>JAJOZX010001840.1:192500-275000 GCA_023014485.1 Bathynomus jamesi | reverse complement strand
ATCTCCGACTTAATTTTCTTTCGATTTTGGACCTTATGTAAGTAAAATCTTTCTTTGAATTCATATTTGGATTACAGGAAAAATAGAGAGCCTGTTTTAAAGACATTTCTGTATTCGCATTAAAGCTGTACAGCTTGCCAATAAGCAATGCAACTGTGGAACGAGTATTTTCAAGAGTTACATCAACAAAAAACAAACTTAGGAATCGGATGGGTTTAGAACTTTTAGCTTCTGTACTTCGTATAAAAATGATGCTTGAAGAAAAAGCATTTGTTGTGTTAATTTTGAACCTTCGCCACCTATGCTTAAATAAATTCTGGCATTTACGAAAAGTCAGAAAAGACCTTTACAAGCCATGATGAAGGAGAAAAAGAAGACGACGAGCTATTGAATTCACTACAATTTTAAATAAAAACCGTAAGTAAATTTTATAGTATAATAAATAATGAAATTGGGGTTGGGCTACTTTTTGCGGCTTTTCGATACGTTCCTCGCTAATTTTGTTCAAAAGTATCTGGCAACTCTGCACTGATATTCGAATGTTTATAAACAGAGTTTAATTGGATTCACGTCAGACCATTACTTCGGTCTTATATAATTATTTTAGGATTTATTTCTTGTAACACTTGTGTTACCTTATTTCTATACAATAATGTCTTGAAGTGCTATTGGATATGGGGAAGGAGATTAAGCCGTGCTTTTCAGAACATGTATATTATAATTATAGTAAACGAAATAAACTAGTTAACCATAAATAAGTATTTTCTATTATGACGTTTTCGAAGGTAAACTATGTTATTTGTTTCTTTAAGTTCAATGAAGTTAATGTTAAATTTGCTTCTAAACTAAAATTAAATGTTATAAAATAATATATATATATATATATATATATGTATATATATATCCTAACATAAGAAAAGAATGTGTATATATATATATATATAATAATATATATCTATCAATCCGATCATTGCAAAAAAACTGGAAAGGCCTGCATTAATAAAGGTGTATTTAAACAGAATTTAATTGGAATAACTATTGTCATATTGTTACACAATGGATGATTAATATTTCTGGAATACATGGCGCTATCTGATGGTGCAATCTGGCACATCAGCACCCGATTACATGGCTTGATGTAGCAACTCTGCATCTGCATACATGGTGCGATCTGACAACTGAACACATTGCGCTATCTGGCAATTCAGCCAGAATAGAGGCTTATAAAAGGCCGCGAAGTTGGTGAAAGACTCATTCCACCTCGGCTCCCAGCCGAGGAAGGACCTCTGGTCCTTCTCTTTCAGGCCCTTTGGTTAGGAAAACGAAAATAACTTGGGGGAGAATTCCTCTCTCTCTCCTTCAGGTGTCTCTCTCTCTCTCCTACAGGCGTCTCTCTCTCTCTCCTCAGGCGTCTCTCTCTCTCTCCTACAGGCGTCTCTCTCTTCTTCAGGTGTCTCTCTCTCCTTGGCTCAGTCAACTGGCTGATTCAGCCAACTGGCTGATTCTGGCCGATTAGGAGCCTATAAAACAACGCCTACTCGGCTGAAGTCTTAATGTGCACTTGGCTCCTGCCAGGTGAACACCTCTCCTCCTCCTTTCTCTCCTCCTTTCTCTCTGGCCCTTTGGGGGGGAATAGCTTGGGGGAGGCCTCCAAGTTGCATGCCCCTTGCAACCTAGGTTGGTGCATGACCCTTGCAACCTAGGTTGGCAACAAAGGCCAGTACTTTTTTTTCTTTCTTTTTTTTTCTTTTTTCTTTTTTTTGCAACCCCCCTCCCCCTTTGCAACATCCCCCACCCCCTTTGCAACATTACATAATAACCTGCAACATTCTTGCACTCTCCCCTTTTGCGGCTATACTACTGAGGGTAGCTCGAGGAAATTCTGAGGGATAAATCCCTGTCGTAGCACCGTTACTGCTACCCTGGTGCAAGGGTGGAGGATATAGCAAGTAGTATTGACCGGTTTACAGACGAAACCTTTGAGGACACATTTGTTATTTCTGTCAATACTAAAAACGTTTTGAATTCTATATCGGAAGAGCTGCTGGCTAGGTACAGAGACTTGTTAGAGCGACTAAAGGAAAAAACTAATAAGATTGTTTAATAGGTATACTTCCTCGAATTATCCAACGTAACGAGTTCTACAGCAAGGCGACCTATATTAATAACTTAAAGTCCCTTTGCCAACAGAAAGGAGTGTATTTTGCAAATTTTTGGAACAGTTTCTACGACAGAAGGAACTTGTTCTTTGGAGATGGACTTTATCTTAATGACGTTGGAGCTGCGCGTCTAGGAAGACTACTTCATAATACTACGTCTTTTTTTTTTCAGACTGTCGTAACTCGACCGCGAAGGAAACGCAGTTTTAACAAACAATTTGTCAGTTCTATCCTTAAATGCTTGTAGCCTACGAAACAAAATAAACGAATTCTTTTCTTTAATTGCTTGCAAAGACTATGATTTAAGCGCGATAAATGAATCGTTGCTTAGCACTGAAACATGAGTTTGTAGGGGAGTATCAAATTAGAGGTTATAGAGTTTTCGTTAAAAACAGAATAGGTAGGTGAGGAGGTGTTATGTTGTATATCAAAGATAATAGTGCAAACGCTACAGAATTCCAGAACCGATAGATTCGACTATAACAGAACTTAAATTGAGCGAGTTCAAACTTCTTGTTGCCGTTATATATAGGCCTCCTAATCAAACAGCTGATACGGATGAAGCGTTATATCGTGAACTAAAGAGAATAATAGGTAGTGAACAGGCCTTAATTATGGGTGACTTTACTTGCGCTAACGTAAATTACGATACAATGCAGGGACGCGCGGAAGGTAACCGTTTAGTTAATTTTCTTGAGGATAGCTTTCTTATTCAAAAGGTTGGGGAACCTACGAGGTTGGACAGTATTTTAGATTTAGTAATAACTACAGATGATAGGCTTATCACTGATCATCAAGTAATAGAGCCGTTGAGCAATAGCGATCACAATATAGTAGAGTTTGTCCTCTCCAAAAGTCACTCGAAACCAGCTAGCTCGATTAAAATTCCTGACTTTCAGCGCGCAGACTTTTTTAAATTTAGAAAATGAATTGTCACGCGTCGATTGGGAAAACGTAATGGGGAACCATCAACGCAGAAATAATGTGGGGATCGTTTGAAACAGTGTTTAGGATTATAAGTGAGGAATGTGTACCGTACAAGCGTGCGAAAGTAAATAACAAGCCCTTGTGGTTTACTTCTAGAGTAGGGAATATTATAAAGAGTATAGATAGGGCTTATAGGCTATATAAGTGCGATAAAGACAATTTGTGGTTACGAAACAACTATATATCTTTAAGGCGTGAAGGGAAAAGCGTAATAAAAAAGTCCAATGAAATTTCCATAGCTCGTGACGGCAAAGAAAACCCCAAGCGATTTTTTTCAATACGTTAACAACAGAAACCCGGTAAAGAGCGTGTTGGGGCCGTTGAGAAATTCTGACGGTGAGCTAGTTTCCGAGAACAAGCAAATGGCTACTCTGTTAAACGAATTTTTTACGTCAGTTTTTATAATAGAAGATGATGTAACGAATATCCCTACGGTCATAGACATATCCCATACAACTAAAAGAATTAAAAGAAGGTATTGTTGTGCCGTTAACAAAGATTTTTAATACGTCTATTTCAGAGGGGTGCGTACCAGATAATTTTAAGTTAGCAAATGTAACGCCTATTTTTAAGAAAGGCAATAAAGGTGCGCGGGAAATTATAGGCCAATCAGTTTAACGTCTGTTGTAGGTAAGCTACTGGAATCAGTAATTAGGGATCGTATAGTCGAACACTTAGAAGTGCATAACTTGATTAGAAATACGCATCACGGTTTTAGGCGAAATAAATCTTGCTTAACTAATCTTTTAGAATTTTTTCAAAGCGTGGTTTAAGTTTACGATAGTCATTCGGTGGTAGATGTAGTGTATTTAGATTCTCAAAAGGAGTTTGACACCGTACCGCACAAAAGACTCGTTGAAAAACAAAAGGCTCATGGGATCAGGGTCGTAGTAATAAATTGGATAGAAGAGTGGTTGCGAGGTAGGAAACAGGGAGTGGTCGTTGATGGAGCGGAGTCGTCTTGGGCTAATGTAGCGAGCGGCGTTCCTCAGGGTTCTGTTTTGGGCCCCTTGCTTTTTCTTATATATATTAACGATTTAGATGTCGGCTTAGTCAGTACAATTTCAAAGTTTGCAGATGACAAGAAGTTGGGTGGTAGGGAGATAAATGACGAAGATAGAGGTAAAATCCAGGAAGATCTGGATCAAATCGTTGATTGGTCGGTCAGTCACATGGATTGGTCGGTCAGTCACATGGATTGGTCGGTCACATCTATTTAATTACCTTCCTGTCGTCTCCCAATCCTTAGCACAGGGCTGATTGTTACTCTGCGCAGCGTCGATAAGTGCAGAATTTTACATATACGTTCGCTTAACGGTAATTTTGCGTATAGTTTGTCAGGAAAGGAGTTGACAAGCGTTAGGAGTTATGGTCACTGGTGACGTGAAAGTAGCGAAACAAAGTACAGCAGTGGTCAATAAGGCGAACATGGTGCTAGGTTTTATAGCTCGGAATTTTCAGTACAAATCGCGGGATATTATAGTTCCTCTTTATAAATCATTCGTTAGACCCCATTTAGAGTACGCGATCCAATTTTGGAATCCATATATGCGCAAGGATTTAGACAAAATCGAACGAGTTCAAAGACGAGCAACTAAGATGATTCTGTCACTTAGGTCAAAGTCGTACGAGGATAGGCTTAAGGAGTTAAAACTGACTACACTTGAGATTAGGAGGCTGAGGGGTGATCTAACTCAGGTTTTTAAAATTATGAATGGGTTCGATAACGTAAATAAAGAGAGCTTTTTCGAAATAGCACAATATAGTGGAACTAGAAAGAACGGGTTTAAGCTGACTAGTAGAAGGTTCGAGACAGGAGTTGCCAAAAACATTTTTACGCATAGAATAGTAAATAACTAGAATAGTTTGCAGGTTGAAGTAATTAGTAGCACGTCTATAAATATTTTGGTAATTTCCTGTTATTCCGGACCCCAGACTTTTTGCCAGTTGCCACACTTCAATTTTGACAGAATATTTTCGTTGAAACTAACGAAAATATCACGACAACAGCCAGTTATCAAGGGCGTACAGTTTACCTAACCGGGCATTCAATTAACCTAATTAGTTGGTAAGGTTAGGTTAAGTCGTGATATTTTCGTTAGTTATGACGAAAATATTCTGTCAAAATTGAAGTCTGGCAACTTGAAAAAAGTCTGGGGTCCGGGATAACAGGAAAGTGCCAATATTTTTAAAAATCGGTTAGATACGTATGTTGATAGGTTGGGTATAGTTAAAGGTAGTAAAATTAAGATTTTTGTGGTTCGGAACCACGTAAATTGTAGGTCCCCTTCGCCGCCACGGAGGACATGCGCAAGACACAATTACAAACACGGTTAGGTAGACCAACCATGAGTGGATCCTAGGGTCTTTGTTGGTCTGAAACATTATAACAATATATATATATATATATATATATATATATATATATATATAGAGAGAGAGAGAGAGAGAGAGAGAGAGAGAGAGAGAGAGAGAGAGAAAGTTTGTATGTGTGGTCATAGTCGTTACAGAAGCTGAGGAGGGAATGTTAATGCCATACTTGCGGATTAAAAGATTAAGAATTTTTAGTTGGAGAGTTCGGAAACGCGTGTCATACTTTTAGTTCTGACGTCGTTTTTTCTTTTTCTTGGCAAGAAAATTGCTCCAGGTTCCCTTTTCTTTATTTTGCCATAAAATGAGTCATGCAAAAATGTGTGAATGTGCTTTTTTGGGGTGGGAAAAGGGTGATTCACGGTTTTACTGGCATCAAGAAAGAAAATATGCTTGCAGAAAGAACTCTATGGTCATACCCAACCCACTTCTTCCTTGAGTATGATGTTATAAGCATTTCCTGACTGGTGCACATACACACATGTACACACACATGTTTGTTTAACTACTTTACAAAACCACGGCATTTTCATATTTTTAATAGTGGATGGCGACATTTAACACAATCTAAAGAACGTAATTAACTTAACGTAAGCTAACTTGCCCTTCATTATTATATTTATGTTTTGAAAATATTTAATGATTTTCAATAATAAAATATACCCGAAACTAAGGCGACATTTCTCTTGTTGCTACACGCACGTTCGTGTTCCGATGAGCTGTGTATGTGTGTGTGTGTGTGTGTGTTTGCAAGTGGTTTGGAAGGTTTCGAGAAGGAAATGAGTCTTTGGAAGATGATGAAAGAAATGGTCGTCCATCCGTCTTGTTTGTAACAACTTCTCCGTAGAGAGCTGCAAGCATTCCGTGCGTTTCTGTAGCCGTCTTACCATGTTTAAAACAAAATTTGATGTTTGCACGTTGCTCAAATTTCGACATTTTCTGCAAAATCGCCAGACGCCACAAAAACGCCCTCACACAAAGCAATGACACGGCGCACTAGTGCGCAGTTGAATGGTGTTTGTTGGTATCTGGCAAGTAGCTAAGGTGACGTCATCAGCCATACACACTGACATCACCTAGTGACACGCGTTCATTAGTTGCCGGACTATTTACCGAACTTTTTGATCACACCTCGTATATATATATATATATATATATATATATGTGATGCAAACCCACAAAGAAAAAAATTATTCCAAGGCCAAGGCCTTTCGTGTATTCAGAAGTACACCTCGTCAGGGAATGAAAGGACAAGGCGAGGTGACAAAAATATATACAACGGGACAGAAAAACAAAAAGATTAGCACATGATTAACAAGAGTTGATTTGAGGCAAAAGGTATTTTAACAGGATATTGTCAATTTCTTACATTCCAGCAGTTATTGAAATTATTTTTAAAATGGATAAATGCACATTCTAGAATATTCCTTTCGATTATATCTCTGTTTTTAACGACCACTTTAGAACTATCCCACTTAATACTGTGATTACATCTATACATATGGTAAAACAATGCATTAGAATAGCATAACAGCATAAATATGCGTGTAGAACAGCAAATAATTCTAATGCATTGTTTAACCATATGTATAGATGTAATCATAGTATCAAGTGGGATAGTTCTAAAGCGCTCGTTAAAAACAGAGATATAATTGAAAGGAATATTCTAGAATGTGCATTTATCCATTTTAAAAATAATTTCAATAACAGTGCGGGAATGTATAAAATTCACAATATCCTGTTAAAATACCTTTTGCCTCCAATCAACTCTTGTTAATCATGTGCTAATCGTTTTGTTTTTCTGTACCGTTGTATATATTTTTGTCATCTCGCCTTCTCCCTTCATTCCCTGACGAGGTGTACTTTTGAATACACGAAAGGCCTTGGAATCATTTTTCTTTTTCCTTGTGGTTTGCATCAATCATTCATTTCACGTGTTTAATTGTGAAATTCTTCCCGTATATATATACTATATATATATATATATATATATATATATATATATATGCAGTTTTTATTAAGATGTGCGCTGTTGACATACAAATCTTGTCTCTAAACCAATTTGACAATCTTACATTGTCTTACATTGTCTTACAGGGTCAACAAACCCTTTGACAAAATGTAAACAAGTGTCGCCATTAGAGGAAATTCCATTTAAAATAGATAAATTAAAATAAGATATGAATCCAATGTGGCTTTGCGGAAATAGATCGAAACTAAATCTGGTCCCCGATTGAGGATTTTCAGCGATAAAATAAATCTTGTACCGAGGATAATGGGGACTAACCCGAGTCTCACCAGAGCAAAGCAAATGTTTTTCTTTGTTCTCTAACTTTGCTATTGCTGCCGCCAGGATGGTACATGGAATATAAATGAATGAAGCAACGCATTTTAGCTAGAGAAAATATACGTTAGGGTTACTGTTTATGGCATGTATAAAGGTGTTAATGAGGTTTGTTGAGAAAAAACAGTCACCTTGAATACATTCCTTTGTCACTATGAATCTTCCTTCATTAACATCAACTTTCTTTTTTCTTTTTATTTATTATATTTTTTAAATTATTGATAAGAGTGCATTGTAAAGAATAGGAGTAATGAGAAGGAGAGAGAGAGAGAGAGAGAGAGAGAGAGAGAGAGAGAGAGATAATAAAGATTAATTTTAAAACAGATCCTCTTCACAGGGGTGAAAAGATGACTTCAGCACGAAATGTTTAGAATGATATAATGTGAATATATATATATATATATATATACACACACACACACACATATATACATAATATATATATATATATATAAAATATACAAACTCAGAATGGTCCCGTGAGAAACTTATATGTTAAACACAGACCGTGCATGGAACAAGGAACTCTTCTGAAAAATTACATCCACTATAGTTCGAATAAGTAATGATAAATGAGAAATACTATAGTTTTTTCTTTTTCATGATGGAAAGCACAACGTGGGCACCGGGTTACTCGCAAAGAGGCCCCAAAATATAGCTTCCCTCACCAGCTATCTGCAAAGCAGATAGGATCCAGCTTTGGGACAGGATCTAGAGTTTACATCTTTCACCTAGCCTACTACATTCAGAACCTCAAATATATGCAAGAAACTCGTTGCATTCACGTCGGCTTGAATACATCAAAGAAAAAGGGGTAACTATTGTATTTTTAGCCAAAAAAAAAAAAAACTTAAACCTCAACCTGGACATTGAGCGTCCACTTTTCAAGGCACATAACATGTCCCTTTAATATACACTGTCCCGCTCAGTGGGCACCGGGTTACTCGCAAAGAGGCCCCAAAATATAGCTTCCCTCACCAGCTATCTGCAAAGCAGATAGGATCCAGCTTTGGGACAGGATCTAGGGTTTACATCTTTCACCTAGCCTACTACATTCAGAACCTCAAATATATGCAAGAAACTCGTTGCATTCACGTCGGCTTGAATACATCAAAGAAAAAGGGGTAACTATTGTATTTTTAGCCAAAAAAAAACAAAACTTAAACCTCAACCTGGACATTGAGCGTCCACTTTTCAAGGCACATAACATGTCCCTTTAATATACACTGTCCCGCTCAATGTCCCGGTTGACGTTTAAGTTTTGTTTTTTTTGGCTAAAAATACAATAGTTACCCCTTTTTCTTTGATGTATTCAATCTGACATGAATGCAACGAGTTCCTTGCGTATATTGAGGTTCTGAATGTAGTAGGCTAGGTGTAACTGTAAACCTTAGATCCTGTCCCAAAGCTGGATCCTATCTGCTTTCCAGATAGCTGGTGAGGGAAGCTATATTTTGGGGCCTCTTTGCGAGTAACCCGGTGCCCACGTTGGGCTCTCCATCATGAAAAGAAAAACTATAGTATTTGTCATTTATCATTACTTATTCGAACTATAGTGGATGTAATTTCCCAGAAGAGTTCCTTGTTCCATGCACGGTCTGTGTTTAACATATATATATATATATATATATATATATATTATATATATATATATATAGATATATATATATATATATATATATATATATATATATATATAGATATATATATATATATATATATATATATATATATATATATATACTCGTTTTAAACCATTTCGTGCCTAGCGTCCACTTTACTGATTTTATCCATTCAGCCTTGGAAAAGATTGAAAAGGGTTAATATATATGATATTAATTATTTATTATATTATTCATTAATATTGATCACAATTTATTATTTCCAATTTTGGATGAGATCTTCATTTAAAATTATTTATTGCTATGATTAAAATATTAAAATTAATGAATATTAAAATTAATGAATTTGCGCCTCTCTCAACAAACATTTGGTGTTGAAATAATTTTCGCAATTATGTAACATCCAACTAAATATTCCAATAATTTCCTTTATATTTGCATTTATTTTTCTAAAACAATACAATAATAAAAAGAAAGATACACTAATATCCATTGATAAAAATATATCAATGATAATAAATAGAGGGTGTTTCAAAAGTTCGGAATTATATATATTATAATATTGAAAAATAAATATTCCTTAATTCCAGTCTTTTGAAACACCCTGTACATTATAACAATATGTATCATACACAAGACGATATAATAGTATGATAACGAAAACTGCAATAACAAATGTTAATGTGAATTATATTTGCATTAAATTTAAAATTAATTAAATTTACAATAATTTTTAAAATTAAAATAAATTAAAATTTGAAATAAAATTATATAAAAATATTTTTAAAGGAAAAGTTAAAAGTTTTAATATAAAAATCTATTTAAATGACATCAATGAAACAATAATTAAAATAAATATTTATTCAGTTTATTGTTCTATGTAATAATTGGATTTAACCTTTATTACGAATTTTATCTCTTGATTGTGGTACCACATAAATACTTCAATAAAACAAACAAAATACGTGGTAAATGACTCGCATGACAACCAATCTGGATGGTTATTAGAACTATACGATAAGTGATAAGTGATTTTTTTTCTCTGGTAACTAAACTCGGGTTGTTAATGTAATCATCGCATCCTTGAATTAACCATTTTTTTTAATTGGGGTGTCGAATAGTTAGGTAGATGAAACCAAATATTTTTTTCTGTCACTTTAAGAATATATGGAATCTGCCAAATAAATGACGATTGTGATGAACTTACAAGGCTATATCCGAAACTGCTTTGATCTTTTGACCATGTTATACCTCCTCATTCTCTGTTTTTTCTACTCATGAAATGGGTGTTGCTTGATGATGCTACTCAAATGACTTATAACAATTTTATCTGCACTGTAAATGGGTACATCGAAACCCCTCTATTTACGTATTACATAAGTAATATAAGATTTAATTCATGTACGTTAAGAATATACTACAATATACACGTATATTTCAATATACTCGTAAATGCACGTCTAAAAATTGTTTTCCTCGAATACAACTCCTAATCTACTTCTCTGTATCAAAAGCCTTTATTTTAACCATTGTTTATGATCATAATTAACAAAGTGTTGAAAACCATCTCTGCAAACACACACACACACACACACACACACACACACACACAAACCTAATTTGGTGCTTTAGGACTACTTGTTGTTGTTGTTGGTTAGCCGATCAGCCCACCCTGATCGAGCAAGCCGGCGGCACGCAGGTAACCGATCACCCTCTCCGGAGTGGATCAGAGGTTCAGCGTACTAGTGATGTTGTGTTGTGTTCTATGTTGTGCTAGAGCCGTACAGTCTGTCATTTAGGACTACTTTAAGTAATACGTGTAATGTTTTTGTCCAGTTCTATCGTTCGCACCTAAGTACACTTATATATATATTATATATATAATATATATATATATATATATATATATTAATGTAAAGAACGACGCTTGTGTAGAAGAGCGTTCCGCAAAAGATGAGGAGGGAGAACGAGCAAATGAAAAGTGAGGTACTTCCCAGGAATCGAAACCGAGATCATCCAATTGCCGGTCGGATATGCTAACCACTGCACCAAGGCCCCCTATTAATCAGTACTCGTAATTCTCCTACATACGAGCGGAATCAAACGCCCTGAAGAGGCACCTTCGCCTGCCGTACATATATACATTTTAACTGCAAACAACACAGAGTATAATTAATGTAAAGAACGACGCTTGTGTAGAAGAGCGTTCCGCACAAGATGAGGAGGGAGAACAAGCAAATGAAAAATGAGGTACCTCCCAGGAATCGAACCCGGGATCATCCATTTGCCGGTCGGATATGCTAACTACTGCATCAATGACCCAGATTAGTCAGTACTCGTAATTCTCCTACATACAAGCGGAATCAAATGCCCTGAGGTGGCACCTTCTCATGCCGTACATATATACATTTTAACTACAAACAACACAGTATAATCATTGTAAAGCAGGAGAATTACGGGTTTTGACTGATTGGGGACCTTGGTGCAGTGGTTAGCATATCCGACCGGCAATTGGATGATCCCGGGTTCGGTTCCTGGGAGGTACCTTATTTTTCATTTGTTCGTTCTCCCTCCTCATTAATTATACTGTGTGTTGCTTTCAGTTAATATATATATATATATATATATATATATATATATGTATATATATATATATATATATATATATATATATTAGTGATGTAACGGATGTCAGATGTTACGCATCCGCGGATGCGGATGCCTATAAAAACATTATAGATTTTCAATTCCTCATATTATTATCAACATGTTTTAGGTTTTTATAGCGTAAAAATCCTTGGTTACTTTATAAGGAAGTAAAACATTGATCAATTCACAAAAAAAGCCATATACAAAGTAGAATGTACATTAACCACACTACATTTCTAATTACCAATAATACAGGGTGAGTCAAAAGTCTCCAGACATAGGCAAAATGGTCATGATGAATAAATGATTATTTATTTTTTATTTTTTTGCAGGTGATGTGCTGAGATGTCTTTGTCCCAAGAAAAGCGTATAGAGATCATTCTTCTGGCAGGATCAGGAAGCTGTCGCAAGGTTGCCGAGGATTTTAACAGGAGACACGCTCCCGGCACGCACATCACACACGACACCGTTGCCAAACTCATTGAGAAGTTCAAGAAGACTGGAAGTGTTGCAGACCAACCGAGAAGTGGCCGTCCACGAACAGCCACCGATGAAGGCACAGCGACCATGGTGCTGGCAGCGTTCGCAAAGAGTCCCCAAAAAAGCACACGACGGATGTCTGCAGAATGCGGTGTCAGCCAAAGGAGTATCGTCCGCATTATGAAAGAGCACAGATGGCATCCATACAAAATGCAACTGTTGCAGTATCTTAGCGAAGACGACCTGGACAGGCTGCTGGAATTCTGTGAATGGGCAAGAACAAAAGTGGACGAAGACACGGAGTTCTCGGCTGGCATCCTGTTTTCAGATGAAGCCAACTTTTATATTCATGGAGAGGATAATCGTCAAAACGTACGTTATTGGAGTGATGACAACCCGCACTGGATGAGTCCCTCAAAGACGCAAGGCGCTGGAAAAGTGATGGTGTGGTGCGGGATATGGGGCAACACAATTGTTGGCCCTTTTTTCATTGACACCAATCTGAATGCCGAAATGTATCTAAACATGCTGCAAGACACAGTCATGTCGTCCCTGCTGAACGAGGACGGGGGATTTCCAGCGTACTTTCAGCAAGACGGGGCTCCACCCCATTACGGTATCTGCGTGCGCCAGTGGCTGGATCAGCAGTTTCCGGGTCACTGGATTGGCCGCCGTGGACCCGTGGAGTGGCCTCCGAGGTCCCCAGACCTCACTCCCCCTTGATTTTTACTTGTGCGGAACGCTCTTCTACACAAGCGTCGTTCTTTACATTAATTATACTGTGTGTTGCTTTCAGTTAATATATTATATATATATATATATAATATATATATATGTATAGTATATATATATATATATATTATATTATATAGTGATGTAACGGATGTCAGATGTTACGCATCCGCGGATGCGGATGCCTATAAAAACATTATAGATTTTCAATTCCTCATATTATTATCAACATGTTTTAGGTTTTTATAGCGTAAAATCCTTGGTTACTTTATAAGGAAGTAAAACATTGATCAATTCACAAAAAAGCCATATACAAAGTAGAATGTACATTAACCACACTACATTTCTAATTACCAATAATACAGGGTGAGTCAAAAGTCTCAAGACATAGGCAAAATGGTCATGATGAATAAATGATTATTTATTTTTTTTTTTTGCAGGTGTGCTGAGATGTCTTTGTCCCAAGAAAAGCGTATAGAGATCATTCTTCTGGCAGGATCAGGAAGCTGTCGCAAGGTTGCTGAACGAGGACGGGGGATTTCCAGCGTACTTTCAGCAAGACGGGGCTCCACCCCATTACGGTATCTGCGTGCGCCAGTGGCTGGATCAGCAGTTTCCGGGTCCTGATTGGCCGCCGTGGACCCTGGAGTGGCCTCCGAGTCCCCAGACCTCACTCCCCCCTTGATTTTTACTTGTGGGGGCACTTGAAGGCCATGGTGTACCAGGTGAAAATACAAAACACGGACCACCTAAAGGACCGCATTCGTGATGCGTGTGCACGCATAACACCAGACGTGTTAACGCGCGTTTGCCATGACTGGGGGGAACGCATCCGTATGTGCATTCAGTGTAATGGTGCCCACATAGAGCATATTTTGTGACTTACAAGTGATTGCATAATAAAGTGACCATTTTGCCTATGTATGGAGACTTTTGACTCACCCTGTAGTGATGCTATGGTATATGCTTTCAATATAGTATTAACGAGTTTTAGCTACAATGATTATAATAACTACAATAATTATTGTAGTGTGTTACCAAGATGCGAGACGAGGACCCATCTCGCAATACATCCCACCAACCACTACCCCAACCTCTGCCCTTTAATGAAGTGGTTAAAAGTTTGCAATTTACCCTTCTTCACATATAAGTTTAATATCCTTTACATTTCTTGTCATGCGCTTTCCAGTTTGTTAATCGGTATATTTGAATTCAATGTAATTAACACGCTAGAAAATATGAGGCTAATGACGGAAAATGAGCGCTTCTATGCTGTGGTATTGCTGCCCTTCAACAACGTTTTCTTTACCGGAATTTTTCAAAATGCAGAACATCAGTCAGTGTCATCATACAGACGTTTGGCAATTAGGTGCATACTGCATATCTGGAAACGTCATAAATGACAGGAGGAAAGATGGATTAAAGAAGATTGTTCCAGAGTTGACCGGTTGAGTAGATGAAAGACTGAAAATACCGATTAACCCTTGCATTAGATAGTTAGACAGAAAAGGAATGAGAAAGTGTAGAAAGTCTGGTACTGCGTGCTCTCCTTAAAGGAGGAGGCATGCAGTTAGAGAGTTCAGAAGAGCAATGCCCGTTATAATAGCGATAGTAAAGAGAGAGTGAGACAACATTCCAACGAAAAGAGAGGGATTGAAAACAGTCAGTAAGAGGCGGGGAATTGATGATACGAAAACCCTTTGATTCCACCCGGTCAAGTACGGCTGTGTTGGTTGAGCCATTCCACACATGAGAAGCATACTCTATACAAGGGCGAACAAGACCCCTGTACAGAGACAGCAACTGAGTAGGGGTGAAGAAACCGCGGAGGCGGTACAGCACACCTAACCTCTTAGAAGTTGTTTTAGAAAGAGAGTATATGTGATCTTTCCAGGAAAGATCAAGAAAAAAGGAAACGCCAAGAATGTTAAGAGAAGAGGAAGGATTGAGTTGTGTGTTCTTGAAGGTAAGGGGATACTTGTGTAGAAGATTGTGACGAATAGATAGATGGAGGAACTGAGTTTTTAAGGTATTGAAAGCCACAATGTTTTCTTTGCCCCAATCAGATATAGAAAATTTCTTCTATAATAATGATCATTGTAAATTTGGAGACAGATACTTGACCTTCTTGTGAAGAGACCAACGCACGGAACAGCAACGAGGTTAACGAGGTATACTATATATATATATATATATACAGGCCCGTATCCAGGGGGTGGCCAGAGGGGCACGTCCCCCCCCCCCCCCCCCCCCCCCGAAATTTCGCGAGAAAATATTTTTTTGAAGGGTTTTAATTTTTTGCCTTTTTTGTTTAATAATATAATTTTGTATAAGACGCTGCTGAACGTCAAAAGAAGAGCAGCGTAGTCAGCAAAAATTTAATATAAACAAGGGTATTTGAGTATAGCAAAGCTAAAGTGATGTTGTTTGTGTGAGTTTATATGTGGTGTGTTGGTGGAATGCATAGCTACCGGCATAGCCGCTGGCTGTCAACACAGACCGGCATATTGTTGGTTATGTGGATTGTGCTTGTGCTAGTCTTAGTTCATATAGGTGTATTATTTTCGTGTTATTAACTTGAGTGTTCTCATCTTTTCAGAATTAATGAAGAAGATTACTTCATTTTTTGTGCCGATTAAGCGGCAGAGAATTGATACTAGTGAAGGGCAAAGTTCCCAAAGTGAAAATATTGTCCTAATTGAATGTGACACTACAGAACAAATTAAAAATTTACCAGTGAGCAATCCCATTAAGAATGAAAACATCCAGGTGTCGGGAATTTTTTTTGTGTAAAAAATGCCAAAAAATTATCTTCCCACTGAATCATATTACATTACAAATCGTTTGTTCCGTAAAATAATTTACAGATCGTCGCATTTCCTTACGTTGATTTTAGTTCTACAGAAATAAAAGTTTGCTTTTGAATGTGGAATAAAATTTTTATTTCAGAGGCATTTATTTGAATTTTTTTCTGAGCTTCATTTCATACATCATCTACTTGCAGTTAATGAATTTAAAGTAACGACACCCTATGCAGTTTGTCCTCTCAGTAAGTCACTCGAAACCAGCTAACTCGACTGAAATTCCTAACTTCCAACACGCAAACGTTTGTAAATTTCGAAATGAATTGTCACACGTCAATTGAGAAAACGTAATAGGGATCTCCAACGCAAAAGTAATGTGGGAATCGTTTGAAACGATATTTAGGACTATAAATGAAGAATGTGTACCGTACAAGATTAAGCGTGCGAAAGTAAACAACAAGCCCTTGTGGTTTACTTCTAGAGTAGGAGATATTATAAACACTTAAACAGTAGAGATAGGGCTTATAGGCTACATAAGTGCGATAAAGACAATTTGTGGTTACGAAACAACTACATATCTCTAAGACGTGAAGCGAAAAGTGTAATAAAGAAGTCCCAGCGCGAACATGAAATCTCCATAGCTCGTGACGGCAAAGAAAACCCAAAGCGATTCTTTCAATACGTCAACAATACTGTAGGAATCTAGTAAAAAGTGTCTTGGGGGCCGTTGAAAAATTTCAACGGAGAGCTAGTTTCTGAAAACAAGGAAATGCTACCTTGCTAAACGAATTTTTTACGTCAGTTTTTACTATAGAAGATGTAACGAATATCCCTACGGTCATAGACATAATACCTTTTGATAACACTGGGTAACAAAATTTGAAAAATTTTCTGTTTATTGTGATTTTTCTGTCGTTTCTCAATGATTTCGGGGCGCTGATTCTAAAAATGATATTGGTTTTGCTCTATCATCAACCGTTTCAAAAATATAGGTTATCACACTTTTTAGATGACAAAGTATATAAAGAAGGCTAACATAAATATTTTCTGAAAATAAAAACACTATTGGAAATTAATGTTTATTGAGCCAAAATTGTTTGACAAACCCAAAATGGTGCAAAGGTGCAATGGTGCAATGGTGCATATATATCATGAGGAGAACCGATAAGAGAATAACAAGCCTCGTTATGCAGTGTGCGTTCCTTAAAAATGCACTGAAGAACGCGACTTCCGCGTATGAACATTTTTATCCTTTCTGATCAGCGACCATACGTAGTCTCCCATCATGGAAGCATCCCAATGGCCCTGGTATCTTTTCTCCATCGTTTGAATATCTTGATGGAATCTTTCGCCATGTTCTTCACTCACATCGCCCAGGTTATCACGAAAAAAGTCTAGATGTGAATGCAGATAGTGCAATTTTAAAGACATACGGCACCCCATTTTGCCATAGCACTTAATCAAGTTTGACACTAACTCCTTATAGTTTGGTGCTCTATGGTTGCCTAAAAACCCACGAACCACATCACACAAAGCACACAAAGCCTCTTTTTCGATCGGAGTCATCTTGGCTTCAAGGTTCTTTGAATTCAATAGCGCCTTGACTTGTGGTCCTACAAAGATGCCAGCCTTGACTTTGGCCTCAGAGAATTTAGGGAACATGACCCGAATCTGTTGGAAAACTTCCCCTTCAAAATCTAACGCAGTTACAAACTGCTTAATTAGACCCAACTTAATATGGAGAGGTGGTAGCAGTACTATGTCAGGCTTCGCAAGAGGTTCCCTGAGTACATTGTACTTTCCTGGTTGCAGTCCTTCACGTGGAGGCCACTGAACTGTTTTATAGTGCTCAGTTGAAGCCCTGCTATCCCACAGGCAAAGAAAACGTGAATATTTAGTAAACCCTCCTTGTAAACCAAACAGGAAACCAATCATTTTGAAATCACCACACACGTCCCAGTTATATTGTTCATACCTGATTTGAGTGAGCAGTTGTTTGACATTTTCATAGTCCTCTTTCATTTGAAGAGAATGTGCAACTGGTATAGATGGATATTTGTTCCCATTGTGGAGTAGAACAGCTTTTAAACTCCGAGTTGAACTGTCAATAAACAGGCGCCACTCTTTGAGTCGGGAGTTCAGAAGCTCAGACCCTGATTTCGTCAGACCCAAATCTCTAATTAAGTCGTCCAATTCCCTCTGATTTGGAAAGTGAGGGTTTGTACTGAAAGTTACTGTATATTCTTCATCATGACTGTCCTCACCAGCCGACATCTCAGATGAGCTAGCTGCATCCTCATTTTAAACCTGCAAAGCAAAGAAACAAAATATAGGCATAGCTATATATGTAGAAGAGCATCAGCACTAAGAAAAATCGACACAATGACCCACAGTCTGAAAATACAGAAGGTAAAGTAATGGATAGATACCTGTTCTGGTGGACTTGGTATTGGAAGACCTTCACCATGTGGTACAGAAGCTACGGACGACGCTATGCTTGGATACTGAAGAGTCTGCCTTCCTTTAACTTTCCTGTACTTAGAAACATCCACCATGCAGTAGTAGCAATCGTCGTGGTGGCTCTTTGGTTCTCTCCATATTCCGGGTACCGCAAAGGGCATTGCCTTGCGTACTCCCCGCAGTCACCCTTCAAGTGTGGAGCGGCAGCTTCTACAGATCACATGGGCTGCCCAGGGCTTATCTTGGTCACCCATAGGCATACCAAAATAGAGCCGATACGCGATCCAGAACTTGGTGCCTTTCACAATCTTGTGCGATACTTGCTTGGGGCCTATGTAATACCGACAAACGTAGAATATATCCGGCGAGTGTTTACAAGCTCTAGTTGCCATTCTCTTTACCAAACTGTACTACATTAATCATAACCTGCAGATATAGAGAGAAGAGTTATTAAATCTGCAACAGATTACAGATTCCAGAAAAAAGATGTATTCACAACACTGAAATAATGTTCGCAATAAAAAAGGATCGATAACACTCAAATCGTCAGCACAGAGAAGCAGAAACACAGTACCTCAGTGCTGGTAACTATCAGACAAACAACCTGCTTTCTTTGTGTGCTCACACTTACTGACTTCTCAGAGTTTGCGCTCTTCTTTATATAGCACAGTGGAAGTTTCGGGCAATTTCTAGAGCAAGAAACTGTCAACAAACATCCGGATTGTTCTCAACAATTCCTGATTATTCTGATATTGCTGCGCCCATAATAACATTATACTGGTAAAACATGAAAAATGGATTATCTCTGAAACCATTGATGATACACACAAACCAAGGCCAGATTTGGACTCAGCGCACACAAATGCATATAAAAACATAAAAAATTATATATAAACAGAATCAGTGTTACACAGTGTAATGGTAATACTTTGGATAATATTCTGGTTAGTGAAAGGAAGGTAATACGCTATATTGATAAAATGAAAATGCGTAAATCACTGGGGCCGGATTTCATATATCCCATACAACTAAAAGAATTAAAAGAAAGCATTGTTGTGCTGCTAACAAAGATTTTTAAGGCATCTATTTCTGAGGGGTGCATACTAGATAATTTCAAGTTAGCAAATGTAACACCTATCTTTAAGAAAGGCAATAAAGGTACGGCGGAAAATTATAAGCCAATCAGTTTAACGTCTGTTGTAGGTAAGCTACTCGAATCAATAATTAGGGATCGTATAGTCGAACACTTGGAAATGCATAACTTGGTTAGAAATACGCAGCACGGTTTCAGGCGAAACAAATCTTGCTTAACTAATCCTTTAGAATTTTTTCAAAGCGTAGTTAAAATTTACGATAGTTATCGGGGGTTGATGTAGTGTATTTACATTTTCAAAAAGCGTTTTACACCGTACCGCATAAAAGACTCATTGAAAAAACTAAGGCCATGGAATCAGGGATGTAGTAATAAATTGGATAAAAGAGTGGTTGCGAGGTAGGAAACAGAGGGTGGTCGTTGATGGAGCGGAGTCGTCTTCGGCTAATGTAGCGAGCGGCATTCCTCAGGGTTCTGTATTGGGCCCCTTGCTTTTTCTTATATATATATTAACGATTTAGATGTCGGCCTAGTCAGTACAATTTCAAAATTTGCGGACGACACGAAGTTGGGTGGTAGGGCGATTAATGACGAAGATAGAGGTAAAATCCAGGAAGATCTGAATAAAATCGTTGATCGGTCAGTCACATGGCAAATGAGATTTAACGTCGATAAGTGAAAAATTTTACATATAGGTTCGCGTAACGGTAATTTTGTGTATAGTATGTCAGGGAAGGAGTTAACAAGCGTAGAGCAGGAAAAAGATTTAGGAGTTATCGTCACTGGTGATTTAAAAGCGGCGAAACAAAGTACAGCAGCGGTCAATAAAACGAACAAAGTGCTAGGTTTTATAGCTCGGAATTTTGAATACAAATCGCGTGATATTATTGTTCCTCTTTATAAATCATTAGTTAGACCCCATTTGGAGTACGCGATTCAATTTTGGAATCCGTATATGCGAAAAGATATAGACAAAATCGAAAGAGTTCAAAGACGAACAACTAAGATGATTCCGTCGCTTAGGTCGAAGTTGTAAGAGGATAGGCTTAAAGAGTTAAAATTGACTACACTCGAGACTAGGTGGCTAAGTGGTGATCTAATCCAGGTTTTTTAAAGTTATGAATGGGTTCGATAACGTAGATAGAGATAGCTTTTTCGAAATATCTCAGTATAATAGGTCTAGAAATAATTGGTGTAAGTTGACAAGAAGAAAGTTCGAGAGAGTCCAGTAGTTGCCAAAAACTTTTTTACGCATAGAATAGTAAATAGGTGGAATAGTTTGCCGGTAGAAGTAATTAGTAGCACGTCTATAAACATGTTTAAAAATCGATTAGACGCACATGTTGATAGATTGGGTATAATTTAAGGTAGTAAAATTAAGGCCTTGTGGTTCGGAACCCACGTAAAATTGTAGGTCCTCTCCGCCACCACGGAGGACATGCACAATACACAATTACGAAAACAGTTAGGTAGACCAGCCATGAGTGGATCCTAGGGTCTTTGTTGGTCTGAAATATTATAACTTTATAACATTATACAGTATATATGTATATATCTATATATATAGGGTGGGGCAAAAGTCTGGCCCCATAGGAGTTTATAATGGAAAAGAAAATTTCGGCCTACCTTAATGTTTTAATTCAGAAATTACAATAGGTGTTCAAATTGACGTCCACCTTCTTCTAAACACTTTGTAACCCGGTTGACGCAAGCCGTTTGCACATTCCTGAGGATGGTAATATTCGTTCTTATGGCTTCAAATTCTGCTGTTATGGTATCCTTTAGCACCTGTATTGTTCTTGGCCTGTTAACGTACACAACTGATTTAAGGTGTCCCCATAAGAAGTAATCCAAAGGAGTCAGGTCCGGAGATCTGGGCAGCCATTCAATTGGCCCACGTCAACCAATCCATTTCCCTTGAAATGTTTCTTGCAAAAATTCGCGAATGGCCCTTGCGAAATGCGGCGGAGCCCCATCGTGCTGAAACCACATAGCTCTCCGATGCCATAATGGTAGTTCATACAATCGAGGCGTTAGGAAATTTGCTAAGAAATGAAGGTATGATTCACCAGTTACAGTGTCGGAGAAAAAGTATGGGCCAATTATCGTATCTCCCCACATAGCAGCCCATACCATAACTCTTGGGTTGTACTGCGAGCGTCCGTCCTCAATCCAATGTGGATTTTCTTTAGCCCAATATCGTGCATTATGTCTGTTGACTGAACCGTTTAGGTAAAAAATTGCTTCGTCACTGAACATGATACGCTTTTCCAACTGCCTATGTTGCATAAACCACTGACAATACTCCCTACGACGATCTAGGTCATCACCGTGTAGTTCCTGGACTAATTGGACTTTATACGGATGAAAATGATTGGTAGAGAGAATGTGACGAACCAAACCGAAATTTTAGTCTGTGAACATAAACCTCCTATGGGGCCAGACTTTTGCCCCACCCTATATTATATATAGGGAGGACTTAGCAATTCCGCAGCCCTTAATATGCTCCTTTATAGAAAGAACTAAAGAGTGCGAAAAACTTATTTCTTTGTTATTGACTTCGGCGAGTTATTTCATTTGATTCTTCCCAACTTTCGCCATCCCAGTTTTTACACTCTTGTATAATGGATGAATTGGGATTGTTCGTAGGTGTAACTTTAATATTAGTTCGTTACTTATTTTCTGTAATTTACGATTCAGTCATTAAGTACTTGCTGTAATTATACTCGTGTACTTATTCTTCATAAACTATTACGTAGTAGTATGATAGTACTTGTCGACTAGCATTTACACAAAGTATTTGTAAATATTTAAGGTATTTTAATATTCGAATACTTCTTTTTATTACTATATATATATATATATATATATATATAATATATATAATATATATA
Source organism: Bathynomus jamesi (assembly GCA_023014485.1). Classification (NCBI taxonomy): domain Eukaryota; kingdom Metazoa; phylum Arthropoda; class Malacostraca; order Isopoda; family Cirolanidae; genus Bathynomus; species Bathynomus jamesi. Next base: position 252,406 of record JAJOZX010001840.1, on the reverse strand, counting down.
TAATATATATATATACATATACAGGGTGTCCGAGAATTATCTGTACAATATTTGGCTGTTATTAAAAGTCAACCATGAAGTGTAGAAATTCCAGTGTTGTCCCATTTTACAGAGAATCTCATTAAGTTTTTTCTGATACCACGTTTTGACAAGTTTTTTAGAAATGTACGCGGGTGACAGACATTGATGATTTAAAAGCAAGAATCACAGCTGCTATTGAGCGAATTGATGTGGATATGCTGCAGCGTACATGGCAACATTTGGAGTATCGATTGGATGTTTTGCGAATCACTAATGGTGCACTTATCGAATGTTTGTAACAACGTTACTTTAATAAAGAAACTTTTGAAAATACAGATTCTAAATAATCTTGTTTAAGAATTTTACGTGTGTTATCAAGAATTTTATTAAAAGATGAAATTGTACAGATAATGTTCGGACACACTGGAATTTCTAAAAGACTTGTCAAAACTTGGTATCAGAAAAAACTTAATGAGATTCTCTGTAAAATGGGACAACACTGGAATTTCTACACTTCATGGTTGACTTTTAATAACAGCCAAAAATTGTACAGATAATTCTCGGACACCCTGCATATATATATATATATATATATATATATATATATATATATAGGGTGGGGCAAAAGTCTGGCCCCATAGGAGGTTTATGTTCACATAGACTAAAATTTTTGTAGATCGTCGTAGGGAGTATTGTCAGTGGTTTATGCAACATAGGCAGTTGGAAAAGCGTATCATGTTCAGTGACGAAGCAATTTTTTACCTAAACGGTTCAGTCAACAAACATAATGCACGATATTGGTCTAAAGAAAATCCACATTGGATTGAGGACGGACGCTCGCAGTACAACCCAAGAGTTATGGTATGGGATGCTCTGTGGGGAGATACGATAATTGGCCCATACTTTTTCCCCGACATTGTAACTGGTGAATCATACCTTCATTTGTTAGCAAATTTCCTTACGCCTCGATTGTATGAACTACCATTACGGCATCGGAGAGCTATGTGGTTTCAGCACGATGGGGCTCCGCCGCATTTCGCAAGGGCCGTTCGCGAATTTTTGCAAGAAACATTTCAAGGGAAATGGATTGGTCGACGTGGGCCAATTGAATGGCCACCCAGATCTCCGGACCTGACTCCTTTGGATTACTTCTTATGGGGACACCTTAAATCAGTTGTGTACGTTAACAGGCCAAGAACAATACAGGCGCTAAAGGATACCATAACAGCAGAATTTGAAGCCATAAGAACGAATATTACCATCCTCAGGAATGTGCAAACGTCTTGCGTCAACCTGGTTACAAAGTGTTTAGAAGAAGGTGGACGTCAATTTGAACACCTATTGTAATTTCTGAATTAAAACATTAAGGTAGGCCGAAATTTTCTTTTCCATTATAAACTTCCTATGGGGCCAGACTTTTGCCCCACCCGTATATATATATGTGTGTGTGTATTTTTTTTTAGAGAGAGAAAGAGAGAGTCGTATCCTATATAGAGATGGATACAGAGGACGTGTATTTAGACAAATAAGAGAAAACGATATGAGTGGTCCATACATGTGAAAAGCAAGTTTGATTACTTTTGGCACTCTGCTATCTTCTGAGATGAATAACGAGTTCGGCAGTTTGCTTTAGGAGGACGGATCTGGTTATGGAACACACGTGGAGGTGTGTTCAATCCAAAATTTGTTGAACCCACTTTGAAATTCGGAAGTTGTTCTGTTATGGTCTGGGAAGGCAAGTAGTATGGGCGCAAAAGGAGCGAGTGCAATGCAATTGAAAGTGTTGATCAATGTTGCATACGTTATGCAACAAAGGGGTAGTGGGAAATGTTGTAAGATGTTATGCAACAAAAGGGGAGGGGGAATGTTGCAAGAACAACACGGGGTATGCAACTTGGAGGCGGAGTTATCCCACAAGAGAAAGAGAGGAGAAGGAGAGAGAGGAAGAAAGGTGTTCTCCTGGGAAGGAGAGAGAGGAAGAGAGGTGTTCGCCTGGCAGGAGCCAAGCGCATATTAAGACTTCAGCCGAGCGGCCGTTGTCTTAATATGTTCCTAATCAGCCAGTTGGCTTATCTGGCTGAGTTGCCAGATTGAACTATTTATTTAATTAAAGCATATATTTTGGCTTAATCATCCAGTTGGCTTATCTGGCAGAGCTGCCAAATTGCGGTATTTATTTAATTAAAGTATATATTCTGGCTTAACCAGCCAGTTGACTTAGAAGGCGTAATTGGCTGGTTCAGGTGTACATCACTAGGGTTGCCAGATTGTACCATCCAGATATTTTTGACAGTTGGATTAGAAATCCGTTTTAGAAGGCAGCCATTTGTTTTAATTAAATGTCGTGTACAACCAAAAGAATTAAATAAAACACCATTACATCATTCTGTTTAATATACGAATTAATGGATTCAATTTCACGAAATATATAGAAAATAACTATACAATGGAATATATATGATCAAAAATAATAATAGCATAAGAAATACGAACGATGAATATATAATCAAAATAAATATGCAATGGAATATATATGATAAAAAATGATAATAGCATAAGAAATACAAACGTGAATATATAATCAAAATAAATATACAATGGAATATATATTATTAAAAAATAATAATAGCATAAGAAATACGAGCGAGAAATATATAATCAAAAATATACAAAACGTTGTAGTATAACCATCAATATTATAGTACAGGAAAATATATATATATACACAGTTATATTAAATAATTAAATATATTGAAAATAATAGTACACAAAACGTATAATCAGTTGCATATTAGTACACGAAATATATATATATATATATATATATATATATATATATATATATATATATATACAATTAAATAAATATACATCAAAATACTTTATGTTCGACGGCGCAAAACGCTAAACTCACACGTAATCGAGTCTACATTCACATCGTTATTACTTTGCACTACACGGTAAAACCGTCCAAGCAATCCTTCACCATTTAAGTTATACGGATGCCTATACTCGACATAAATGGCTTTCACATCGTTCAATACTATTTTTGTGCCCACTTTACATTCGGTTGGCAAGTTATCTTTAAACACGGCTAGAATACAATCAAAAGCACGCACAAAGAAGTCATCGTTAACCACATCATTATTAAATACAAGTTTATAAACACTCCTTTCCAATCGAGGGTTTTTTCTTAACGTCCCGAGCTTTTCAATCGTGAACACTGCTTCACTCTGCATAGCGGCAATTGAAATAATCTTCCAAGTCGTAACGACAGCTATTCATTGTATAGAGATACGGCTTTTCACGGTGAACAGTGTAGGCAAGCTCTGTCCTGTACCGCTCAAGTGCTTTGTACCAAAGTTCGGGATATTTTGAAGAATCTAAACCCTTTAAATATGCATCCAGCTCTAGGCCATTCTCGCCTTCTTCATTCCTACATTTGATAAATCAGTTGAGCAGAGCGGTGTATGCGTATTCAAGAACCGCGTCAAAATAAATCATATCCGTAACACGAGCGTCTAATATAGGCTTCAGCTTGCGGAATCCGACGATTTCAAACATTCTGTCGAGGATGAAACGGTTTCGTGTAGGGACAAAAACGTTACTATCAGATGCATTCTTCCACATCAGTCGTATATCAATGCATGGCTGATCGGTATTTAAACACAACATGCAAACAACGGCATATGAGGAAGCATCACTAATCTGCTCTCTTCTCGTACCTACACCTGCAGGTATTTTTTAACGGTCTTCTCCCTACTTCTCAACTATCACGAAGACTCAAATCATCTCAACACTTAAATAAATAACATTACGTTTACCAGAGTTTGCTTACCTGCAAATTGTTTCAAGTACATAGTTAATGGTGCCGTTTTCACGCCTGAACACGCGCAATGACTTCGTCACGGAGACATCGTACGAAGCGTTGAGAATGCTTCTCAAAGGAAGTTCCATCGTATTGGCACGTCCAGTCGGTTCAAGCTCTGAGATGACTATGAGCCATAGGTGGACGGATCGGCTCGACGGGCGGAGTGAGTCACGCTGATGAAATGTGTATGGGTTTGTTCGAACTCGTGTGTTTCGGAGGGGTGAGGTACACGGGTGGGCTGCTCGATGGGGGGGGGGCGAGTCATGCCCTGGTCAAACAGAATTTTCCGCTACATGAAGCAATACTGGCTTTAATGTTTTATCACTCACCAGCCGTTCATTTCCACAAACTAAACACATTCACAATCCGGTGCACTATTTGAGAGAAACGTATGCCCATATTTATCCTTTTTGTTTAAAAGCTATACTCGTCTCTAAAGTCTGTTAAAAACTCACACAGCCCATTAGCCACAACTTCACTACAAACCTCGTCATGATATATATTAATATAGTGGTAAAAATACTTAAGATTCTCCATGATGACAAGATATTCTTTCTCAGCCGTAGGGTACGAGTAGTCGATATGATGTAACATGACATAATATCGCTTGTCACACCACTCATCAACAAGACTCACTATCCATAACCGTTGCTTATCTTCTGAACGTGTTGCTTCTTCTACTTCGCGATATATGTGAGTTTTTATAAAGGTTAGGTGTACAACATACTTCAATACATCGTTTGTACTATGAAATCCTACAATGCCCTCGCCAGAATGCCCGTAGAGTATTTTTAACATCCTTGTCCTTCGCACGCCTCAATGTAGACTTAAAAGTATCGAAGGAGAGGGGAATAGGGAGTTTTTCAGTATCCACCACATCTTGGCACTTTGCCGAATACCACTTCATAAACGTTGAACACGCAATATTAAAGGTAGCCATTACTATTTTTCGTCTACGCGGGAGAATACACGTCTGAGCTCAAGGGTATGTAGAGGTCAACTGAGCACGCAGGGATAGAGATATGCTCAGGTAGTGGCAGGAGTCACGTGGCCGATCTTACAATGGGCAGAGCTTAGCTTTTTACTGTACACACAAACGTACGCACGCAAAGGAGAAAATGAAACTTTAATTGAAACAAATATATGTGATAAATAAACATATCGTTAACAATACACATACATATAAATACAATCACGGATTGTACCTGGTAACGCTTCCTATAAGTGTTACGGCATACCTTCGTGCCCCTAAGTTCCTTCGCACACCCCAGTTTCTGCGCCCAAAAATTGTGCGTCCCCACAGTCAGTTGGGGTGGCTGGTCACCCTCATCTTCCAAGCACATTAGATCCTTCAACAAGTCAAAGTTAACGACTCGACGGTTCGCATGGTTAAGCGTGATAACCTTAGCCTTCACGATATACTTCATATCATCCCCTACACTCACCAATACCCCATAGGTTTTTGGCCCTGTTGATAGAAACGAGTCTGTGTATGCACCATCACCATACTCGTCTTTGATCTCATCAGTTAGCCCTCCGAGGAATTCCCTAATAGCAGGCATGTATTCACCTTCCCTCGCTGTAAATATCACGCTATCTGTGTCAGCGTACAGCACCCTCCGTCCAAGAGAGTGCAGTAGACCCCAAACTTTGATGCGGGCGTAGGCCGTTGTGAAACTGGCTACAGGTATGTTTGTAAACCGTGAGGTATCTGTGGCCAGTTCAGTGATGTTGTACTTTATTATGTAAGTATTACCTACATTCACGATCTCCATAACCTCTTTATCGGGAGCGTTGGCATAATCCCAGACTTCATTATAACTTTGTGCCAAATGGACGTTCCCTTTGCCGGTATTCTGTGCAAATTTACCCCAAAGACTGTTTAGACACAACTTTGCACTAAAGCGCTTGCCAGGATTCTTAACAATTTGGGATCGGTCAAGCTGTATACCTTCATGGGTACTACGGTGTGTCAATTTTGTCAACTTTTTTCAAATCAATTTTGGTAGTGAAAATATAGTGCCTTTTCATGTCAAAACTTGAAATTGGCCAACCAAAATGAAATAAAATAACCCTTACCTACATCAATTTTACCTTAAAGTTTCAGAAATTGACTCATTTATTAAATAATAGGACATAAATTGATTAACTATTCATCTGTCACAGAATTATCCCACTGATCGCATATGGAGTGTTTTCAAGGTCATATAGTTGTTGTACAACGTACAAGTCACAACATGAATAGAAATGTCCCTCACTCTCAGTCCTCAGTTGCCTCTTGGATATCATAGACGGTGGTTTGCTGTTATTGCTCTTGTACCTACTTCATAGTTATTCTACCAGACGAATACTACAGTTTAACTGTAAGTATGGATTATTGATTGTTACAATTATTTATTATTATCATATTCTTCTGTCTAATTATGTTGTAAGCCCATGAAATATTTTTTTATTGAATTTTAGAACATCGAATGAATAAACTTTGAAACATCGTAATTGATATAAAATACTTAAATGTTTTTCTTTCTTTTCAGATATTCCTAAGATGCCAAAATTGAAGACAAGAGGTCAGTCGTCATGCCACTTGAGCCTGTTAGTCGGTACAGGCAAGGAGCTTTCCGTATCAGAACTACCAACAGTACGAGACATGCTGAGACTAGGTTACTCCTTCGTGAACAAAATACAAAGGATAAAAGGAACTACACAGAGAAAGAGCTCATAAGGAACATGATTCCCCCTCTTCTGCATCAGTGGAAAAAAGCTAATGTGTTATTCAAACCACCTGTACTCAATCAGTATAGAACTATTGAGCTAAAATTAACAAAGCTGTGGCACAAAGCAATTGAGACATCACTTGGTAAAGGAAAACGAGCAAAGAAAAATACATTTCTGCACACACTTGATACTCTTCTTGACATTTTTAACTGCCAGTTTCCTATAGAGTTGTGTTCTGAAGCTAATTGTTCTCCCTCATGCAGAAGAGAACCTCACCCTCACATTGATTGTCGCTGTCCTCGTGAGAAGAAGATCCCTGTTTTGGAGCTGGCTTTCATAAAGGCGCAGAGAACAAAGGCAGGAGGCCAAGGAAGTATGCAGATTGGTTCGGCAGATTATTTAGAAACCAAAAAACAGATTGTTATTGCTAAGAAAAAAGAAAATCCGAGAGAGGGAAGAAAGGAAGAAAAAGAAGAGTGAAGAAGCCACCAAAGAGATGAAGAGCTCTATCAGAAGGTTTCTCACTTCTTTGAAAGCTCTTCAGATGAACAGAAAGAAGCAACATCAAATGATAGCTCCAAAATGCCATTGAACCTTCGCCGAAGAGAATGAAATACAACACTAAAGAAATCTCAAACATTGCCCTTGCCAGTATTCGCCACCATACGGGGCTACGAGAGACTGCAGAGACTCATGCCACTGCCGCTTGGATAGATGCAGGCCTCATCAACCGAGAGGATACATCCTTAGTGATAGATCATAATAAGATAAGAAGAGCACAAGAAAAAAATAATGAAAGAAATATCTGATCAGCATGAAAAAGATTTGAAGGAGGAAGGTCTCTCTTGCCTTTTGTTTGATGGAAGAGATGACACAAAAGTTCTCCTAGAGGTAGAGGGAATGGACAGAAAGTTTCCCGGTCTCATCAAAGAAGAACACTACTCTGTGTGTTCCGAACCTGGTGGCCGCTATTTGTTTCACTTTGTTCCTGAAGCAGAAGTAGAAGGCAAGAAACATGCAGAGGCAATTGCTGATCAAATAATATGTTGGCTTCAAGAAAGAAGACTTGACAGTTCACTGCAGGCCGTTGATGGAGCCTCAACTGCGGTGAACACTGGATGGCAGGGTGGTGTTATGACGCATTTAGAGAAAAACTTGGAAGAAGGCTTGTTTGGATTGTATGTGATTTGCACACAGGGGAACTACCTCTTCGTCGTCTCATCCAGGAACTTGATGGTCCTACAAAGAGCAACAACAAGTGGTCAGACCCCCTTGGCAACATGCTAGATGAAGCAACGGAATTAGAAATAAATACAAAATTTCCAAAGGTCGAAGTAGGCCCTCCCCTTCCAGTGTTGTCTGAAGAAGTTATCAAAGACCTCAGCACGGATCAATCTTACGCCTATCGTATTGTTCAAGCAATCAGATCAGGAGAGTTGCTTCAAAATCTGGCTCTCTTGGAGATTGGACCCGTAAGTCATAGTCGTTGGTTAACTACAGCGATTCGTTTCTGCAGGATTTGGGTTTCCAAACATGCACTGAAGGGCAAAATGCTACAGAATTTGATGTTGATTGTTGAATTTATTATTGGGTTTTATCTTCCTCACTGGTTCAATGTAAAACTTAATCCAATGTGGATGGAGGGGCTCAACCACATCTTGTTTCAATTACAGCTACTTAGAACCCAAATGAAAGTAGTGGTGGACATCGTGTTACCTGTGGTGAGAAGGTCCGCTTGGTATGCTAGGCCAGAGGCAGATTTGCAAGCAATACTCTGCAGCCAATGTACCAAAGAGCGAACTGAGGCTGTGGAAATCATTCTAAAGCTTAGAGGAACATCACTAGATGATGACCAGCTGGGAGACTGCTCTGTTCAGACAAGGAAGGTACCTCCGATAAACGTCAATGCCACGAAATCGTCAGAATTAGTTAACTTCAGTTCGGAAGTTTTGGAGCCACCACTGACAAGATGTATAACAAACAAAGATTTAACACAACTTAAAGAGGCCCCAATGCAAGTGCCAAAGTGGCCTTCTCACACTCAGTGTGGAGAGATGTGTGAAAATGATCACAGAAGCAGCTAGTCAAGTTTACAGTCACGAGAGGCGAGAAGGCTACATCAAAGCGCAAGTAGCAAGCCGAATGCTGATGTCAAGGAACCGCAGCAAAAAGGACATGACTGCATTGGTTACTTTCAAATAAAGACTCTGAATGATATCTTATTGCCACTTTAAATGTTGATAGGATGTTTGCGCACATTTGTTATTTTGTTACGAATGGTCACAATCACCGTTGTTCTCTTCTGCGCACTTCACGCACAGGGGAAACATGAGCTTGTGATCTATAACGACGGGTAAAATGGGCATCCATAAATCGCGAGGGGGGGAGCACGTCTACGAAAGAGAGTCCAAAGTAGCGGTCATTCAAGTTAGTTGAAAACTCCTCGATGGTTAGTATGGTGGAACCCACCATTTTTTAAGGCGCACCTACGGGATACGGATTGTTCTTCATCACGTAGGGGTATAAAGAGCAGAAGTCGTAGTAGTGGAGTTTCACGCCCTACGTAGGCGGAAAGTATAGCTTGAATGGGTTTGTGCGCCCTCCAAGCAAGCTGTCACCGCATTTGAGAGAGCGCAACACCATTGAACGTTTGATGGCCCTTTTTTCTTCACGGTACTGGGCATCTGTTTCCATCCGTGCATCATACTCATGCTCCAACACGATTTTGTGAGTGAACTGGGAGCCTATAAGTTGATCACGGTTACGGGTCCATGCGAGGCTGCCGGCGGGGGATCTTCCATAAAGGTCCCCTATGACAGTACATTCAGCACGCGGGCATCCATGCCACCAGCAGCCATTAAAGGAATACACAGTCTTCTCACCAGTGGCTGGATCGTCACTTAGGCCGTCAACCCAAAACACACGACCATTGACCTTAACGGGTACTTTACCCGTGTTGCGGGCATGTTTTATTTATACCCCGGTCTGTTGCTGTAGGTGTATGAGCCAGTAAATAGCCTTGTGCCCATAACTGCGGGGTTGTTTCTGTGAATGATTGCTAAGGTGTCTTTAGGCATGAAGTTATTCTTGAACACTGTAAAACATAATGAGGCGATCGTGGTCGCGACTTGCAGCGGATCGCATTTGAAACGGGTTATGTACATCCTTCTAAAGGCTTGAAAGCATACTCTAAGTACACGTACGTCATTCACGCAATAACGTTCACATTCATCGGCTATATTGTATGGATTAGCTTCATTAAAACTGTTGTAGTAGCGGTCAAAATCTTCACGCTCACTATCACTCATGTTGGTGTAGTTAAAGTAATGTTTGGGTGGAGGTAGTCCTACGTAATTCAAAGTTTCGTTAGTGAGGAATGTGTAAGGGAAATACCCTTTTGAAACTTCAGCGGCTACGCCCATGACCTTGGGCAGCTTTGCTAATTTACAAGGTGTGAACAGCAGGGTGTCTTTAAACTGTACATTACCTCTTATCTGCATCTGTATTAGTTTGTTGCCTCTTTTCAAGGGATCACCTGTAAATATCGCAGACGACTCGTGTTCAAGCAGCTCCTTATAAAGGAACTGTGTCAAATTTCGCCCCGTTATGGGCAAGAATATACACAGTCATTTTTTTTAACTTGTCCGCTAATTTGACAATATAGGATACAAAGAGTTTCACAGGGCTGTCGTGTGCATTCGTTTTAAAAACGTTTGTCCGTTTTCCACATTTGTGGCACTCATCACACTCGATCTCCATGCACTCATCACAGATAGTCTGACTTACGAGTAAATGTGGAAACCTCTTTGGTTTCAGCGTTCGTGTAAGTTTCTATATCGTAGTACACGGTTATACAAGGGCTATTTTTAGGTTTAGCATCTTTCATATAACATACATGCTTCACTCCATCCGCCTTATATTTTTCATGACATGTAGAACAGTGAATTTCATCGCATTTATGTTTGAAATTCCCCCAATTATCCATCATGTGAAACATACCGCACTTACAAATCCTCATTTTCCTGCAAGTGCCATTTGATTTATGGAGCTCAAAGCATTTATTATTGAAAAATGTACGTCTACACACATTACATTCCCTCTTCTCGTTTCAACTACACGACTTTCACATTTGGGGCTTTTACACTGCTCACATACCATGTAGCAATCCTTACAATGTTTCACCATATCATCAGCAAACTCGAGACAACCCTTACACAAATCATGATGCCTTCCATATTTTCGACTTTTATCATAACTGGCGTAGAGAGCTCTTATGCTCCGGATGGGGAGATACGATGTTCCTGACAATCCTAAAATAAGTAGAGGTCTTGTACGATCTCTCACGCTGCTTTTAAAAACATACACAGTTCTACGACGATCATCCATTCCAAATACGACTATACGTGCATTCATTAACTGCTCGGCCCTTCTCAGTTCTTCAGGACCCATATTACACTCAAACTCAAGCTTACAATATGAAGCCAGTTTACGGGCACGCTGCACAACCGTGGGCAGCCAAATTTTTTGCGTTCAAGTATTTAGCGCAGTGAACATATGAGCTAAAATTATTGCTATAAAACCACAACCACGATCGACGTTTAAATGCTTTCTGTAAATAACCGGAGAATTGAAATTAAGAGTATAAGGTGTGGCACTATGACCCGCAACCCGGAATACTCTGTCAATATCTATCATAAAGTTGTCCATATTGAAGGATGTACCACTTTGAGAGGCTTGCATTATACGGCCCAAGATATATTCTATGCCTACAGCCGCCAAACGTCTGAACGGTATTACTACCCAAAAATCGTCCCCCTCATCTGACCCGGACTTGAAGGATAACCTCGTCCGGACTTCACGTTCGTCGCGGTTCTGAAGGGCAAACTCCACAATACGTTCAACTACGCGCCGCAGTCCGTTGGTATACAGGGATCCGGAGTCAACCTTGACCACGTCCCGATTTCTAGTCAGGGCAGGGGTGGGGGTAGCTGTGCGCACCAATTCGAATGTTATACCATCCTCCACAGTATGAGAAGCTGCGGTGGAGGAAGTACCCGGAACTGAACAATGGGGCATATTTGAGGAAGGTACTATTGTGGGGGTTGTGTCGTAAGACGTAGAGGGTTGGGGCTCTATTACTGGGGTCTAACAACCGGAGCAATCCTGGCACGCTTTATACCTGACGTGGAGGGCTCTTCATCATGCTTCCGCTTTGAACTGTCGCATGCTACAGGTGTCGCTGGTGAGGGTTCGTCAGCGGGGAAGGGTTCTGTAGCTGCACGGTCATCGGGTTCGTCTGTGATATCGATGATGGGGTGCTGTACATCGTCGTCATTCACGGTTCTGTGGAAGAAGAAAACAAAATATAAGGAACAGCACTCAAAATTTGTAATATTTTGTAAATGACCCACTTAGGGGTGTGACGTGTTAGAGATGGAATCTGTAGAAAAATTCAGGTTCACAAGCCCCTCCACATGTATTATATCTGGCCCTACAGGATGTGGAAAAACTGTATTTATGCTTAAAATCATTAAAGATAAGGGGGAGATGTTCTCAAAATTTGTGCATAAAGTAATATGGTGCTATTCGACGTATCAGTCAGTGTTCAACGAGTACCAAGATGAAATTTTGTTCCACAAGGGTGTATATGACGTTAATTCGTTAAAAGGTAATGAGCATACAGTTATTGTAATTGACGATCTCATGTTGGAAATGGATAAAACGTTTGCCGAGACATTTACAGTGTTCTCCCACCATCTTAACATAAGCGTATTCTTCATCAACCAGAATCTATTTTTCAAAAATAGATACATGCGCGATGTGTCGCTAAATACACAATATCTAGTCTTATTCGCACAACGTAGAGATGTGTCACAAATTGGGGTATTAGCCAATCAAATGTTCCCGAATCAACGTAAGGAGTTTTTGGAGGTTTATAAAGAAGCCACAAGCCAGCGTTATGGATATTTGCTTTGTGACCTTCACCCGCGAAACACGTTTAGGGTGCTTCTAAGAACGAATATATTCCCAAGCGAACCTGAAACGGTGTATATTCCAGAATGACAAATAGGCTGAAGAAATATCGTGAATTAATAAAAATCTATCAACGATTGCCCCGGGCACTGCAACAGATGTTTGTTAAAAATATCGACCGACTTTTTAAAATGCATCTGTGAAATCTGTCTTAATGTTATAAAATGTAATGTGCCAATGAAACCCTCTCAGAAGGCTCGCTTACGTCGTTACAAGAACATAATACGAGCGCTCGCTCATAAAAGTCAAACTGTGGGTAAGAAAAAGCGAATTATTGTACAAAGAGGAGGATCATTCCTACCCATCTTATTTTCAGTTTTGGGTCCTTTACTGACTAGATTAATATAATGAAGAAGGTGGTTGTGATTCCGCACGAGGTGTATGCTTCATTGCAAAGTTCAAAGATTCCAGACACGGCTCTAGAACCCCGTAAAAGTAGGCTTAAAAGAATGGAAAGCGAGTTGCTAGCCCTATTAAACAGTGAAAAGTCACCTGATGAGAAAAGGATCTTGTACCAAGAGGCTTTGCAGAAATTTCTTCATGAGTACGAAGATTATAAGAATCCTACAGAGCTCCCCGTGGTTATTAGGCACAGCGCGAGTAGCGCTGAGCATGGCGACACAGGACCTAGGCCCGACGTTAGAGATGACCAACCATAGAACAACGGAACACAACACATTGAACATGTGTTAAAAAACAGTCTCCCACATACATTGAGGAATAAAGGCTTAAGTCTATATAATCTATTGAGTGAGGACCCCATCATACAGTGGGCCGATACAGGCGAGGTCAATGTTGAAGGAACAAGGGTACAAGGATCCAGTATCGTTGATATTGTTCATGATTTGGTGAGAAAGTGGGACAGACCCTCACCAACAGGATGGAAGCATATTAAAACAAGACTACAACAAATAAATGTCCCCGAAACATTGATAGGTAATCTGAATAGGTTACAAGACCTGAATCAAGTCTCGCATGTGTCACAACTGAGTACGCCATCGCCCCCAGCAGCAGCGTCTCTGAAGGAGAGAAAGAAGAGAACAAACGGCCAACCTTATCCACGTGTCTCTAAAATACGCAAATGGCTAACATATTAAGTAAACGCTGTTATCACATTTCTATCCCCGCCTCCTATGGTGGTGTTAATAGAGTGTACAGAGGTGTTTACGGAGTAGGGAAAAAAGATGTTGAGCGGTTTTTGCGGGAACAGGATGCTTATAAACTTCATAAACCGGTGAGAAAAAGGTTTAAAACGGCCAAGACAACCGCGGATTCGATTGACTCTATTTGGCAAGCGGATTTAACAGACAAGCAAAGATATTCAGTGTATAATGACGGATACCGCTACATCCTATTCATAATAGATGTATTCTCTAGATATGTGTGGCTAATTTCCCTGAAAAGTAGATCGCCTGAAACAGTTGCTAAAGCGATCAAAATGTTGATGTTTAAAGAAGAAAGGGTTCCTGGCTATTTTTGTACGGATATGGGGAAAGAATTTATAGGTCGAGCTTTTCGGAACATGCTGACAGAGTTTAATATCAGTTACTACACTAGCAGTTCTATACATAAGGCCTCTTTAGCTGAAAGAGTTCAACGTACCAGAAAGGAACGCATGCATCGCTATTTTACCCATAAAAACGCACACATATATAAACGTTCTCGGGTCATTGGCATCATCATACCACCGTACGATTGGCACAATGCTTATCACGTTCGGGAAATAAATTCGCGAAGGGATTTAAGCAAGGATGGACATGTGAGATTTTTAAAGTTCGTGCTATGAGACCTAAAGGTGAGATAATGATGTATTACGTTGAAGATTTGAATGGGGAAGAGATCGCTGGAGACTTTTACCGCGAGGAGCTGCAGAAAGTGACATTTAATTTAGGAAAAAGTGTCTAAAATTGAAAAAATTTTAGCAGCAAAGGTTCAGGAAAGAGAAAAATGCACCTGTGAAATGGCTGGGTTACCCAGAAGGCTTCAACAAAGCTGCTGCAATAATGAAGCTTAATTAGTATGCAACATGGCGCCTAGCCACTTCTATGCCACACTCCCTTCCTCTTCTTCTCTGTCTGTAGATCCTAACAACACCCTGGCCAACTTTGTGACAGAACTCTACGGACCCATTGAATTGGAGCGTGATTCGTATGAGGTGGGTTTATGTGAACTCCAGTTGGTCTCCAAATTTTTAACTCTTGAAAATGAGCAAATCATATTTCGCATCCTTAGAAGAATCGATGAGTGCGAAAAATTAGGCATAACCTTAGACAATACTATGCGATCAGTCCTTTTCGGTGAGGAACAGTACTATAGCACAAATGTTTCGCTAGGAATCGGTCATTATGATACAGCCATGGACATTATGACGGGGTTAAACAAGAGTCTTGAAAAGTCGTACCTGACAAACGATTTACCTTTTGAAGTCGTAAACATAGATACGCCTGCATGCACACTGAAGTTAAAATCAACGCTTCGTAGAAATATTAAAGATAAAGATCTGTTTACAATTGTGGCTGAGGGCCGATATAGCGCAGCTCTCCAAAGAGATACCTTTCATGAGGCACAGCATGACTTGTCCAGCTTAATGCATCAATTGAAGATGGAGAAATTGGGTGAAAGCTCTCCACCTCCAGACATGTGCTATATTTACAGCAATATCATAGAGCAGCAATTTGTTGGGGATACACCCAGGCGCGCCTGCTGCGCATTGCACACATCCCCAACAATAGAAGGAAAAGTTTGAGAATTACATATGAGAAGCCCCATTATGTGAATGTTGCGACTAATCTATTAACGAACATCTCGATATATATAAGAACGATTGAGAAAAAAAATTTCCCATTTGGTGATGGGAGCTTAACAGTGAAACAACACTTTCGCCGTTTATAATGACACGAAGGCCATTCATAGTCAATCGAGGAGTGAGATACCAGCGTGGGAGTGGGCTTGGATCCATTTTTTCATCCATACTACGCACCGCTGTCCCACTGTTGAAGAGAGGTGCCAGTTACGTAGGGAGGAAGGCGTTACAAACAGGTTTTAACGCGGCAGAAGACATAATGGGTGGAACTAAGCCTATAGAAGCTCTAAAAAAACAATTAAAACGTACACGGGACGAGATCATCAAAGATGCAAAGAGAAAAATGCGTGGTGGCGGAAAGAAGAGATCTGCCAGGAAGAAGGGGTTACCATCACGTGGCGCTAAACGTAAAATAAAATAAAAAAGAAGCGCTCTAAGTGTATGAAACCTATGGCTGATCATTTTTGTAACTGATATAAGCTGAGGACACTAATCTCACGAATCATAGGCTGATTACTAGTTGTCGAGAGAGGTGGCACTATTTCTGACTCGTCATGGTGCGTTTCATCCATTCGTGTAGTTCACAATGCTGTAAATCGGAACTGTCCCTCTTTGACATGCACCCCACTCAGGTCTCTATTCAGTATAGCGACTTTATTACAATTAACCCATTAAACACAATTAGCTCGCCGAGTGCCCCTATAGAATTCGTGATTCCCAGCTCATGCCCTTAATTTTTTGACCAGAGCTGCATGCACATGTACGCTAAACTGCGTATAGCCCATACTGATTGAACGGACTGCGATGATATACTCAGCGTACCCTGAAACCAACTTTTTACACTCCATATTCAGCCAGTGTGAGGTGTATTTAAATCAGTTTAACATCTCGGAAGGAACAGGGTATTATCACCTACGAGCCTATCTGCAAAATGTCCTCAACTTTTCAAAAGAAGCGAAGGACACCTTTTTAACCGCCAAGGGATATTACCATACTAAAGATGAAAATGGTATAAAAGATAAATTTAAAAATTCTAAAAAAAAGATATACGAATGTCTTGGACGTCTTCATACAGATTTCACATTCCAGGAGAAACTGCTTATGAACGCGGTGGATATGAAGTTGAAGCTTACCCGCACGAATCATGTGATCTGCATAAATCTGTGGTCTGATCAAGAAGAGGACGCGAAACCCGTTGTGAGTCACATAATGGAGGCGTATTTGCGTATACGCCGAGTGATATTAAGTTCGCTAAAACAAATATAAATTGAGAGACTTAATACAGGCCACAGTAAAATACCCAATTATCAGAGTACAGATCAAACTATACACGGTGCCCGCCGGGTTGGTATCAAAGCAACTAGAAAACGTGGCCCTTGGAGTCCTACCTAAAAGGATATTAATTGGAATGCAGGACCACGCCTCGACGAATGGAAAATATAAAAAGAGTGCCTTTAAATTCGAGAATTTCGGCCTTAAAAATATTACTCTATACGTAAATGGCATCGCTTTGGGAGGGACTATGATTACGGACTACTCATCAGACGCTGTGTTCCCTGTCTGCGCGAGAGCTTATAGTAATCTGGCTCATAATACAGGTGCATGTGACGAACTTGGGTTCGGTGTAACGCAGAAAGAAATTGTCGGAGAATTTAACATTTATTCATTTGATATTACGCCTGACTTGTC
The DNA here is from genome assembly GCA_023014485.1 of Bathynomus jamesi. Taxonomy (NCBI): domain Eukaryota; kingdom Metazoa; phylum Arthropoda; class Malacostraca; order Isopoda; family Cirolanidae; genus Bathynomus; species Bathynomus jamesi. Next base: position 235,274 of record JAJOZX010001840.1, on the reverse strand, counting down.
TGCTGGCGTAAATACGCACTTAAGTCCACAACAGAGTGGAAACATCTCAGTCAGGTTGGAATTTGCCAAGCCTATAGACGCGCCTATAAGTGTGCTAGTTTACTTTGAATCACAGGCACTAATAGAAGTTGATCGTTTCAGGAACGTAGTCACAGACTTTTAAAATGGACGCGAATACACTCCAGAGAGTAATGAAAAGTGACCGATTCACACGCTCCAAATTTATCGGTGTGTTTACGAAGAATGAAATATTGATGTTGCCAACTACGAGAAACTGGTACGGGATTATCGTTAACACCGACATTGTGGGGGGTGAAGGGATTCATTGGTTTGCAATCTATTTTAAAAATAGGGAAAGAATGTACTATTTTGACTCACTCGGCGCTCAGCCCTGGAATGATTCTGTGGTTGTGCAGTTTATCGAACAGATATATGTACCTGAGATTGTATGGAACCCGTATCGCCTTCAAGGATATTATAGTAACACGTACGGGATGTACGCCCTCTCATTTCTCATGCACATGTCACGTGGGGAGGGATTTACAAATTTTAAAAATTATTCAATTTGTGCAACACTGAAATGAATGATAAAAATGTATGCAGACAGATAAAAAAAGGTTCCCATATGTTATCACCCGCCGTATTGTGTAAAAGTGTATATCTATATTGTGTAAATGTCTATTTGTACCCGTTAAGGCCTATTTAATGGACACTGGTTCCACTTTGTACACGTTTTCTACCATTTAATAAATAAAATGAAAATACAATGTGTTTTGTTCCTAACCCCCCAAAAATACTTAAATTAGTTCCCTGATGACCTGGCATTCGTTGGACCGGATGTGAGCCAATACCTCGACTTCTGTGTTCAGATCGCTGGTTTAGTTGTGCGGTAAAGCATCCATATCACTTATTCCCCTTTCATCAAAACGAAAAGTAGCTATAACACGCTCAAGTTCCGCATCGGTCCTATAAAGTTAAGTGAAAATAAATTAGTTTAATCAAAGAGCTACAATAAGAGAAAATGCCACGAATTTTACAAATTATACTAAAAAAGCAGATATCCTGACAGTTTTCAAAAGTAAGAGTGCTAAGACATCCTCTGCCGACGCAGGGTCGTCTCGAACCTGGGCCCACAGACAATTCTTAAAAGTTTTTAATATTTTTAAAATCCTACTGCGGTGCTGTCTTTAAATTATCTAGAAATGTATTATTAAAGCTCCACAATATATATATATATATATATACCGAAATAATCACGAAGGAAACAAACAATAAATAATTAAAAACATAATGGGATTAATTTTTTCGTTGTAGAAAAATTCAGAATAAAGCTAGGTTAGGCTAACAGCAAATTGTAAGCACAAGCAGATATCCTGACAGTTTTCAAAAGTAGGATTAGCTGGGTGTGTCACGTTTCGTCTGCCTGCAACGGGACTCGAACCCGCTGACAATTCTTAATAGTTTTTAATGTTTCTAATGAGAATGGGCAATAATTAAAAACCTATTGTTTTTCGCCAAAATACACACAGAGGCACACAAAGGCCTCTGGGCAGATAGCAGTTCACTTCGCTTTATTACGGCTTTTTATAAATTAACTAAAATAAAGCTAGGTTAGGTTAACAGCAAATTGGAAGCATAAATTAACTACTTACATTTTAATATCGTCTTCACTGAACGGTTCTTGCATTTCGTCACAAATTTCTGAAACAACTTGCGTAGATAGAAGTTCATTGGCTATCAGTGAATTTTGGGCGGAGCTTAACGCGTAGGCCTGCATAGCGGCCAAACAGAGTTCCTGGGCTCTTCCCACAGGGCTGTGATTGGCTGCCCCTTGAAATCTGGGGCGTGTCAGATATTTCCATTCGTAGAGAGAGAGAAACGTTTTGTTTTTTTTGTTCTTGTATTCAGCCCAGAGAGAGAGAGAGAGGGAGAGAGAGAGAGAACGAGAGGGAGAGAGAGAGAGAGAGAGAGAGGTAGATGAGGATGGTTTGTGAATCGGTTTATGGTGCCCTCTTTTGAAATATAAAACTGGAAGGTAATTTCAGAATCAATTAACCAAGAAGAAATACCATCAGTGCGCAAAGGTCACTCTCGCCACAGTAAAAGTTTATTGTATAGCGGAATTCTTATATGATACAATAAATAAATTTAAAAAAACAGAGATGTGTGCTGGTTGCGGATCATTAGCCCAAAGTTTACGATCTCGAGCAGATCGCTGATTAATATAATTGTATATATATATATATATATATATATATATATATATATATGTATAAGCAAACAACCACAAGGAAAAGGAAACACAAAGTCCGATTCTAGTGCATATATATGTATATATATATATATATATATATATATAATATATATATATATTATATATAGCGAGAGAGAGAGAAAGAGAATAAGCGAGAGATTTGTACATATATAGGAACACCTTTGTTTTCGATACAATAAATAAATTTTAAAAAATAACAAAGATGTGTGATGTAGCGCTTCATTAAACATCAAGGTTTATGATGTCGAGAAAATGGAAGTAAGATTCCATCGAGGCGTTGTTTATTACCGAGATTTTAAATCCAATGTTATCTTTCGGTTCCTGGCGCCGCTAAAGCTCCCTGTAGAACAGGTGTTTCAAATTTTATTTTTAAAGGATAATCTTTAATAGACGTGTATATATATATATATATTATATATATATATTATATATAATATATATTAACATCACCTATTAATTCACGCATGACGAGAATTAATACAGCTTACCTTTCCGCAATTTTCAGAACGTTCTTTAATATATATATTTTTTTTTTCTGTACTAACAGTTGATTATACATTTCATATATTATTATTTTATTATATTATATACATGTTCCTCGTTCGTATTTCTTATGATATTATTATTTTTTATTTAATTTTTTGTTCATATATGACGCGTTCGGTGGAGAAGGGGCGAACGCAACATTTTCGAATTATGCCACAAAATGCAGTTAAAGTTTGTAAACTTTAAACCTTTGTATTTTTCCTGTTTATTGAAATGTTGTATGAATTTGAACACATATTTGAGTAAAATATTGTTGTGTAATATGTCGATATAATAAAATGCCAAGAAATTTTACAATATTATTTATTGATAGCTTCTGATGTTAACTGGTGTAATCCATTATTTGGTCCTCTTCGTCGAATGTTGTATTACCTGCTTCAACTGTTTCGGTTTCTTCCAGTTCCTTTAACAATCTTGTATAATAGTTTACTGCAGTTGCAGGCATTAGGTCTGATAATTCTTTGAGATTTTATTTTTTCCTTAGTTATTGGCAGCAATTGGGAATACTTTGGTTGCAGTGTCTGCTGGGCTAGATTGAATAAACTGACACTGTAGGATTTTTTCCCTTTCTGCAGTCTGACGGGATGGCTATTATCTGGGGTTGTGTGGTATGCAGTAGATATTACGTAGCCTTCTTTGTGTTGAAAGTCAAATATTAACTTTCTTCCATCTGTAAATTTAGTAGTTGTTGATTTTCTAATGACAATGCACGTTTTTAGGACGTCAAAATCGAGAAAATCAGCCTGTTTCATTTCTACAACTAGGAAGCGCTGCGAAACGGCTGTAGTTATGGCCGTAACATAATCTTTTTTGGTGTAAATAATATTGCTGTAATTATTTTTTATATTTTGTTCAATTTGGCCAAATTGAGCATCACAGGGCATTGTCGAGTGACCAGAAAGTAGATAGATGTGTTCAATGTGAAGCAATGATGCGGAGTGAATTTCTCTGATACACATTAAAACCTAAATTTTACCGTGAAAGAGTGCAGACTAACATTTAATTTTTTGCATAGGTAAAGCAAATGTTTTAAAGGATAATTATACGACAAAAAACTCATTTTTCGAATTTTGTGGCGTTCGCCCCTTCTCCACCGAACGCGTCATATACTCCATGTGAAATCCAGTTCGCCACCAAGTTTTGAACTCTTCTTGTACTAATTTGTAATTTCTGTAGTAAATTATAAATATTATTTTTCACAAGGGAATTCTGTTATTCCCTGTAAACCGTCTTATTCCGCTCCCTGTATATTCAGAAATCAGGCATAAATGTACGATAAATCCTATAGATTTGTTTAAGTTACGTAATAAATGGAATTATTGTAAATTAAAGCAATTTGACGTGATTACTAATTCTAAATTTTGCGCATACTTCTTGTACTAATTTTTAATAGTTTTCAGAATTTTTTTAGATGAACTTTTTTCCGGAACTGTACATATATAGGCTTTCTTTGGTTAACCTTTCGATTGCTTCCGCCCAAATTGTTCATCCTGACGACAGTCAATCTTTTCACCCCAACCTAGACCTACTTTTTAACGGGGATGTGTGTGTATATATATATATATATATATATATATATATATATAAAAGAGCGCGCGAGTGGTAGAGAGCGAGAGGGAAGGGGAGAGAGAGAGAGAGCGAGAGAGGGAGGGAGAGAGCGAGAGGGCGAGAGGGAGAGAGAGCGAGAGGGAGAGAGAGGGGGAGAGAGAGAGCGAGAGGGAGACTGGTTACCCATTTATCTACCATTCGTGAAAGGATGTTTACACTCCACCTTAGACCTACAGTTTAACACGGATCGTTAGGTTACCCTGCCTACCAACCGTGGAAGGACGCGCCGCCACCGGGTCTCGAGCCCGACTACACTCCACCTTAGAGCTACAATTTAACACGGATCATTAGATTACTCCGGCTACCAACCTCGGAAGGACGCGCCGCCACCGGGTCTCGATCCCGACGCGTATAATCGTGTGTGCATAATATTTTATGAGGGTATAGACGGGTGTGTACGTGCCAAAACGAAGTATACACTGTGCCAACTGGCTGATAATGCCTGGAAGCACTGGCTGATTAAGCCGACTGGCTGATTTGGGGCCTATAAGACAACGTCCGCTCGGCTGAAGTCTTAATATGCGCTTGGCTCCTGTCAAGCGAACACGTCTCTTCTTCTCTCTCCTTCTCCTCTCTCTTTCTCTTGGGGGATAACTCCGCCTCCAAGTTGCATAACCCTTGTTGCTCTTGCAACATTCCCTGTTCCCCTTTGTTGCATAACATTTTGCGACATCCCCCTCTCCCCTTTGTTGCATAACATTTTGCGACATCCCCCTCTCCCCTTTGTTGCATAACTTATGTAACATTTCCTTTGCAATATTGATCACCATTGCATTTGCATTGCACTCTCTCCTTTTGCGCCCATACTATTCAGGCATTTGGTATTCTGGAAAAACTGGTCTGGTGTTCGTAGAGGGACGTCTTAATTCACAAGGTTACATATATCTATCTTAGATAAGAACCTTCTGCCTTTGTTTCGGAATGGTATACTTCACCTGGAGAACATTATTCTTCAAGAGGACAGTGTCACATGTCCATTACGTTGATTTCGGAGGATGGCCTCTTTATTCTGTCAGGGCATTCTCTCTCTCTCTCTCTCTCTCTCTCTCTCTCTCTCTCTCTCTCTCTCATAATATATATATATACACACACGCGCACACACACACACTATATATATATATATACTGTGTATATATATATGATGCAAATCCACAAGGAAAAAGAAAAATGATTCCAAGTCCTTTCGTGTATTCATAAGTGCACCTCGTCAGGGGCATTTCCCTGAAAGGACTTGGAATCATTTTTCTTTTTCCTTGTGGCTTTGCATCATTCATTCATTTCACGTGTTTAATTGTGAAATTCATCCCACACATATATATATATATAGTGTGTATATAAATGTAACTTTCAACATTGTCTCAGCCATAAATATGACACAAAGTGGGCATGACAGCTGACATTCTTTGTATAGTAGACAAAAACTGTACATGTGAAGGTAGCCTTTATTAGGCGCTTCAGTATCACAGGTTTTGACAAAGAAGAATTCAAGAAAATACTTAAAAAATACTGTTGACCATTTTCTCACTGGCAAAACAAAAAATACATTTTTACATATTTTACTGACAATGAAACAATTGCATTATCATTATGTTTAAGTTTGATTATGTAAAAAAGGTCATTTACTGTTTCAACACAGGGAGAACATTTTTTTTCTTATTATAAAATCATTCCTCAAACGCAGGGGTTCCCAAATTGGTGTTCCCCGGAACACTTGTATACCGTGAGAAGTGTTCAGCGGAACACAATTTGGGAACCCCTGCAGGCTCAAAGAATGCAACTGTGGTCGATGGTCGAATGTTTATTTCTTATCCAAACATTTCCTCAAATAGAGAAAAATGTTTTTTACGTGAAAGTATATATATGTACAAGTATTATGCAGTGATTCAAATAGCTAGTGGTAATAAAAGTGAACAAACCAAGAAAACAAACATGTTACCATAGTCTGCAAAAACATTTTAAGTACATATTTAAGTAAAAATGAAGCCACTTATGAGACCTTTTCATGCAAATCCTTTACTAAATCTATTTCAGCTATAAGGACATATATATATATATATATATATATATATATATATATATATATATATATATATATATATATATATGGGAATGAACTCAGAATGGTTCCCTGAGGTTTTTTATGATACACACAGACCGTGCATGGAACAAGGAACTCTTCTAGGATAATTAAATCCACTATAGTCCGAATAATTAATGGTAAATGACAAATAACATAATTTTTCTTTTTCATGATGCTAGCCCGACGTGGGCAACGGGTCACTCACTTCCCATCTTGAAACGGACATTTTATGTGCCTTGAAAAGTGGACGCTGAATTCTGCCAGTTGAGGTTTAAGTTTTGGTTTTTGGCTTAAAATATGATAGTTACCCCTTTTTCTTTGATGTATTCAATCTGACGTGAAGGCAGCGAGTCTTTTGCTTATATTGAGGTTCTAAATGTAGCTGGGCTAGGCTGCTTTAAACCCTAGATCCTGTCCCAAAGCTGGATCCTATCTGCTTTGCAGATAGCTGGTGAGGGAAGCTATATTTTTGGGACCTCTTTGCGAGTGACCCGTTGCCTACGTCGGGCTAGCATCATGAAAAAGAAAAACTATGGTATTTGTCATTTACCATTACTTATTCGGACTATAGTGGATTTAATTATCCTAGAAGAGTTTCTTGTTCCATGCACGTTCTGTGTGTATCATATATATATAAAATATATATATATATATATATATATATATATATATATATATATATATATATATATATATATATGTGTGTGTGTGTGTGTGTGTGTGTATATATAAAATTTGTGTATATATATGTATATATAAAATTTTATATATATATATATATATATATATATATATATATATATATATATATATATATATATATATATATATATATAAGAAATAGTCGTGCTTCAAAATTATTCATGTCATTGTAAATTGAAAAGAATGTATTTATTTTATTATTAATAAAGGTTATTCAATTCAATTCAAATATATATATATATATATATATATATATATATATTATATATATATAATATATATATATATATATGAGAGACAGAAAGATAAAGATTATTAACGCTGTTGATTTCATTAAGTCCGGAATTTGTTCTTTAATTTTGGAGGCAAGAAAGCGTGTCGAACGAGATTCTTTTCAAATCTTTGTGGAAAAGAGAAAAGGAATTCTTTCCAAAAAATGTACATAAACTTTTATTTAATTTGTTCCGGTGGCAGTCATGCGCGGAGAGAGGGAATATTAAGACTCGTTGCGCAGGGCTTAAATTTGTTGTAAATATTTTTTATAGGATTACTTTAATAATCATATGAACACAAAAGTGTGTGAGTATATTATATATATATATATATATACAGACAGACAAACATAAATTCTTTCTGAAAAATGTGCGTAAGAGAGAAACTGATTTTGATGCTGCTAAAATAGAATTGTCTAATTGAATAACATACTTTTTAACTTCAGTCGATACTGAAGCTAAATTGAATGCCAGATGCATTCCAAACGGACGAAGAGTAACTTTAACAAAACCACAATTTAAGTTTATGTCTGTTTCTCAATCGCTGTTGAGTTGGATTTACGGCTGAGAAGTCATCGGCCATCGATGTTTGTCCCTCAAACACAGTTAGTACATGAGGGGAAAAATGGCGATTGATCAGTGTACTCGAATTGTGTTTCATAGATGAATGGATAGCTAGCTAGATAGATAGACTTCATATTTAGACTTTCAGACATCATTTCTTCGTTTTGCAAAGAAATACATAATTTAGAGTGGGTATATAAATGAATTAATTAAAATAAATATATTTACGCATTTTATTAAACGATAAAACAAATTACAAATTAAAATTTTTAAATCTTATAAAAGTTGAAATTAACCATAAAATGTAATATTATAAAATCATAACTAACATGAACCAAAATTACATTTTAAATTTAAATTTAACTTTGAAATCATAGTTACAAACTCTGGTTCGAAATACTCCTAAAATATTAACTTATTACGAGTGAAACGTATGCATAAATAGGCCAACGTTCGTATCTCAGTGGGTAATACCGTTTCCTTGTAAAGCGAAGTGAAGGCACTGAGATCTGGGGTTCGAATCCTAATGATGCTGGGAATAATATTGAGCAATGTGCTGCATTAAGTTGCCTGAGCGTTTTGCCAAGTTCTGGCCTTCCTCTACGATTATTGTACTCGTACACAAACAGAGAAATTTCGTTTATTTCCAAAAATTTTCTCTACATTATGAATTCAGGTCTTAAAGCACTAAACTTATTCTTCCATATACAGGTTGTTTCATAACGGGTCTGCCATACTTTGGGGGGTGATTTGGGGGGATATCAAGTAAAAGAGTTAATACAACATACAGTAGGTGCTATTTCCAACCGTTGCGGAGCTACGGACGTCTCAAGATGTCCAAACAACAAATCCCTACTTGTGTGTAATTCGATACATGGCAGCACAGGTGGTAGTTTCGGTTAACGAAGTTACCACTACTAATCCTCAGTTTTTTCTTTCGGTTGGTTCTGATCTGTGGTACGAGACACTGTGTTGCGCTAAGGTGAACAATCAAAATGAATCAACAGTTCACACCCGCTGAATACGCTGATATCCATTTTATTTATGGATTCTGTTATGGTAACAGCAGAGCGGCAGCTAAGGAATATCGAAGACGTTTTCCGAACCGCTGAATACCGAACAGGCAGGTGTTTAGTGCGTGACCCGACAATTCAGCGCAGGACAATTCAGCGCCGACAATTCAACGCCGACAATTCAGCGCAAGACAATTCAGCGCAAAGACAATTCAGCGCAAGACAATTCAGCGCAAGACAATTCAGCGCGAAAATACCAACAAAGAAGAAGAAAGAACAAATCCAGAGGGAAGAGAGGCTTGCAACTGTTAGGTTAGGTTAGGTTAGGTTAGGTTTCTAGTTTTTGAAATAAAATCTTAATTTTAACAATTCTAACAAATTTTGTTTTTTTAAATAAAATTTTAATAATTATACTCCTTTGAATTTTATCTCCGATTTGTCACTCCTTCGTTATGTCACTCCTTCGTTACGGTATTTATGTCACTCCTTTGTTATGTCACTCCTTTGAAATGTCACTCCTTCGATACAGACCCAATTTAGCATATATATAAATATACAAATTTTTCTCTTTTTTATTTATTGCGATTTATTTTTATTATTTTTAACTAAACTTTTAACTGTACTGACTTGCGCTGAATTGTCGGCGCTGAAATGTCTTGCGCTGAATTGTCTTTGCGCTGAATTGTCGGCGCTGAATTGTCGGCCCTGAATTGTCCTGCGCTGAATTGTCGGTGCTCCGTTTAGTGACACACACCAGAGATTAAGGGAAACAGGGACAATTGTTCCATGTAACCAAGAACATGCAGCACGACGGCTCGTTGCTGTGGAGGAGCGCATACTGGACAGAGTACAACGTAGCCCAACTACCAATGTTCGAAGGATTTCTAGACGAATTGGTGAATCCGCATCGCGTGTATGGCGAACCATACATGATGAGGGTTTGTATCCTATCATTTCCAACGTCTGCAAGCTCTTCAACCGGTTGATTACGATAAAGGTGTTCAATTTTGCAAGTGGATGTTATGCATCGCCAAATTCTTAATCGTATACTGTTTAGTAGTGAAGCACAATTCATTTGGGTCAGAATTAACAATAGACGAAATTCCCATTTGTAGTCCGCCGATAATCCCCACGGTATCGTTGAAGGAAACTTTCAACATCGATTCTCGGTGAATGTTTGGTGCGGTGTAATTGGAGATCAGCTGATTGGACCGTTCGTTTTGGAACAACGATTAACTGCTGATATTTATCTGAACTTCCTGACGAACGAATTGCCGCTTTTGATGGAGGACGTGCCCTTCGAGACAAGGAGCAGGATGGTCTTTCCCGCACGATGGGGCGCCACCACATTTTGGTCGTCATGTTACGGATTACTTGAATTAACGGTACGGGAATTGTTGGATTGGTCGTGCTGGTACAATATCTTGGCCACCGAGATCTCCAGACCTAACCCCGTTAGATTTCTTTTTATGGGGCTTTATGAAAGAGATGGTCTATAATACCAAAGTACAAACGAGAGAGGAACTCTTGCGTCGGATTATGGATGCCGCTGATTACATACGAGAATACCCTGAAATGATTCAATGGGCAGCGGACTCTTGTTTGGAACGAGCAAGGCTGTGCATTGAAAACCGAGGCGGACATTTTGAACAATTATAAGGTGTATCTCATAAAATGTAGCAATAAATACATCAGATTAATATGCTCGTTTATTTTTCTCCGTGCACTTTAAAACGTTCGGAGCTCGGCAACGGTTGGAAATAGCACTGATGTTGTATTAAGTTTTTACTCGATATCACCCCCCAAATCACCCCCCAAAGTATGGCAGACCGGTTGTGAAACACCCTGTATACTCTTCCTTGTAAATTTTGTCATCCTATATAATGAATGAATAAATAAGGGACAAACTTTTAACATTATGAATAATAGTCCTTAAAAATTTATATGGGTGGTCAAATAATTTTTTCCATATGAGATAACATTCACATTAAGTTGATATTTCAACATTAACGATTACCTTTTGGTTCATAATTATATATAGAAATGATGGAACACTTCAGTACAGTTGTTAAAATTATGCCACAACTGGCTACCACAAAAATTAAAAAAACAAGATTTATAAAGCTGTCATTGCTTGGGAACCTACATTTCAGAGTTTTCTTAAAATGGAATTAAGTGAATTAAAAAGTCAACTTATACGACTTAATGAATTTAATTTATTACACAATGTGGCATTAAACCGAATCACAAACAAATACTTGGAGTATTTTCAATATTAAGAAATTGTTTCCCAAATGAAAATATAATTCATATTTCCAGTAGCCTTTTTGAAGAGCAGACATCATACATACACACTTTTGACCCAGTAAATGAATTTTTAACCCAGTGAATGAATTTCTTCACTAATTAAATTATCATAAATAAAAATACACCTTCTGGAATATAATACTGCTTTTTATACAGTGAGAATAAAACTTACCTAAGTAATCCAACCAACTCTAATGTGCATATTTATTAAAGTGATTCGAGTGTACGTGATCCAACCCTTTTTTGGCTTTGGCGACCTACTGCAACATCATGATCAATATTATCTATAATATTTCTACAAATAATTTAATTTTTATCGGTTTCCATCTGCTCAGTATTAAGAGTTGTCAGAGGTTACGTAATTTACAGTATTATGCACGTATTATCTTTTCACTTATATTGGCAAATGTTTCAGCATTAATATAATAATCATACATTTACTACACTACTGTTTTTAGTTTCTTAACTCTACTAACTGTTTCCCAGAACCTTTTAATATTCTTCTGTTTTGAATTATCGACCAATTTCTTTTTATTTTATTTTTAATTTTTCCTACGAAACTTAAAGGCATTTTCAAAGTTATTCTTACAAATTTTTATTTGATCATGATATAAACCTGCGCAAGAAAATTCATTTATCTTCCATGAATGAAATTTACATCTGGCATCGCAATCATCCTACAGACATCATTCCAGGAGAAGAGAAACATTTTTCCAGAAGGACGCTTTTGACGTCATGTTCATATATGAGGTTTTTATCAGATGGGAATAGGCAGATTATCCATCATATCAAATGGGATTGGGTGGATTATCTTATCATCTTTTATGCCATAAACCATGGGTTTAATCTATATTTTATTTCACAGAATTTGCAGAAATTTTAATTATTTTTATTTATTTGTTATTTTATATATACACGGTGAACCAAAAAGTAGGTGGACAGTAGGTTGAATACGGTTTGTGTTATATTATATTATAACTATGGTGTTCATTATAACTATGGTGTTTGTGTTATATTATATTAAATATTATAACTAAATTTATTTAAATATTATTTTGTATTATAGTATACAAAAAAATTAAATATGTATTCTCAAAATAAACGTTATCATTTACTGTCCACCTACATTTGGTTCACCCTATATATATATATATATATATATATATATATTTCAGTGGCGTGCGGTGATTTTTCGTCAAGGGGAAGCAATTCAAGCAAAAACAACAAAGATTATAAAATAAAAATAAAACTTTAAAATACTCGTATATAATAAAAAAAAAACACATATAATCATCTACTTACTTTACTTATAGGTTAATTCTATTCTTCTTTCTTTTTTATTAAATATATCTATTATTTCTTCGTAAAAGGCATCGGTTTTCATATCCTTAAGAAGCTTTTTCTCAATTGAGATTAAAGCTAAACTTGCAAGCCTTTCTTACCCTTGCGCATTTCTAGCGTAGTTACGTATTCGCTTTAAATGAGAGAATGACAGCAGACAGCACGTAAAGTTGCCAGATATTTCAAGAAAATTAACTATAAGATCTGGACAGCGATTTCTAAATTGCTTCCTTTTGACATAGGGAAGGATAAAATAACGATAAATATATATTCTTTTTCGCTTAACATGGCCATGGAATTTTTTAGTAGAAAAACTATATATGAAACTTGTTGTATTCAATAAATACTACATTATTAAACATTAAATGAGTTTTTAGAATGGAAAGAAACAATTTGTAACAGTAAAAAAAGCGAAAGTCATTGGGAAAAAGGATGCATTTCGTCAATTGTTGTCCAACTCGAGATTTTTTGCGTCGGCTTTCTTAAAGGTTTTTGGACGAACGGCAACCAATGTATATACTATGTATCCACCTGATTACCAATCAAATGCTATAAATAGTATAATAAAATGATTTTGTACAAATTATTAACACATATTGAACTGTTTAAACTTTAAAGTATAATACAGCATTTTCTTCTTTCTTTGAATAGGGAAGCATTGCTTCCCTTGCTTCCATGGACCGCACGCCACTGATATATATATATATGTATATATATATATATATATATATATATATTCAGAGTCTTCGAAAAGTATACGAGTCGAGTTTACTTAATTTTTTTTTCATTATTTATTTTAAAAATTATTTATTTCTACTTAGTTATGTTATTTATTAAGGCGTAAATTTATTAAGGTTTCAAGATAAATTACGGTTTCATAAGGGTTAATTGTAATTACTAATTATTTATGGTTTTTTATTCGTTTCGTAGTGGCCTGCACCACGAAGGGTGTATTTAAGCGAATGGTGCAAAAAGAAATTGTAATAACTATTTATTGAATTGATACATTCAGAAAATTTGAAAGGCATTTCATTCGGTAATTTCTAAAGTTTATCTATACTAATAATTGTGACGGTCGAACTTTCTTTGTCTCTTATGGTCGGCCAAACCACTAGCCAGATTTGGATGAGACTTGGGGTATAGGAGTAACTGAGGCCGGAAAGAACATAGGCTATGTAGCGTCAGCCTCCGAGATCATTTGAAGCCGCTAGAGGTCTCTGTATTCCGGATTGGTTGAAAGATAGTGACATCATAAACATGTCATAAAATGGCCGGAGCTCTACTATATATATATATATATATATAGTGGTGGACCGGAAGCCAGTTTTCAACATCTGTGGATGCGGATGCGGATTTTTAATTTCACTATCCGCGAATGCGGATATTTAGTTAATCTATCAATATAATATAGAATTTTGAATATATGACATAATTTTTCAAATTTCGTGATATTCCTATTATGGCAGGCAATGCATAAGAATTAAAATTAATATTAATGTTTTCATTATGATAAAAATAATAACTTTCTCTAGAGTTTGCCACAGAAAATTCAATGAAACAAGATTCATTCAGTTTTCTGTGTTATCAGGTATTTATATTTTGAGGTTTATATATTTGTTTGTTCATTAGTAATTAATACTTTACATAAAATGTGCATGACTGGGCCTTATAAGCTACTTTATAAGCTAATTTAATTGTAAATTTAATAATTTATCAGAGGTAATATCCGCATAACATCCGCAGTCAGAAGTGCGGATGCGGATGCGGATATCCGGTCCACCACTAATATATATACTGTTATATATATATATATATATATAAGAACATAGGCTATGGGGCGTCGGCCTCCGAGATCATATATATATATATATATATATATATATATATATATATATATATATATATATATATATAGCGAAACCTACAGTAAAATTATTGGATGAGATGAACTGTACGAGTGTACGCCCTTGACGATTGGTTAGGTTAAGTCGTGATATTTTCGTTAAAAACTAACGAAAATATCACGACTTAACCTAACCAATCGTCAAGGGCATACAATTAACTTAACCTAACAGAGCATTCAATTAATTTAATCGGGCATTCAGTGACCTAGTCGGGCATTCAAGTAACCTAACCGGGCATATATATATATATATATATATATATATAATATATATATATATATATAAAACGTTCAACTTCCACCCGAGCAACCCCGGGTCGCTCCGCTAGTATTTGATATTTAGTAAATCTCGACGTCTTCCATTACTTTCAGTGACTGAATGAAATCTACGCTCTAATTCAGTGAAAAAACATTATCCAAAACAGTTACAAGAACTGATGCTACGGCATCTCTAACGCGCATTTTGAGGTCATTAATTTCGTTTGGTTTGTTGTGATATACGGCTGTCTTTAGGGAAAGGTGAGGGAATGGCGCGCGTTTAAAGATACACATTAATTATAATATCCGCTATTGTATCGAAGATATATTTCTGAAAATTTTTGTATTTTCTCTCCTAATGGTCTTTCTTGCAAATCACTTTCACTTTTTTGAGATTAATTGGACCAATAAAGGATAAAACATATAACACCAAAAATTGAGGTATGCACCGTATTCCTAACCCCGTGGGGTAATACTGTTTTACGTGCAGGATAATATTGCGCATACTGGATCATCCATAAAACGTTGCAAAACCTTTTATTATCTTGCAATACATGCCCAGCCATAAGTAATTCAAATAAAAACATAGATTAAACGTCACATCAGACTAAAAATAGATAAGAAACAAAGCTTAGATACTGTAATTAGCGTTGAACTTCAGCTTCATTAAAGGCACCAATCCTATTGATGTTGGTGCCCTATGGTTTTCTCAAACTGACCTGAGGGTTCCGTTTCAAAAACTACACCAGCCGGTCATTTCCGGTTTGTTGGAGGTCAACAAGTGTCATGCCAAAAAACATGTTAGCCAATTTAAGAACATAGTCAGCCAATTCTTGTTCTTGTGCCTTGGTAAATATCGGCTTTCGTCACAACTTCGCAGCATTAAAACTCCCACCTTTCAATCTGTCACGTAGAGTTGAAGCAGGAATGGTAAAATCCCTCCCGATTACACGTATAGGTCGCCTTGTTTTAATGGCGCGTATAGCTACCTGTAGCTGTTCCGCCGACCAGCTAGCCTTGCTGGTTTTCTTGTGTACTTTCTCGGCATCTGTAAAAAAAAACATTGTGGAGGAATACCGCGCAGTTGGCGTGGGGTAATTTTGCGTATTGTCCAGCTGCGCGGTATTCTCCCAAGGCATATGAACTCTGTAATAAAACAATCAGTAAACTAAATCTATTAATGTATAAAATAATATTCAGGCACTACAATATCAAACACTATGAAGCAAATCACAAAATCAACATACCAGTGTGCTCACCTGTTACCATAAGCACCCGCAAAAGTTAGATGAAAATGGATGAAAATCTTTGTCGTCCTCTCTCCAACACAGAAACAAACAAAATGGGGCCAGTCACAGCCGTCAACATTCTCATTTATGAGGGTAGGTGTCAGCAGCTATCACGGCCTGAGTCACGCTATCCAGTATCGAGAAACACGTGTGCGCAGAATTACCCGCTGCTCGCCATTCCCCCACCTTCCCATATATATCTCCACTGATAAAAACCTAAAGGAAATAGGTCCGGAGAACGAGCTGCCCATCTCGGTCAATCCATCGTCCTGTTTTGTCTGGAAACATACGCAGAACACGAGCCAAATGAGGTGATATTATATATCGTATAAGTTTAGTGTGATGATTCCTCATCACACGGAGGTCAGGCTTCTGGTAACACCTCCAGAGTTGGATTGGTGGAGGAGAGAGTTGCTCTTTAGAGCTCTCCATTTCAGATAGCCTAGTGTGCCCAACTAATCCGAGATTGTTCTAAGATAACGTTTAATCTTCTTTTAAAAACGTTCACCGTAGTGTTTAATGCCAGGAAAGGATTTTGATTTTCTGGGAAATGGGAAATTTAAATTGCACTTCCCGTGAAATTGATAAAGCGATTAAAACTAAAGAAATAAATTGAATTAAAGTAATAAAAACTGTTTTTCATCAATCCATTTTGCATAAGATTCTTCAAGAAAATATTAGATCTCTATAACTAGAAGAAATTAAGTTACTTTTTGGTGGTTAAGATGTAATTGAACATTTGCTTATTATTCTGTTCTTGAAATCTTTTATATTTATTTTTTGGAACGAGTCTTTTTATGTACGCTTTCAAAAACCACAATCTGTTACGAATCTGTGTTACAAGCAAACCACACAAAAGTAGATGGGATACACCTAAAAACATTGAATAACAGTTGAAGAGTGTCTGGCCTTTGATTTGTTGCTTCAAAAGGAAAATTTCGTTTGAAGATATTTGCGTCAATTTCTTCAGTTTGAGGTTTATTTTACCTTTATTTCAGTCACTGATCCAGTTATTGAGTCAGGGACTCTCAAACACGTTTAAAAACGTTTTAAAATGTCAGGAGAATACCAGAGTGTCGTAATATTATTTAGCGAAAAGGTTCAGCATCAAATTTATTACATATGACGCTTTGTTCCAATTTTCATAATTTTCCGTCTTCCTCTGGAAACAAGAAATTTTAATCCCCGGGATCCCAAGAATTCCCATCCTGAGTATTAAACACTTCCATAGGAACAACAGTTGTATTCCTAATGACCCTCCGAGAAGAAAACTATTTTCCCTCAGCGATGAAGATATTCCTTGTCTAGCCTTTAATTTAGGAAACACAATACATTCTGACTTTCCTATTTTCCACTGTTGTTTGGATGATTATAGGGTTTAGTTTGAGGTTAGATACTAGTTTTTCTATTATTTTTCCATGTGTATATAGTATTATGGTGTGGTTGAGCCTCTCTTTTCTTTCCAGAGAATATAGATTTAATTTACGCCGTCTTTCTCAGTAATTTAGTTCTTTCCATCCATTGATCTTGGTTCTGAAATTTCCTTGAATTTCTTCTGGCTTATTAATGTCTTCTGTTTTATATCAGGACGCCAAGACTGGGCAGTACTCAAGTTTTGGTATGATCAGTGTTTTCAGCAAAGGAATTATTACATTCTTGTTCCGTCTTTTAAAGATTCTCATTATCTGTCCCGTTATTCTTTTCACTTTGTTTATCGCTATCTTATTTTGTGTTCCAAATTTCCTATCGTCGATCACTATAACTCCTGAATTTTTTGCTTTTGTGCTTCTCTGAATTTCCTGTCTATTTGGGGCATGTTAATCTGTACAGTACAGTATGTTTCAATTCTTCATTTTTTTTCATATCTTAAGAGCTGAAAAATTTCTGTTGTTAAATTTTATATTGTCTTCTGAAGATATGTATGTGTTACGGCCTTTTTGCGAAATCGGCCTTTTTGCAAAAATAGGCCGATTTAGATTAATTGAATGCCTGGTTAGGTCAACTGTCCCTCCTTGACGACTGGTTAGGTTAAGTCGTGATATTTTCTTTAAACAACGAAAATATCACAACCCTTTTGCAAAAAGACCGATTTCGCAAAAAGGCCGTAATATATATTCTTTTTTTTATGTCTGTTTGCAATGCTTCCAAATCTGGGTTTCTAATTTTTTTTGCTATTTTTTTTTAATCACAGAAAAGGTTGTTACTGTTGATTACTTAGTTGTTTATGTCGGTTAGCATGATAATGGATATGAAGGGGGAGGGAGCTAATAAAGTGCCTTGTGGTCCTGAGCTACGTACATCTGATTCTCATGATGATATTCCATGCATTTTAACAATTTGCTGATGCTCTCTGAGGAAGTTATAGATCCAGTTTCCCACTTTGTTCGTTATTCCCATATGTTTCATTTTATGTGCTATTATACTATGGTCACATCTGTTGAATGCTTTAGCAAAGTAATAAGTAATTTAGTTACAAATGCAATTACTAGGAATCTGAGCAAAATTTTAAATAGTTTGAATGAATATTGTAATTCTCTATAGAGTATCACAGTTAAGAGAGAACAGCATTCATGACTGCAGTTTCATGTATTTTGACAAATCAAAAAACATTACGACAATTATTAAAAGAAATATCAAATTCATCAGAATTTACACGACATTCATGAAATCAGATATGGCTTCGAATTTTTCTTTATAGATATTATTGGCAATATCATTACAATTAGTGTCATTATTAGTTAACAGAGCAGCTCATCGGGCTGGCAATAAGAAGCCCAAATCCACCAAAAAACACCCCAGAAAACCCAGAAAACGAATTCTGTCTGGGATTAATAATAAAAAGAATAATAAATATGTTGATGAGGGTAATAATGATAATGATAATAACCAATAATGATAAAGATAATAATAATAATAATAATAATAATAATAATAATTTTAATACTTATGATGGTAACGGTAAAAACACAAATAGTGGTGGGAAAGAACTCAATGGTACTTGCAGTAATGAGGACGAGAAAATTAAACTGGATTATGAAGACAAAATAAGATAAAAATGTAAGGTATTAAAAGTTTTCGTATTTTATTCTGAGTTTGGTTATTTGTGAGGGTATTCCACGTTGAGAGTCAAGTTGAGACGTAGTCTTCTTTAAATTCTATCCTGTTTGAATTTAGGGATATATAATTTACAGATGTATAAAAAAATATAATTCTAAACTAAATACAGGCCTGTGTACTGACGGCTTGCGATTTCGGATACTTACGGATTTTGGTCCACTTTGTGTACAGCAAGCCTGAAATAGTACGACTGTGACCATGATTGATACAGGCAAATTTGTGCTGCCTTAGGGAGGAAACAGAAACTTGCGGTGCATCTTACGCCTGAAGAATCATGGACCAGGAATGATAACTGGAAGTATCTCGAATAAAAACTAACGAAAATTGCAATAAATTGAATATAAGCATGCATGTTCTTTTGACTAGAATAACACAGAGCATTGTTGTTTTCATTGGTGATGTAGCCTCGTCAGTACTTTGCCAACCTATTTGCTTGGCAATGTTGCTGCAAGCTGCTCGCACCCTGAAATGGACGTATGGGCAGAATGATCCTCTATGTGAAAAGATGTTTAACTCTTCATATTTCCACTTAAACTATAAATGGAGCAATTAATAAAATTACATAACCGCAGGTCGATCCGAACCCGTCGTTCAAACTCACATAAAGTAAGTATACAGGGTGTCCCGTAAGTCTGGACCCATAGGGAAAAATAATAAAATTACAAAATAGTCCAAAAATTTATTACATAATCTGTTCAAAGTGTCCGCCGTTGTGTCGCACACATAGTTGAAGACGCAATCTCCACTGCGACAGCACTTTCTGAATCACAGTCGCAGAAATTTCTTGACACGCCTCCACAATGCGTGCTTTAAGGTGGAAAATGTTCTGAAGTTTGACCTCGTACACTTTGGCTTTCAAGTGGCCCCACAATAAAACTCCAGCGGAGTAAGATCATAATAAAAAAATAATAAAATAATAATAAAAATAATAAAAAAATATATTATAAATAAATTTTTGGACTATTTTGTAATTTTATTATTTTTCCCTATGGGTCCAGACTTACGGGACACCCTGTATACTGTATATAAATAGCTGATATTCATATTAAAAGGATGAACTTCTTTATTTTGAAATAACTTGCAGAAAAGAGTGAAACATCCACTCCTAGTACTTTGGAATTTATTTCAGCTCCTCTTCAGGGTAACTAATTTTGAAATATATATATATATATATATATATATATATATTTGGAAAAAAGTGCAAGTTCTACCATCTTACTGTCTGCAACACCTATGCAAGATATGGGAGGTGCAAATACGGACAAAAATATCGTTACCACCACTCTCAAAGGGACCCGACAGGTGAGCAGACGAAACCAGCAACAAAGAGGGCAACCAATTTTTTAGATGTAGCCCACACAATTCAACTATTGAATACCATCCAGCAAATACAAAGCCAACTGACGAATACAGGGATCCGAGAGCCGAACAGAAGGCATACAGAAAGACATTACATGAGATATCGGGACAACGGGTATCGAAACAGATAAAGAGAGGAAAATTCTCGGAGAATCACAAGGCAATGAAACGGGCACCACCATTGGAAACAGAATCAGGAACACAAGTATGTAAAAACGATAGGAAAAAAATAAAAAATAAAAATAATCCTAGCCAACATTAAGGGCCTTAAATCAAACCATTCCCTGGACAAAGTTTTATAACTGAAAGGACTCATGCAAGAAACAAACCGGAGCAGACTTTGCATATCTCACGGAAACCCATCTAAATGACTGCCAGGCGAACTGTGAAAACTGTGAGTTCTCTATTGACAAAAAAGAAATAAAAATTGACAACTATAACATCCTCCGAGCCGACAGAACAGTGAGACGTAAAGGAGGATGTGCTATTTACACACTCGAAAGGCATATGGCAGAAATAACTATAAGTACTTCAAACAGCTACGTAGAATGTGTAGCAGCAAAAGTTGAAAAATTAAATATGGTACTAATTGTAGCGTACAGACCCCGAACACCCCAACCTTAAAATTCTCAAATTCCATTACAGAGGTAAGAATCTACATTCTCCAACCCCAAATATTTTTCTCTGTGATGATTTTAATTTTCCATTCATAAAATATAAAAGGATAGGAAAAAATATGTATACACCAGGACAAAGGGGCACACGGGAAGACCAGGAGCAGGTAAAAATTCTACTAGCTCTAGGTGATGAATTTATGTTAACACAAGAAATAAGAGAAAACACAAGAAAAAACAACTGCCTAGATTTGGTATTCACAAACAACAGCAACCTAATTGATGACGTAGAAATATCCCCAACTATAATATCGGATCACAATATTATTGAAATAACAACCAATATAAAAGCAACAGGAAAGGAAAGAACACGAACAACAGAAAGAAGCAAATTCGAAATTTTTAATTTTCACTCCAAAGCTATAAACTGTGAAGGTGTTGCATCAAGCATGGAAGTAATAGATTGGAAAACCATCTTCAAGGCCAAGACAACGGAAGAGATGCTAATAACCTTAGAGGAGAAGACGCTGGAAATTGTGGAAAGAGAAGCAGGTTCCAGAGAAAAAAAGAGGTCATTGTTCCGAAAGAGAAAAAGAGTGACTGCAAAATTAAGTAACTGTAAAGATAACAACATCAGAAAAATATTAAATGATAAACTGCATAGTATCGATTGCGTCAAACAGGAACTAATTGAGAAGCATGCAGAAAAAGAAGACGACGCGAGAGAAGCGATAAAGGTTAACTCAAAGTACTGTACTTCTATAATTTTGGAAAAAGAAAGTCGAAAAATAACACGACTATCGGACCTTTCAAAAATCAAGAGAGTGCTTTATCTGACGATCTAACAGAAGTATTTAAAATATTAATAGTTCAGTACGAATCATCTTTCAGTATCCCAAAAACTGACAAACTGATGCGATAGAAACGCATTCTTTGAAGAACTACAAGGGGAAAGTATAACGGACTTAGTCTTCACTACAGATGGTATTACACAAGCTATAAGGAAACTAAAAGCACACTCAGCGGCAGGACCGGACAAATGGAATGCCACACTGATCAGAAACTGCAAGAATGCAATAGCTGAGCCCATATATTGAATATGGAGACTATCACTAGACACGGGCGAAATACCGGGCAACCTAAAGAGCGCGAGCATAATCCCAATATATAAAGGAGATCGATCCGAGGTCAAAAACTCTAGGCCAGTGTCGGTTACATCTCATCTCACTAAAATATTTGAAAGAATAGTTAGACAGAAAATCTATGACTTTTTGGAAACTCATAAAAAATTAAAGAAAATCAACATACAGCTAGTGTGCCCAAAGAAAATCATTCAGTTACTGAAAAAGGATATGATTTCAATGACGCAATCTACCCAGCACTAGTAACCACGACTTCCTTTTTACCGTAGAAGACGTAAATAATGTCGCCGATGTGGACGATATCGTTCCATTTAGCAGCGAGACTATTTTGGATGAAATAACTGTTTACGAAGGTGAGATTGCACATTATATCGATAGGCTAAAAGTTAGCAAGGCTCCAGGTCCTGACGCGTTTTATCCTAGACATCTGAAAGATTTAAAAGACGTTATCGTAGGCCCCTTAACGAAGATTTTTAATCAGTCTCTGGAAACGGGGCTTATTCCTGAAGACTTCAAATTAGCTAACGTCACGCCCAATTTTAAAAAAGGCGACCCCACAATAGTTAGCAATTATAAGCCCATTAGCTTAACGTCAATTGTCGGTAAACTTTTGGAATCTGTAGTTCGGAATCGTATCATCGATCACTTAGAAAGTCGCGATTTGATTAATAGTAGTCAGCATGGGTTTCGACGCCATAGATCTTGTTTAACTAATTTCTTAGAATTTTATAACGAAATAGTGCGCGAATACGATAGGCATAGAGCGGCTGACGTTACTTATTTAGATTTTAAAAAAGCGTTCGATACAGATCCGCATAGAAGATTAATTGCGAAGGTTAAAGCGCACGGTATACGCGGTCAGGTTGCTAACTGGTTAGAGGAATGGCTTCGTGCTAGGAGACAGAGGGTCGTTGTTAATGGTAGTGAATCGGGGTGGTTGGATGTACAGTAGGTAGCGGTGTCCCACAGGGTTCAGTGTTAGGCCCATTGCTATTCGTAATTTATATTAACGACATAGATGTTGGATTGACTAGTAACGTGTCAAAATTCGCTGAAGATACTAAAATAGGCGGTAAGCTTGTTAACGAGGACGATAGAAATAGGCTCCAAGACGATGTAAATAGGATTATGGAGTGGACGGATAAGTGGCAGATGCAATTTAACGTAGACAAATGTAAAGTTTTGCATATAGGTTCTCGTAACAATAATTACACGTACACAATGGATGATAGAGAGTTAGCGAGCGTTGACGAGGAAGTAGATTTAGGCGTACGCATATCTAAGGATTTAAAAGTTAGGAAGCAGTGCCTGGAGTCTTGCGTAAAAGCTAATAGGATGTTAGGCTTCATAGCGCGTAATTTCGAATTTAAATCGAAGAATATTATATTGCCCCTTTACAAGTCCCTAGTCAGGTCTCATTTAGAATATGTCGTTCAGTTTTGGTGCCCGTATTTGCGTGAGGAAATTGATAGGTTAGAAAGGGTTCAGCGTCGTGCCACGAAACTAATTCCGTCATTGCGCACCAAGCCTTATGAAGATAGGATTAAAGAGTTAGACTTGCATTCACTCGAAACTAGGAGATTAAGGGGGGAGCTTACTGAAGTTTTCAAAATCGTTAATAAAATCGATAATGTAAATTTTTGTAAACTGTTCACTTTCGATAATAGCAATACTCATAATAACGGATTTAAGTTGCGTGGCAGACGTTCCATTACCAATATCGCTAAAACATTCTTTACGTTTAAAGTAATTGATAAATGGAATAATTTTCCCGCGCCCGTCGTGAACTCTACCAGCGTTAATATGTTTAAGAACCGTCTAGATAGGCATTTTAAAAACATTAACGTTGTTTAATATAATAATAAAACAATTAGTAGCAGGAGCTCTGGGGGTGGTGATCGGGGATGAGTCTGTTGACGACTAATGCCAGCTTGTGACAAGCCAGCGTGTGATATGCCAGCAAAAAAAAAAAAATATTAGACTAACACGAACTTAGATGTGGCTCGTAGCGTAAACTAACCCACTTTTTGTTATTCTTTATACTTTTTTTTTGCATGTCTGTAGTTTGCATGGTATGATAGTGTTTGAATTAAGAATGTGTTGCATAGTTTGCAATGCGTTCTTATTTTACTTCTTTCCATCTTCCACCCCTTTCCGGCGGATTGGGATGCGTCCTCTACCTCCCTATGGAGTAGAGGACCGGTCTGCAACTGCTGGAGGTATGTGTTGCTTTGAGTTAAGAATGTGTTGTTCTTTTAGTTAAGAATGTGTTGTTCTTTTAGTTAAGAATGTGTTGTTCTTTTAGTTAAGAATGTGTTGTTCTTTTAGTTAAGAATGTGTTGCATGGTTTGTAATACGTTCGTATTTTACTTCTTTTCATCTTTCACCCCTTTCCGGCAGAGTGAGTAACATCCTTTGTCGATGACACAAAGATCAGTAGGAAAATAAGAAACCAGAGGATATTGGATCTCTACAAACAGACATGAACAGATTCGACAAGTAGACGATTTAACCCTGAAAAATTTCAATTGTTACGGTACGGAAAAACCTAAAATCCATGGAATACTATACCTCAAATGGACAGGAAATTCAGAGAAATTCTAAAGCAAAAAATTTAGGAGTTGTAATGACTGATGATGCGAAATTTGAAACACAAAATAAGATAGCAGTAAACAGAGCAAAGAGAATAACTGGGCAGATACTGAGAACCTTTAAACGAAGGAATAGGAATATAATAATTCTTCTACTAAAAACACTGATCATACCCAAATTGGAATACTGCTAGGTCCTAACATGCCCATATAAAAAAGAAGACATTAAACAGCTAGAAGGGATTCAGAGAAGCTTCACAGCCAAGATCAATGGGTGCAAAGTACTAAATTACTGGGAAAACTTACGCGAATTAAACCTATATTCACTGGAAAGGAGGAGAGAGACACACACCATTATTTACACTTGGAAAATAATGGAGGAACTAGTCACTAATCTTACTCTGAACCCTATAACTATAGAAAAGGAAGACTGTGTTGTGTTCCCAAATTAATGGCTTGACAGGGAACATCCTTAACCCTGAAAGAAAATAGTTTTGTGGTGAGAGGACCAAAACTGTTTAATCAGCTGCCCAAAGAACTAAAGAACACGAGTGGTGTTGCGGTGGACATCTTCAAAAGAAGATTAGACGCAACAATTCTCTGTATTAGTCTAGTCCAAGCAACATCTATATCCGTATTCAGTGATTTCAATTTTCGTTAGTTTATATTGCAGACATCCCCCCCCCCAAGTTATTATCAGACCCAGTCCATGATTCTTCAAGAGCAAGATGCACTGCAAGTTTGTATTTCCTCCCGAAGACACGGAGACCATAAAAAATAAACACACGACAGTATTAAAAACAGTGGCCAGCCAAGACAATTCACGTACAAATAAATTAACTATAACGGGAGTAACTGAAATTACTAGAGGCGAACACCCACACTAAAAAAAAAAGGAGGAGGAGGAAATAATCAAAGTCGGGCGAAAATTAGACACTATCTAAATCAAAAGTGTGTATATGCTAAGAAAAACTGACTCGACCAGAAGTAAATCTTCGAGTAAAAGGAAAGAACGAGTCCAGGCCGGCTATCACAGCTATAAAAATAATTTGTGAGGATGAAACTCACAGCACTTTAATACTTATGAACAGAAGTAAGCTGAAACGGTCAAATATTTTCACCAACGATGAAGTATGTGGGAAAACTCCCAAAATACGAAAAGAGAAACTCCCATAACTCAGATAAGCGAGAGACTCGGGTAGTTTACTTTCTAGTACCCAAGTTGTTCATTAAAGAAAATGAGACTCCATGAAAACAGAATGGCTCCTTCAAAAAGAGTTCACTTTGTAAATGAAAGAAAATTCAGAAAAGGCAATGGGAAATCCTCATAGAAAAGGCGTGCAAGTAACTCCTCTCACAATCTCTACAATCGCGTATCGAAATCTCATTTCAACTGAGCGGAAACTTTTACAGTTTTATATTTTGAACCCTTAATCCGTTGTATTTGGTATTCGATGAAACTGACTCTGAATTACTAATAAAATAACCTTCAGCAAAAAAGAATTTCATATTGTATGTCCTAATATCAGTCATTTCAGTTCCTGAAGAAACATTGCAATTCCACATCCACCACAGAATATTTCGAACAGGAATCTGGTCGAAGAAAAATACCCAGTTTCATCTGTTAATGAGTTTAATGCCTTTGTGTTTTGAAACGATATAAAAAAATTTCAGTACTGAATCTAAATATCCGGAGCTTATTTAAGAACAATGACAACTTACTGGCCTTTCTAAAAACTTCTACGGTGAAATTTAGTTACACAGTAATTCTATTTGTAACCTGGTCAAACAATAATATTAAAAACCTGTATAATATAGAAAATTACATTGCTTATCATACTGTAAGAGATGTTCAGGTTGGGGAGGAAAGTCGTCGGCGTCTTTATATGTTATTTTATTTATTTGTCGGGTTCGAAATCCCAGCTGAGCCGTGAACGGCCAAATTCTAAAGGGCAAGTTCTACCTAAAGCCCAAGTTAAGCTAAATTAAAACTTACGGATTTGAGATCCTATTAGGTCCTACCTCAGGGTAACCTCAGGGTTGCTGACTCGATGCGGGCCTACCTTAGACCTTAATTACATGAACTTAAAGTAAACAAAAGGGTACTATTTGTGGTCTTCTTTCTGAACCTTGCAACAACAACGCAACCTGGACTATTGCACGATGCAACAATCATGTATCTAAACAACCAAACTGAATTGCAAGAGAGCTCTCTATCAGACCACACCTTTACGTACGACCTTCCACAAACGAGTAGAAAAGACGCGCAGCGTCCCAAAATGATGCCAACAGTGTGACCAAACAATGATGCCACAAGAGCTCAAAAATGCTAGCTCTAAATTAAGTTAATTTTTCACTAACCTTACAATTATGAGATGGATATACACACACCTTAACTTGATATATATACAAGCAATGCTGCATCAATCAGCTTAGTCATCGTATCGCCTTGGGACAACAATGGTTCTTCCTCTTCTAGATTTTCTAACACTCCCCACCGAAGAGGCATTGTTGTCATTACCTTCTGCAAGGTTAGCCAAGCCTTCTTCATGAGGCTGTAACTCAAATGTTTCATCTTGACTATCTGTGTTTTTGCTGATTTCTAAAGCATAGAGTTTTTGTATAGGTCTCTTTAACTTTCCTCCTGAAGTCTTTACCAGTGCAGACCTAACTAAATTGTCTTTGCCAACAAACAACTCTTCAATTATGCCAAGCTTCCAGCATTGCCTTGGTCTTTCATCCCCAATCATTACCACTTCTCCCACCTTGATACAATTTGCATTGGAGCCCTTTACCTTGCCTGATGGGTAATAATTGAGTTCTGGCAAGTATTCCATCTGCCACCTCTTCCATAACTGATCTTGTAGCTCTTCAAGGTACCTGAACCGTCTGGTTAACTCTCCTTGAGTGCTCTGGATAGGCTGCAAGTCTTCTGGCACACTGGGGTTTGATGTTAATCGTTTACCACAAAGAAAATGATTTGGTGTCAATGGCTCTGCATCCTGCTACTGTTGTAAACAAAAGTGATAGGCCTACTGTTCACCATTGCTTCTACTTCACATAAAACAGTAGAGAATTCTTCTTTGCTCAAATGAGCATTAGCTAAAAGTTTCTTTAATGGACACTTTACACTTCTCACTAGCCTTTCCCAAAATCCTCCCCACCATGGTGCTCTCTCAACAATAAACTCCCACTGTACCCCTTGGTGTGAAAAGTAGGATTGGAATCCTTCCTCTTTTAGCAAGGACCAAATTTCTTGGAGTTCCTTTGCAGCCTTTTTGAAGGTTTTTGCATTATCCGATATGATTTTATTTGGGAAACCCCTTCTGTTCACAAACCTTTTAAAGGCCAAAAGAAATACATCACTACTTAAGTTGCTTACCAACTCCAAATGGATTGCTCTGGTGGTAGCACAGGTGAAAAGACATATATAACCTTTGTTAGACTCCCCTCGCTCATACACATAGACTGGCCCTGCAAAGTCTACTCCCACTACATCAAATGGGACAGTAAAGACACACCGTTCTCTTGGAAGTGGAGCCACCTTTTCATAATAAGGCTTTGCACTCCAACGCTTGCAAACCACACATTTATGCAAGACCTTTTTCACTACTTGTCTAATTTTGGGAATCCAAAATTGTTGTCTAATCTCTATTATCACTTCTCTAACTCCAGCATGTAACAGCTTATGATGAGTATCCAGGATCAAAAGGTCCACAAAGTGCCCCCCAGAAGGTAGCAAAATTGGATGTCTTTTCTCCTCTGGAAGCCCAGAAAACTGTAGTCTACCTCCTACTCTCAATAAATCCTGATCCAAAAACACATCCAAACCCTTGAGCGCAGAATGTGTTGGTAGAACCTGTAATGGATGGCTGGTGAGCAATTCTCTCTCTCACCAAATTTTTTCTTCTGCATATATACCACCCAGTATTTCCTGGCTTGCTGAATCTCATTACTGTTCAGAATTCCTTCCCTTCTTGTTTCTCCCTTAATGTTGTTGGTAAATCTATATACCCATGCTGTCACTCTTAACAATCTTTTCAGACTGCTAATGTCCTCAAGCCTCAATATGGGTCCTGCTGCATAACTTGACAACTGTTCACAGCGCATTTTCTCACCTCACTCACCCATGCTTCTTCAGCCTGGCATTCTCCTACAATAGGCTGATTAGAAGGCCAGTTTTCACTTCCAAGTTTTAGCCACTCTGGCCCATTCCACCACAAACTTGATTGTGAAAGATCTTTCACTGAAATTCCTCGTGTTGGTAAATCAGCGGGTTTTGGATGCCTGGACAATGCTTCCATTGCTTGGGATCTGTGTGCGCTTGAATTTCCTCCACCCTATTGGCAACAAATGGTTTCCATTTCCTTGCCTGACTTCTTAACCAGTGCCAAACTATAGTGGAGTCTGTCCAATAATAGCTTGGAATTTCATAGAGGGCCAAAGACTTTCGCACTGTAATTGCAAGCCGACTAGCAATAACGGCACCCATCAATTCCAACCTTGGAACCGAAAGCCTTTTCAAAGGTGCTACTCTACTCTTTGCAGCAACCAACCTGCAACTTACTTCCTCTTGCAATGCGCCTCTTATATAAATACAAGTTGCATAGGCTTCCTCACTTGCATCACAAAAGATGTGCAGCTCCAAGTTGTCTGGACTATTGTTCAACTCTCCAAAGTACCATCTTGGGATTTCAATGTCTCCAAGATGTGCCAATTCTTTGAACCAATATTTCAACCTTACCACCATATGATCAGGTAACTCTTGGTCCCAACCAAGTCCAATTTCCCAGAGGCTCTGAAACCAAATTTTTGACTTTATCACAAATGGAGCCAGGAATCGAAGAGGATCAAAGACCTTCGAAGCCAAACTAAGAGCTGTACGTTTTGTCCACCTTGTCTCATTCTCAGCCAGCTCTACTAAAGATTTCCCATTGAAGGTAAACAAATCATCATCTTGCTGCCAAACGATGCCTAGCACCTTTGCGTCTATTGCCCACAACTCCTTAATACCAGAATCCTCAATACTTTCTGCTGCATCAGGTACTACAGAGGAATGACTCATAAACTCTTGTAATTGCGAATGATTGGTCTGCCATTTTCTGAGCTCCATGCCAGCCTCCCTCATTATAGCTCTAGCCTCCATGAATATCTGTTTAGCCATTTCTGTATTATCCACGGAACATAGCAAATCATCAACATAAAAATTTTTCCTTATGTGTTCAATAGTGTTAGGATAGACTTCAGAATATTTCTTAAAATGGTACTGCATAGTAGCTGCCAACAGAAATGGACTAGAGCTGAGGCCAAACAACACTGACTTCATTCTATATGCTTGAACCTTAGGTTCATTTTCCAACAAGTCTTTCGTATCACCCACAGATACCTTACTGCATCTCTGTCCTCTGGTTTTAACTTTATCCGCAAAAAGGCTTGCTTCACATCTGCAGTCAATGCTACTCTACCAAACCTGAATCTCAGTAACAAGGAAAATAAATCTGCATTTAAATTTGGCCCAGCATCCAAACAGTCATTCAAGGACACACCACTTTGTCCTTGGCTGAGCCATCAAAAACTACCCTCAGTTTGGTGGTAGTTTTGTCTCGCCGTACCACTGCATGGTGTGGCAGATAATGTGCCTCCTGGCTCACCAGCTCACCTTGCACCCTTTCAGCATAGCCCTCCCTTACATAACTTAGGATGGCCTCATCGTATTCAATTAACAACAACTCATTTTTTCTTAGCCTGTACAATGAAGTCTCCAACCTCCGATTAGCTAACTGAAGGTTTGAACCGGGTTTGCAAGAATCCTTCCATGGTAGGCCAACTTCATAGCAACCATCTCTAAACCCAATCCCATTTTCAAATTGCTCTAAAACATCATTGTTCACTGTACTTGCCTGGTTGTCCTTTATACCAATAGATTCAAGTTCCCAAAACGCTTTCAAATGCCTTTCCAGACCATGGCTGTTCTCCTCAATCTTAACAAAAAGAGCCTTAACTTCCATTTCATTGCAATAACTACCATGTAGCATCCAGCCTAGCTTACTTTCAATAGCTACTGGGCCTTGAGATGTACGGACAATATTACCAGTGATGAAGTCCCAATAATAGTCAGCTCCAATCAAAAGACTAATATCTTCTGTTCCCTCAAACTTATTATTGCCCAAATTAATTCCTTTAATTTGCAATTCTTGGACACATGCCATATCTAAACAAGTAGTGACTGGAGCACAAAGTTCCTCAATCTCTACAGCTTGGACCTTGATAGTGGGACTTTGCGGTAACAACCCTTTAACCAGAACTTCTACCTTCTTAAATTTGGTTCGGTTTTGAACGGAACCCCCAAACCCAGAAATTCTTAAATTTTCCCTCTTAAGTTCTTTAAACTTCAATTTTCTGGAAATTCTGGTCTTAATAAAACTACACTGGCTACCACTATCAAACAACACTCTTACAGTAGCTTCTCCCTCATTCCCAATTAATAAGGCTGCAGTTGTTTGCAATAATCCCCCTTTACTTTTACTCCCTTGCATAGCAGTGGCATGTGCCACTGATGTCTCTACTTCTGGGGTAGGCCTACTAAGAGTGTTTTCACACAATAATGGCTGATGCCTACCATGACATTTTTTACACAAAATTTTAAACTTACAAAACCTTGCTCTATGACCTTTCAAAAAACATTTAAAACATGCTGTGGACTTAGTTACCCTGTCCTTTCTCTCCTCAAAGGGTAAGGCCTCAGCCACCTCACATTTATATGACTTGTGGTTGCCTTCGCAAAATATGCATTCCTTGATTCCCTTTAATTTATTTTCAGAGGAGGCATGTAGAGCTGACACTGTACCTGGGCTATTCCTTTTTGTGGAAACTTTGGTGCTGTGCCTGCCTTTGTCCCCTTGTTTACCATCCCACTGTGCAAACTCAACTCCCTCTCGTCTTGCTAATTCTGTGCCTAAAAGACTTAACATCTGCTGAAGGGGGATGTACACATGTTCTGCAGAGTGTCCCCTACTTAATTCAAGCAAAATTGAGCTAGGCAATTTAGACTCCAGTGTAGGAACCAACATTATACCATACTTTTCCATTCCTACACCCAAGTTGTCCAGGGACCTAGTTCTAATTTCAAATTCATCATATAACTGCCGTAACTCCTTGACACTATTAGGATTATTAACAGGAGGTATAGCTAAAAGTGCACGGAGGTGGCTTTTAATTAAGATCTCTGGCTTACCAAACCGTTTCTTTAATATATCCCAAGCCACATTATAATTAGCCTCTGTTAATGCTAATCCTGCTATAGTCTTTGCTGCCTCCCCTTCCAAGAGGGACCGCAAATAATTAAACTTCTCCACGGCACTTAACACTTGACTAGAATGAACTGCTGATTGAAAACTGTCTGCCCATCCTTGCCATTCCTGAATACTCCCAGAAAATGTTTTGAGTACAAGCCTCGGTAATTGAACTACAGATCTGTTAACCTTAACTTCACAAGCATCATTTGTTGAGTGTTGTGTTTCATTATTAGACCTGGTCTCTAACTGTACTGAGCTGCTAAACTCTTTTGCTCGGAGGCCTACGTTAATCATATCATCAATAATCTCTTCAAAGTAAATTATGTTATTTTCTATTTCATCCTCTTCTATAAGAGCCTCAATTTTAACATTTACCTCACTTAGAGCAACCTTTTTAGTTTCTAATATGGCAAGCTGCGCAGTCACTAAGCGTAAATCCTCTTGCTCTATGGCAGAATCTATAGTGGCAATGACCTTTGTAATTAGACCTTTGTAGGCACTTCTCCTTTTTATAAATTTGTTCAATTCAGATGCACTCATCTTCAATGTAAACAACCCTTGGGCTCAATACCAAATGAGCTGAATTGGCAGAAATACTTAACCAAACTGATCAAACGCAAATTTTACTTTCAAATAAACTGAATTGCTGGGTGGGGTACTAACCAACCACCAGTATGGAATACCAAATTTTCCACCCCAGGACCTTAATTCAATAATGACCCAAAATTAACCAAACCGGAAAAAATGTAGGCCAAAAACGACAGACGACTGGCCAAGTTCCGCAATTGGGCGACCAAACTTTACCCTGGGACCTTAATTCAATAATAACACAAAATTAACCAAACCGGAAAAAAAGTAGGCCAAAAACGACAGACGACTGGCCAAGTTTCGCAATTGGGCGACCAAACTTTTTACCCTGGGACCTTAACTCAATAATACTCAACCCGTCTAGGCCTAACTTGGGATACAATTTGCACAATCAGAACTTTGCCGAAAAATAGTCACTGACTCAGTCTTGGGGTAGAAATCCGGTTCGAAGGACCATGTTATTTTATTTATTTGTCGGGTTCGAAATCCCAGCTGAGCCCTGAACGGCCAAATTCTAAAGGGCAAGTTCTACCTAAAGCCCAAGTTAAGCTAAATTAAAACTTACGGATTTGAGATCCTATTAGGTCCTACCTCAGGGTAACCTCAGGGTTGCTGACTCGATGCGGGCCTACCTTAGACCTTAATTACATGAACTTAAAGTAAACAAAAGGGTACTATTTGTGGTCTTCTTTCTGAACCTTGCAACAACAACGCAACCTGGACTATTGCACGATGCAACAATCATGTATCTAAACAACCAAACTGAATTGCAAGAGAGCTCTCTATCAGACCACACCTTTACGTACGACCTTCCACAAACGAGTAGAAAAGACGCGCAGCGTCCCAAAATGATGCCAACAGTGTGACCAAACAATGATGCCACAAGAGCTCAAAAATGCTAGCTCTAAATTAAGTTAATTTTTCACTAACCTTACAATTATGAGATGGATATTATATACACCTTAACTTAATATATATACAAGCAATGCTGCATCAATCAGCTTAGTCATCGTATCGCCTTGGGACAACAATGGTTCTTCCTCTTCTAGATTTTCTAACATTATATGGCTATGTATGATATATAGACTATGTATACAGTTTGTTCAAAGTTCACTGGTGAAGTTTAGGATGTTGATTGGTGGGAGGTTTAAAGATATGAGAATTGGATGAAAATAATACGCTTTTTCACTAATCCCAACCCATTCATTTTTATGCAAATTAATAGATATATAGATGGTAGTGCTCTCGTAATAATTATTTTATTGATTAAAAAATGTGTGTGTGTGTGTGTATATATATATATATATATATATATATTATATATATATGGCGAACGCCCGCAAAAGGCCCCCACCCCCCAATAAAAGAAGAAGATGGATTGAGGAAGATTGTTCCAGAGTTGACCGGTTGAGTAGAAGAAAGATTGAAAATACCGATTAACTCTTGCGTTAGAAAGTTGGACAGAAAAGGAATGAGAAAGTGTTGAAAGTCTGGTGCTGCGTGGTCTCCTTAAAGGAAGAGACATGCAGTTAGAGAGTTCAGAAGAGTAGTGTCCGTTATAATAGTGATAGTAAAGAGAGAGAGAGAGAGAGAGAAGCCTTTGATTTCACCTGGTCAAGTACGGCTGTGTCGGTTAAGCCATCCCACA
Source organism: Bathynomus jamesi (assembly GCA_023014485.1). Taxonomy (NCBI): domain Eukaryota; kingdom Metazoa; phylum Arthropoda; class Malacostraca; order Isopoda; family Cirolanidae; genus Bathynomus; species Bathynomus jamesi. The sequence continues at coordinate 200,762 of JAJOZX010001840.1, read as the reverse complement.
CATAAGAGAGCAACTGAGTGGGGGTGAAGAAACTGCGGAAACGGTACAACACACTTAACCTCTTAGAAGCTGTTCTAGAAAGAGAGAGTATATGCGACCTTTCGACGAAAGCTCACGAGAAAAGGAAACGCTAAGAATGTTAAGAGAAGAAGGATTGAGTTGTGTATTATTGAAGGTAAGGGGATAGTCGTGTGAAAGATTGTGACGAGTAGATAGATGGAGGAACTGAGTTTTTGAGACATTGAAAGCCACAAGGTTTTCTCTGTCCAAGTCAGAGGTGGCAGAAAGATCAGAGGTCAGGTGTACCATAGCCGTCCCACGCGAATCATGGAGTGACTGTTGAACGGGACGCTTTGTGAAGCGGGTGGAGAAATGAAGAATGGAATCATCGGCATAGGAGTGAATAGAATAGGCATTGGTACTTAAAAGATCATTGATAAATAAAAGGAAAAGAGTGGGTGAGGGGACAGAACCCTGAGGAACATCACTGTTAATAACTTTAGGAGAAGAACAGTGGCCATCTACAATGCAGCTATAGATCGGTCAGAAAGGAAATTAGAGATGAAAGCACAGATAGAACGATAGAAACCGAAGGAAGGCAGTTTGGAAGTTAAAGATTTGTGCCAGACTCTATCAAATGCTTTTGATATGTCAAGCACAATAGCAGAAGTTTCACCGAAATCCCGAAAGGAGGTTGACGAAGAGTCAGAGAGATAGGCAAGAAGATCGTCAGTAGAGCGTCCCTAACGGAACCCATATTGACGATCTGAAAGAAGATTGTGGGAAGAAAGGTGTTTAAAAATCTTTCTATTAAGGATAGATTTAAAAGCTTTGGAAAGGAAAAAAATCAAAGCAATTGGACGATAGTTGGAGGGTTGAGAGCGGTCACCCTTCTTTGGGACAGGCTGAATGAAAGCGAACTTCCAGCAGGAAGAAAAAGTACCAGATGAAAGACAAAGTCGAAAGAGTTTGCCAAGCAGGGTGTCAGCACGGAAGACAGTTCTTGAGAACAACAGAAGGAACACCATCAGAACCGTTCGCCTTCCTAGAGTTGAGCCCAGATAGGGCGGGAAGAACATCGTTAGAAGAAACCCCAATTTCAGAATAATAAAGTCAGAGGTTGGAGGAGATGAAGGAACAGCACCGGAATCGTCCATGGTTGAGTTGTAGGTGAAAGTTTGAGCGAAAAGTTTAGGTTTGTTAGGCGAAGAGACGGCAATTGAACCGTCAGAGTGGAAAAGAGGAGGGAAAGAAGAGGAAATAACGTTGTTAGAGAGGTTCTTAGCTAGATGCCAGAAAGAGCGAGAAGAATTAGAATTGGATAGGTTTTCACACTTTTGTCGGATGAAGGAATTTTTGGCGAGTCGAAGGACAGATTTTGCACGATTCTGGAAGAAATATAAGCTAAGTGAGAGTCAGGAGTTGGATGGGGACGGTACCTTCTGAAAGGTTTATGAAAACTTTATTACATAAGAACTGGGCGTTATAACTGCGTATTTAAAATGTAAGCGGTAACCTGTTTTCAGAAGGTTTGTTAAATAGTTGGGAAGAAATAACGAATGGTTTCTCGGTACCTTCCTCAGTATTTAAAGTCGTATAGTAATTTTAACCCAATAGAAATCAGTATGTCAGTTTCACCGGGATTGGAACCCAGGGACAGTGGATTTATAGTCAGAAACGCATATATATATATATATATATATATATATATACAGGGTGTCCCATAAGTCCGGCATCATAGGAGAAATTCATATTTTTCTATTTCTACAAACCATAATTCATATTTTTCTCTTTCTACAGGCCATAATGTCTATGCTCGGGATGTCAATTTCCCGTCCACCATTCTGTTCAGTGACGAGGCTGTTTTTTATGGAAATGGTGGGGTAAATCGACAGAACACACACTACTGGTCTCAAAACAACCCTCACTGGTATACCTTTTCAAAGGAACAAGGTGCATCTCGGGTGATGGTATGGTGTGGCATTTGGAAAGATCGCATCATAGGCCCCCTCTTTTTCGATGAACATGTCACTGGAGGCACCTACCTACGTATGCTCAAGGAAGAAGCATTTCCCAGTGTCTTGAACGAAGAAGAAAATTTCCCAACATGGTTCCAACAAGACGGCGCTCCTGCACATTACAGCACCCAAGTAAGGGAATACCTGTACCAACAATTCCCTGGTCATTGGATAGGACGTCGAGGGCCTGTGGAATGGCCAGCTAGAAGCCCGGATCTCACGCCACTAGATTTTTATCTCTGGGGCTACTTGAAAGCGCTGGTATACGCAGAGAAATTTAGGAGTGTTGAACATTTGCGGCAGCGCATTATTGGAGCATGTAACACCATTACTCCTGGCATCATTCATCGTGTGCTTGCTGACTGGGTATCACGTCTGAATTTGTGTATTGAAAACAATGGTGGACATATTGAACACGTTCTGTAAATAAAAGCTTTTGTTTTGCCTTTTTTTATTATTTTTCCTATGATGCCGGACTTATGGGACACCCTGTATATGTTACACACGGACCGTGCATGGAAAAAGGAACTCTTCTGGAAAAATTAAATCCACTTTAGTCCGAATAAGTAATGGTAAATGACAAACACTATAGTTTTTTCTCCTTTTCATGGTGTTAGCTCGACGTGGGCAACGAGTCACTCGCAAAGAGGCCCCAAAATATAACTTCCCTCATCAGCTACCTGCCAAACAGATAGGATCCAGCTCTGGGACAGTATCTGAGGTTCTGAATGTAGTGGGACTAGGGTACTTTAAACACTAGATCCTGTCCCAAAGCTGCTAAAAATTCTCCGAAGTTGTTTGATTTACTTATTATCGTCTCTGCCATATGACTCTCGTGTACAGTGTACACAGCCACCTTTACATCTCGTTGTTCTATCAACTCTTTGCAAGTTGTAACCATCGATATGTATTTCTATCTTATCTATGCAATGTTCGCAGTTTTCATAGTGTCCTTGGCAATCTTTAAGATGTGTTTCTGTGAGGTATGCGACGTCAGCCCTTGTTTCGTCCATAAATCTTTTCAGGTATGAAACTTTGTTTAGCGAGTGGTTCGGTTTTATCCCTTGAATATTAACCAGAACAATATTTATGTTCTTAGTTTTGCGTTGCCCTTTGTGCACTTCACATTCGTTATCCTTCAGTATCGCGTGTTTTGTACCTGTTCTGATAACTAGTGTGTGTATATATATGTATATATATATATGAAAATGAAAAGGTTTATTGGCAGACTATAGTCCATATAACCATATAACCATATATATAATATATATATATATATATATATATATATATGGGAGGGAGTGCTCCTTTGGTGTGTGAGTGGAAAATGGACTGGTGTGAGCATTTATGAACATTTTAGAAGTTCATACAGAGTCTGACATATTGTAAATTTTTTATGATTTGGTCGAGTTTATGCGTTACATGAACAAAATTGAATTTCATAACGTCGACGTTTGATTTTATGCAAGTACAGTATATGGACTTCAGATTTCAAACTACATTTCAGATTTCCAATGAAAATGACTAACCTAACCTAGCGTAACCCAACTGAACCTAACCTGACATAATTTAAACTAACTTTTTAGTATCGACATTATGCGTGTCGACATTGCGCAGATCTACTTTGTTACGCTACCCGGAGTTTATATCAGCAGTTCCTTTATGAAGTATTGGGCGAAATATTGTATATAAATAACTTCTATATATATGCTACATTAATATAGTGTCTGCGGTATTTTAATTTCCATTCTTTACTAACTGTAACAGATTTTCAGAAAATCACATTGCAAGGGTGGTTTTCATATTGGGAAAGAAGTGAGAGGTACTCGTAGCTAGCTCGTGTCATTTTAGACTAATGAAGCATTTTAAACTAGCACCAGTTAATGCTTTGTTGCGAGTTTTTTCGAGGTCATGAATAATAATACGTCTGAGAGTAATCTTATTTACCTGTAAATTACATGCAATTGTGGAATGCCAGCAAAGGTTTATATAATGTGATGTATAATGTGATATATAATGTTTATATAATGCGATCACCTCGATATACATCGTGAAACTTGGGAAATGAACACAAAATTATAGGCCTATATTGTAAGGATTTCACATTGTCAGCACGACTACTGTATATGTCGACTGCGGCATGAACGTTTGGAGACGTGCCATTTTTCAATATGAGAAAACGTTTTCTTTGACTATTCATGGTGACGAAGGAACGACACACGATACTCGACTAGAAAGAGAACATCTTCGAAGAGGCGCGAATGGCCACGTGACGTATAATGTTTGGACTGGGTTAATCTTTAACTACTTGCCGAAACTATAGGTCACCCTCGCTTTATGCGGGAGTTGCGTTCCAAAAAAAGTTCGCATAAAAAGAGCCATTTATTACATGTATTTAGTAATAGGGATGCTTTCCAGGACCTCTCCTGACCCCCCCCCCCCCCCGAAAAAAACCTTTCTAATACTCTTTCATAACAAATCCAATGAAAAATTACCTAATAAAATTTAAAAAATCATCTGACATTATATGAAGAAAAGATTAAAAGAAATAATAACAGCTTCTAAGAGGTTAGGTTTGCTGTACCGTCTTCGCAGTTTCTTCACCCCAGCTCATTTGCTCTCTCTGTACAGGGGTCTTGCCCACCCCTGTATGGAGTATGCTTTTCATGTATGCAGTGGCTCAACCCACACAGCCATACTTGACCGGGTGGAATCAAAGTCTTTTCGTCTCATCAATTCCCCGCCTCTTACTCACTGTCTTCAATCCCTCTCTCTCTTTGCCGCAATGATGCCTCACTCTCTCTTTACTATCGCTATTATAACGGACTGCTCTTCTGAACTCTCTAACTGCATGCCTCCTCCCTTAAAGAAAGCATGCAGCACCAGACTTCGACACTTTCTCATTCTTTTTCTGTCCCAACTCTCGGTAGAATCACAGTTTAGCGTTGTAAAAATTTTTTTTTGCCAATATCCTATTTTGGCGTCCCAAATTATTCAACCAACCAAAACTAAACGGCACTCCAACACTTTCAAATTACTTGGTTATGTTAATTAGGTTAATTGAATGCCCATTAGGTCAACTGTATGCCCTTGACGATTGGTTAGGTTAAGTCGTGATATTTTCGTTAGTTTTAACGAAAATATCACGACTTAACCTAACCAATCGTCAAGGGCGTACAGTTGACCTAACTGGTTGGTTGAATAATTTGGGACGCCAAAATAGGATATCGCCAACAAAAAAAATTTACGACGCTAAACTGTGATTCTACCCAACTTTCTAACGCAAGAATTAATCGGTATTTTCAATCATTCATCGACTCAACCGGTGAACTCTGGAACAATCTTCCTCAATCCACCTTTCCTTCTGTCTATGACCTCCAATCTTTCAAATACAAAGTGTCTAGGCATCTTCAAAACCCTGCACCTTGATTTTGGCTCTCTTCTTTTCCAACTGGGGGGGGGCCTTTTGCGGGCTTTCACCCTTGGCCCCTCCTTCCTGCATAAAAAAAGATATTTACCTGAATACTCATTGCACTAAAGTCAACAGTAATGGCAAATCCACACACTATAAGATGAGAGCGAGAAGCGTAAGTCTGCACACAACAATGCAATGGACAATGCGACATTGAATGAGGAGAATGAGAAAGCGACTCTATTCTAGGTATTTTACCTTAAAATGGAAGCCCTGGGAAGCGTGCGGGCTGCGTCACCGCTCCACCCGCATCAACTGCATGGCGGAGTCCGCGTGCGCCTAGATTGGTCGCACAAGCTTCGTACATCCAACCCGGCCAGTCGTATAATTGCGTATTTTTCTCGCACAAAGCGAGAGAGTGGTAGAAGTAGGGTTGTCGCATAATAGCGAAATCCATGTGCCCTCTTTGGCACAAACCGTTTTAGCTACTGTATTTCAATAATAAGATAAAAGTTTGACTAATTTATGATAGTTACTCATAAAATACCTTTCAACAGTTCCATTTTCTATGATACCCATCTTTGGCTGGAATTTAGAGCAGGAATATATGTAAATATAAATGTAGCCCATACCTAAAATGCTAAATAAAATGTGTGACACATTGGATTTATTATAGTGTTTACTCACCAACTTTCCAATATTTCTTGGATGCTGAAAAAAATCAGTGATAAAGTTGAAGACGTTTTCTTCCCATATGTGTTGTGAAATTAAAGATATATTGATATTTGCGAATTTACTGATCTTTCAAGCGGTTTGTGCCAGAATTGTTACATTGGCCCTTACCTCTAACAAAATTTCCTTACCTTGTTTTTCGGTGCTGCGATAATATTCATCATTTTACTTATGATATTTAGGAATTTTATTGGTGAGAGTCAATTGTATATCATGGATGCAGGAATTTTTTATCATAAGTCAACAAAGAAATCTGTTGTAGTACACGATATTCCAAACAAATTAAACTACTGAATAGGCTCAGAGACCTTGTCCTTTATTCCATAGAGAGTAGGTTTGAGAGATGCATTCTGATCTACACCTGGAAAATTCTAGAAGGGCTTTCAGTTGCCCGCAATACCAAACCAATTGTGCCCACTTCGACAAGAACTGGCAGAATGTGTCATAAACATCACCTCCCACCAAACAGCCTGAGAAGGATTCAAAGTTTCAAACCCTTCAATATAATAATATCTCTGGCAGGGATCTCGCCTGTTTAACTCCTTGCCTCAGTACCTTAGAGATATAAATGCAGTCCCAATGGATACTTTTAAAAAACATTTGGACATGTTTATAGCCGACCAACCCACAGTGCCAGGGTATTCCTCTGCCAGACCAGCCCTCACAAATTCGATAGTGGACCAAATCTTATGGTAAGTAAAAGTAAGAATACTGTGAATGTTCCATGTCCCAATACTGTGAAAGAATACACTAAAGTCATGGGTGGCGTAGACTTGCTTGATGGTTTGGTGGCCTACTACAGAACAAGACTAAGGTCAAAGATGTTCTATCATCGAATTTTCTTTCACTTTCTAGACATGGCAGTCATAAATTCCTGGCTGCTCTAAAGACGTGATGCACAAGCTCAACAGGTACCAAGGTCAAAGCAGTATGATTCATTATAGTTTAGGTCTGAGGTTGCCCAGTCTCTCATAAAGCACAACAAAGATCTAACCGGGAGAAAAGGAAGGCCTAGCCCTCAACCTCAAATAGACCAGCAGATAGCTACAAACAAAAGGAGAGGCCCAACTTCTATATTGCCAGCCACTGTAGTGAGGAGAGGCAGTTTTGCACACTGGCTCGTGACAAGTGACAGGCAAAGATGTAAAATACCCGATTGCATAAAAAATCTACCATGAAATGTCAAAAATGCAATGTGCATTTATGTCTAAATAGCAATAGTAACTGCTTCTATGCATTCTACACAGGTTAGGCAAACTATAAAATAGTTCCGATGATATAACTTGGAAATAATTTTGAATTCATTAGAATTTGTAAGCCATAATTGCGTACAAATTTTTTTTTGTTGACGACTGTTTATAAGCATAATTTTTTATACCTAATAGTATATATGAAGACATTTTTTTCTTTTTCTGAAATTTCTTTACTGAAAATAACAGTATAACTTCATTATTTGTTATCATAGGATCCTAGAACTTTATCAAGAGATTTAGCAATGCTAGACTTTTTTATGCTCAAATGGACCAATGTGCCATTTTTTACCCAAAGCAATAAAAATTAAAAATGTTGGAATTTTTATATATTTTTACGCATTCTATCTTTTACAGTAGCAAATAAATTCAACTAAGTACCTATTAAATTTTTTCCACCCTTATTAAAGAAGTGGTCCAGAAGAGGTTAAGAGAAGTCGCATAAAGCGTGGGCGACCTCCTGTACTCCCACCTTCGGAGCAGTATATTGAAAATTTTTACGAAGATATGTTTTCGTCATCAAGAAATAGTCATTGATGCTCATTTTATATATATATATATGCGCCTCGGTGGTATACTGGTTAGCGTCGCTGACTACGAATCCATCGGCCCGGGATCGAGACCCGGTGACGGCAGGCGGCGCGCAGCAAAACCCAGTTGTTCATCCTCCCACACAATAAAAAAATATTGGTTGGTAGATAAATAGGTACCCTGGGTAGCCTAGTGGTTAAGACGCTGGGCTACTACTGGTGGGGCGTGGTTCGGACTCCACGTTAAAGTGTAGGTCTAAGATAGAGTGACAAGCTTGACCTTCGTCAGAATAAACAATTTGGGCGGAAACAAAACCAAA
>JAJOZX010001840.1:95000-190000 GCA_023014485.1 Bathynomus jamesi | reverse complement strand
CGTTCCGGAAGACCACGGACATCGACAAGCCCCACAAAGCAAGAAAGAGTACTGGAAACGTATCACCAAAGTCCAAGAAAATCTGGCGGCAAGCGAGTCGTGAGGTAGGAATTTCAGAATCGTCTGTCCAACGCATTTTGAAGCGCTGTCAATGGAAAAGTTACATTCCAAGATTAGTCCATGCTATTAATGAAGATGATCCGGACCGAAGAGTGGAGTATTGCGAGTGGTACTTGGCACGATGTGGATGTGGATTGGACGAAGGGGTTTCGTAGAATACCCTCCGCGTTCACCAGACCTCACACCACTAGACTTTTTTTATGGGGATACTTAAAAGACAAAGTCTACGCTATAAAACCTGCAACAGTCGCTGAATTGAGAGCAGCCATTGAACGAGAATGCACACAAATACCAAACGAAATGTTTCGTGATGTTTGCGATTCCATTGCTTCGCGTTATCAGCAGTGCCTGGACCAGAACGGACGTCAGTTTGAAAACAGGCGTTGACAAAACAATTAAATAATGTCAGTAGATTCTATTGCATTTTGAAAATGAAATGTATTTTAATAAACACTGCCTTTATAAGTATTTAAAGTGTGTATACATTTTTTTGGGACGCCCTGTATATATATATAGGGTGGGTAAAAAAAGTACCCCCTTAGAGGTAAACTGTCATATTAAAAAAAAGTAAGGGGACTAGAGCTCCGAAACTTCATAGATGCTTACCTTAGCATGTTGTTCGTCTTAATTGAGAAGTTGCTCGATGTGTCCCGCTTCCTGCTAAACGCAGGCCTCCAAACGTGGACGCCACTGATCAATACACCTGTTTACATATCGTTGAGACACCTTCTCCCAACCGAGCAGAATTCTTTCGCGTAGTTCATCTATGTCTCTTATGTTGATACCAGGGATGTAAACGTTGGACTTCAGGGCTTCCCAAACACCATAATCTAGTGGTGAAAGATCGGGGCTACTAGCCGGCCACATATTAGGTTCGATAAAATCCGGTGTTTCGTTCTCAAGGAATGTTACAGTTCGGCGTGCTCTGTGAGCAGGGGCTCCCTCTTGTTGGAAAGTATATCTTTCACCTCTAATTCGTCGAATATCAGTTAGATAGAGTGAAAGATATGCTTTCCAACAAGATGGAGCCCCTGCTCACAAACGCCAAACTGTCGCATTCCTTGAGAACGAAACACCGATCTTTCACCGCTAGATTATGGTGTATGGGAAGCCCTGGAGTGAAACGTTTACATCCCTGGTACCAATATAAGAGGCATAGATGAACTACGCGAAAGAGTTCCGCTCGGTTGGGAGAAGGTGTCTCAACGATATGTAAACAGATGTATTGATCAGTGGCGTCCACGTTTGGAGGCCTGCGTTGAGCAGGAAGGGGGACACATCGAGCAGCTTCTCAATTAAGACGAACAACATGCTAAAGTAAACATCTATGAAGTTTGAGAGCTCTAGTCCTTTTACTTTTTTTAATATGACAATTTACCTCTAAGGGGTCACTTTTTTACCCACCCTGTATATATATATACATATATATATATATATATATATATAGAGAGAGAGAGAGAGAGAGAGAGAGAGAGAGAGAGAGAGAGAATGGATATATATTTTAATTTATATATGCATGTACGTAGTTATAGCGCCTTGGTGTTGAAGTGGTTAGCGTCGCTGGTTAAGAATCTACTGGTCCCGGTGCAACTGGCATACCAACTGCACACTTTTACATTCTGAGGAGGGCACCGGGAAACCATCCCAGTTTACAATTTACATACACAGTTATAACGCGCAGTTCTTATATAATAAAGGTCTAAAGTCTAAACACTCGTGACATAATATATATATATATATTTTCCGTAATCAATAAAATATTCATTACAAGAAGATTAAAACCATTTATATATTTATTATTTCGCATATAATAATGCATAAAAATGAGTGAATTAGGCTTATTGATAAAGAGTATTATTTTCACCCCAACATAATGGTTTTAAATCTTCCACCAATCAGCATTCAAAACCTCACGAACAATCTTCCAACATATACATATCAAACATAACCATATAAGGACACCGACGAACCTTTCTCCGCAACTGTACGATTCCAGCGAAGTATTTTCTCTATGTATAGTGAAACTGAAAACCTAATTGTTGATATAAAAGATAAGAGTAATATTTATTCGGATCACTTTAACATATTGCTTCCCAAAACATTCGGGAAGCAATGTGTTAAAGGGATCCCTCCTGGGAAGCAATATGTTAAAGTGATTAACACTGGGAAGCAATATGTTAAAAAGAGAAAGGTTGGTTGGTTAGAAAGAGGTTGGTAATCTAACAGATAACCTACCGACCGTAAACAAAGCTATAAATTCCCTAACCGGGCATTCTTTATGTATTTAATGTAGGTTAACTGAATGCCCGGTTAGGTCAGTAGTATAGCCTCAAAAAGGTAGAGTGCAGGAATGTTCCAATGTTGCAAGAGATAATGATCAATGTTGCAAAGAGGGTGGGGGTATGCAACAACCCAATGCTGCAAAGGGGGTGGGGGTATGCAACAACTCAATGTTGCAAAGGGGTGGGGGGGATGCTGCAGGTGCAACAAGGGGTCATGAAACTTGGAGGTGGCGTTATCCCCCAAGAGAAAGACAGGAGAAGGAGAGAAAGGAAGAGAGGTGTTCACCTGGCAGGACAAGTGCACACTAAGACTTCAGCCGAGTGGCCCTTGTCTTATAGACTCCTAATCAGCCAGTTGGCTTAGAAGGAGCCAAAGGGGGAGGGGGTACACCTGAAGGAGGGAGAGGGGAGGGATCTTCGGGGGAAGAAGGGGGGATGACCTCCCCCCAAAGGGGCTGCCTTAGCCTAAGAGAGAAAGGATAGACGGAGGAGGACTTTGGGGGGACAAGGTGGGATGTCCTAACCTCCCAAAGGGAAACTAAGCTAAGACTTAACCTAAGAAGGGAAGGAGAGAGTTCTTTATTCGACAGAAGTTCGCATCAAACTACCAGCTCCGAAGCCAAGCGGGTCTTATATAGATGATGGTTGAGTTGTCAGATACCATTTTTTATTTTAATTGTACAGGTATACATTATTAGGGTGAGTTGGTAGATACCACCATTTATTTTAATTCGTTACCAAAGCATACAGACTTTCTCTAGAAAATCGAAATTGACAAAAATAAAATGTTTATTAATTAAATAAATAGAATTTGCCTTTTACTGCACAAAAAATAATATAATACATAAAATCGTCAAAATAATAGTTCAGACGAAATACACACACACACACACACACACACACACACACACAACTGAACAACTTTCTCTTTACCTTATATATAGAAAGAATCTTATTAACTGTGTCTATTTAATTTTGTCATTCCTTATATATATATATATATATATATATATTATATATATATATATATATATAAACGGATTTTCACCTTAAAGTGAATTAAAACAATATTAACATTAAAAAACTCACTAAACAATTGGCTTAGCAAAAGAATTCGTTCCATTAACATATTCTCAAATCTATACACACACACACACACACACACACACACACACACACACACACCTCTGTATATATTATGTGAATGAAAATCAGAAAAATGTCAAAAGTATATTAATTTAAAGCAAATGAATTTTCTCCTTTTAAGAGAATCAGTTATTCAAACCAATATTAACAATATAAGAAACTAATTATTTAAACGACGTTCTATTTACTTTCTTTCAGTTATTAAAACGAATCCCAATATTAACTCTTAGAATAATGTTTTGTTTTAACATTGTGTTCAGACGACAGCGAGAGGAGGCAGGTAAGCAAAAGATCCAGCAAAAAGGTCCAGCCCGAGGCCTTTTAAAACCCCAAACTGGCGAGAAGGAATTTGGGTTGAACTTTCTCTCTCTGAAAGACTCGCATCCACCTCTTCTAGCTCTCCATGCGTTTGTCTTCCTTTTATATAAAAAAAATGTTTTATATTTTATCAACTAAGTTATTTTTATTTACACATAATTTGTATGGTGTCATATTCATAGATAACATCTCTGTTATTGAATTGGAAAGATATATTATTATTATTATTATTATTATTATTATTATACATTTTTTAAAAATTAACACACACACACACACACACACACACACACACAGAAAGTTTTGTTTATTCTTTTCTTTTTTAAAAATATAAATAAAGGAATGGAAATATTTACACACACACACACACACATACACACACAATATATATATATATATATATATATATATATATTATATATATATATATATATATATATAGGGTGGCACAAATTACAATAGTAATAATGATAGCTAACTCCTTTTCGCCGAATTGCAATGGTTAAGCTTTTCACTCCGCCTTAGACCCACAGTTTAACGTGGAAACCCAATACATTAATCCGGTCGGGTAGAAATGTCATCGCCCCGATCTCTCAACCGCCGGTTAATCCACCAGTAGGAAACCTAGGGTACCCATTTATCAGCCAACCAAGCAGAAATTCAATAACTAAATACAATTTTTCCACACGACTACGTCAGAAGTCAAACCGAATACATTAATTAATCAAAGTTGAAACTCAATTTAGTATGGGCACAAAATAACGCGTCAGAAAGCTGAGTTTAGTATGGGCGCAAAACATGGTGATGCACAAAAATATTCTAGTGTGTGTATATATATATATATATAAAGAATCAATTTCGGTATTTTAAATTTTCACACCAAAGGGATAAATTAGGGAGATAACTTTTTATTCTCAAATGAAAGAGTTAAGTTTCTGTAGTGATGTATTGATCACATCAACTGCGTCTATTTTCTTTTGACAAACCTTTCTTGTGTTTCAGAAACAGAGAAAATATCATTACACACCTTTCATTTTATCCCTTTTCGCCGAATTGCAATGGTCAAGCTTTTCACTCCGCCATATACCCACAGTTTAACGTGGAAACCGAACTAAACTGCAGCACGGGTGGTCAGAAATTGCACGGGGTGCATTACTTATTGTGGTAGTTCTTGTCCTTGTATGTAATGAAAAAAGAACAGCTTCAGAGTTCATTTACACCATACGTACACTTATCTCGTGTACACAGTGGGAAACAAAACGTACCAATGAAACTCTAGACTCATTTAAAATACAGAATTCCACACCAGGCGTACACCAATCTCGTGTATGTATATATATATATATATATATATATATACACATATATATATATATATATATATATATATATATATATATATATATAGAGAGAGAGAGAGAGAGAGAGAGAGAGAGAGAGAGAGAGAGAGAGAGAGAGTTTTGTTTATTCTTTTTTTTTTAAATAAAGGAATGGATATATTTATAATTTCTTTATTATAAAATCCTCTCGATTACATTAGTGATTATTGATCAGGGAATAGTGTGGCTGCAAAATGTGATATGCACAAAGACAATTTGTGCATATCAATGTAGATTTTTCTATGTAGTAATAATAATAATAATAACTAACTCCTCGCCGAATTGTAACAATGGTTAAGCTTTTCACTCTGCCTTAGACCTACAGTTTAACGTGGAATTGGAATCCGAACTAAGCTTCAGCACTGGCGGGGTGGTTATTTATTCACACATCTATGCGAGAAGTAAAAATCCACAAGTCAGGAATCTTGGGAAAGCTGTGTTTAGTATGGTTGCCAAATAATTTGCACCCGAAAAATTGAGGATCAATTTAGTATGGGCGCAAAATAACTTGCAACCGAAAATTGACTCAATTTAGGATGGGCGCAAAAAATAATAATGCACATTCTGGAAATCTTTTATAGAGATGGTGGTTGCGATTGATATTGCATAAAGGGATGGATTGGATAAAACCAAGTATAGATACAAATATTGTCGTGACGGAGGAAGCAAATGGTAATACGAGCATTAAATCTATGGAGATAATAAAAAGATGCCATTAGTCGTCCAAAGCATGGACCCGTTATATCGGTGTTACGATTGGTACACAAACTTATCATAGCTCCACCCAGTTACACTGACAACCAATCATTACGAACATCTGCTCTTGATCTTTTGGGGCGGAGCTTGGTGATTGTGCATATAAAAGGAAATATTTTTCAGTTGGGAGTAACAGTAGCTATTTTGGCCAGTGAATAAACATTCCCCCTGCCATGGATCACGAACTTTATACTTTTCCGGATTTGTATCAAGAAGGTGACACTGCAGCATTGACTGCAATTAATCTTTTTAACGCGATTGACCGTGGTAGATTATTTCCAACGCAAACCGTTGATGATATTTGCAATGACGCTCCTTACGATCCGACGCAAGGGACTACCATAGAAATGTGTCTATAATTTTATTTTTATTTTTTATTCACAAACTGTCAGAAAGATGATTTCACATATATGGATGGATGTAGTATCTCGTCAAATACTTCATATAGATACTCATCATCATGCTAAACTCGCAATTTTTTATGGCAATCTTTTGCATGTTTTTTATAAATGTTATTCGGGATTACCTCTTAAATGAGCTTCTCTGAGCGAACCAAAGATATCTTCACATAATGGGGTCTGTCTTACAATATGTATACTATCTATATGTTTTTATTAAAAAAGATTCAATATGAACATTATTCTTTCTCCTTTAAGGTCCGATGAGGATTTGACACGTGTTATACAATCTTTTGAAGAACCTCGTGTCATGGACCTGAATACGGAGGATATACCGAACAGTCAGCACAATGAATGTCACATCGAAATAATGTAAGTTTTTCGATCTTTTTTGGGGGGAAGAAGACAATATATTTTCATCAATTTATTAAATGAAAGAAATCAGTACAATAATCATCTTAAACTACAGAATATACAAACTAACGTTACAAATATACACACGAACAAAAACATTATACTATACAACGAGTACGCACAATTGCTAAACGGATTTTTATCTGTCTGCATACCATTTCATCGTTTCGTCGAGTGTGACACGGGTCGAATAAATTTTTTAAATTTATAAATTCTTTACCACGTGACATATGCATGAGAAATGAAATGCAGTACATTCCACAAGTATTACTAAAATATCCTTGTATTCGAAATGGGTTCCATACAACTTCGGGAATATGTAACTGAGCGAGAAATTTTACAATAACAGGGTCACTCCAGGGTTGAGTACCGAGTGAATCAAAATAGTACAGGCGGTGTCTATTTTAAACTAGACTGCAATCCAATGAATCCTTTCATTACCGATGACATCTGTGTTCACAATAAGACTACCGCTTTCTCGCGTACTTGGCAAACTCAATGTTTCATTCTTCGCAAACACGCCGATAAATTTGGAACGTGTGACTCGTTCACTATTCATTACTCTCTGAAGTGTATTAGCATCCATTTTAAAAGTCAGTGATAACGCTCTTGAATCTATCTACTTATATTAGGGCTTGCGACTCGAGATATACTAATACACTAATAGGCGCGTCTATAGGCTTGGTGAATTCCAACCTCACTGAGATGTTTCCGCTCTGTTGTGGGCTTAAATGCGTATTTACGCTAGCAGATAAGTCAGGTGTAATGTCAAACGGATAAAGGTTAAATTGATCAATGAATTCTTTCTGCGTTACCCCATTACCAAGCCCATCACAATCACCTGCAATATGGGTCAGATTACTATAGGCTCTCGCGCAAAGAGGTAACACAGCGTCCGATTAATAGTCCATACCCAATGTTCCACCCAAAGCAATGCCATTAACGTATAGAGTTATATTTTTAAGTCCGAAATTCTCGAATTTAAAGGTACTCTTTTTATATTTTCCATTCACCGAAGCATGGTCCTGCATTCCGATTAATATCCTTTTAGGAAGATTTCCCAAGGCGATGTTTTCTATCTGCTTCGACGCCAACCCTGCAGGCACCGTATATAGTTTGATTTGTACTCTGTTAATAGGGTATTTCACTGTAGCGTTTAGTAAATTTTTCTCAATTTCTAGTTGTTTTGGTGAACTTAATTTCACTCGCCGTACGCGGAGGTATGTCTCCATAATGTGAACCACAACGGGCTTTGCTCCCTCTTCTTGATCAGCATCCAGATTTAAGCACATCTCAGGACTCGTGCGGGTGAGCTTTATTTTCATATCCACCCCGTTGACAAGCAACTTCTCCTGGAAAGTGAAATCTGTGTGCAGACGTCCAAAACACTCGTATATCTTCTTCTTAAATAAATTCTGTTTTGAATATGTCCTTAGCTGTATTAACATCTTTGCATGAAAAAGATACTGCGTAGCAGAAATCTAGTTGGATTTGTTTATTTCTATTTTTTATTGAATTGATAATTCCTGGAGTGATTATGGATTTGCAATACTTTTTTGTGAAACTGGTTTCCTCCTTAAGGGAAAGCAAGTATTAAAATAATGAAATAAGGAGTCATACAAGAACTGGGTCTTTTTCTTTTGTTAACCTCAAAAATATTCTATATTCTTTAGTTGTTTTGTCACGCAGTGATCTGCGCGGTGTTATTGAATATGACGTAAGTATAGGATAATGATCAATCATGCCTGTGGTTATAATTCTAAAATTTATGAAGGCATTGCTATTTGCAAATACATTATCAATTGGAGACTCTGTTATTTGATATCCAAAGTTGAAGACTCGATTGGATTTAGTATTAAAATAGTATGACTGAGATAGAAAAACTTAATTGTTTAAAATTTTACGACTGACTAGCGAAGATTGCAAATGCATATTACAATCACCTGCGACTATGGTATACAGTATTTTTTATGAAAAATGAAATGAAAAGGTTTATTGGCAGACTATAGTCCATATGACAAATATTATTAATACAATGACAGTTCATATACCAAGGATAGAAATATATACTATTGATTAGAAATAATACTGCACTGTCGAAGTTAAGTGAAGCTACAGACAGACGTTTTCGTACCAAGAAGTCCAAAGCTTAGAGGATAAATGGCAGGACTCATGGATAGCTTGGATGATCGGGTTGGTTGATTTTTTAATTCTTTGCATTAGACTGTGTTGAGCACGTCTTGTTACCTCCGGGAAGCTCGGGACATTGCGGGTAGCAAACATTTGCGAAGCTGAGCATCTCGGGGATAATTTATGTAAGAGTCTAAAAGATCTGTTGTACAGCAAATTTAGGGTTCTGCCACAACCTTTTTTATAATTCACCCAGAGTTGCTGACCGTATATATTACTGCAGAAAGTACGAAAGAGTGTGTCTTTAGCTTCACTTGCACAGAAACGAAAGTTCCTTATGGTCATATTCGCTTTAGCACACAGGCTTCGAGATTGTTTTCTTATATCCGAGTCATCACTCAAGGAGCTGGTAATAGTTTGACCCAAATACTTAAACTCTTGTACTTCCTCAATTACTTCACCATTCATTTTAAACCTTATATCAGCTGGCTGATTACAGCTTTTAGGATGAAATTGCACAACCCTAGTTTTTGTAACATAAAAAGAATATCATGTTTCTGCGAATACACTTCGCAGATATTTAGTAGCCGATCCAGACCTTTAACAGAGGGACTTATTAACACCATATCATCGGCATAAACTAAGTTATTTATCCTTGTGTTATCTATACAACATCCCACTGTTGCCTCATTAAGTGGAGCAATTAATCCGTCAATATACACATTAAACAGCATAGGGGAGAGCAAGGAGCCTTGTCTCACCCCGCAAGAGGAGCCAAAACACTCGGATAGTACATTGCCCCACCTAACAGTGAAAGATTGGTGGGAATACCAAAATTTCAATAAATTTAATATGTACATGGGAACTTTCCTGTCTTCTAGTTTTGCAAATAAAATATTGTGGTTCACCCTATCATATGGCTTACTTATATAAAGGAAACAGCTATAAATGGTTGAATTACTGTCAATGTATTTAGATATTGTTTCTTTAAGTACATAGATACACAGGTCAGTTGAGTGGGACCTTTTAAAGCCAAACTGATTAGGAGATGTCCATAGGAAATCATTTAATCGGAGTAACAAGATTTTTTTTGTAGTTCCGAGAAGCAGGAAGCGACAGCAATAGGCCTGTAATTATTGCTGGACAGAATGTCTCCGTACTTATTTTTGACCATAAAAATATTTTCCCTTGTCCCTCCCACAATCGTTTCGCTGTAATCTACCTTAAGATTATCCCTACTCACACTGTTAAGAATGTTAGAGTAGTGGTTTTTCCACAGCTTTGCAATTTCATCCTCCCCCGACACCCCATCGATTGTCGGAGGGAGGACATTTTTGACACCCGTTTGATTCTTAACAAATTTCAAAAAAAAATTTATTATCGTTATTTATGCGAGCTTCACAGGCTTTTGATGCTCGAATAGACGCTTCTTCCTGTTTATATCGTCTTATGGCCGCCTTATACTGACCCCGACTTCTACACATATTCATGTATACTGGTCCTAATCTGGGTCTACCATGAAAGCACCACAAATCATAGGCGTCTTTCGATTCCCTCTTCAGGGGGGCAATAAAATCATTCCATCCAGGAATAACCTTAGTATGATAGATGTAAGATTTAATCAGGGGGCGTCCTGCTTCTCTTAACAGGGATATTATCTTACTATAATACCTATCTATGAGTTTACAGTGAGAATCATTTGAGCAAGGATTATTACAGGCAAGGTGCAAAATTTCTAAATTATAATTAAAGAGGTGACATATTCTCTCTTTGTATTCTATTCTCTGCTGCATAATAACATTGGACCAATCAATGCCTTACAACTTTACATTATCGCTTGTTAAAAATCTTATATGTTTTGACAAATTTTTCCTTAATAAGAAAGCAACACCACCAAAAGGCCTACCGTACATTAATTCAGCTGACAAGTCTGCTGCTGATGACGCATGGTACATAAAGTCATCATGGATGGTAGAGAGGAATTTTAGCTCTTGCTTAGGTAGCCAGTGCTCCTGCAGGAGTATCAAATCTGCACTGCCGCAGATTTTATGAACATATTAAAAGTTATTAAAATAGAATTAGGTGGTTTATCTATTGCATAAACAGAATAAATGAATCACTTTAACATATTGCTTCCCAGAAACCTCTCTTTAACATATTGCTCCCCAGTGTATATCACTTTAACATATTGTTTTCCAGTGTTAATCACTTTAACATATTGTTTCCCAGTGTTAATCACTTTAACATATTGCTTCCCAATATTTAGGATAAGGAGTACGATAAAAAATGTTCGCTTTAATAAAGTAAAGGCATAAAAAGTAAATCATAACATGTTAAAATATTAGATTGAAAGTAAATTTATTAGAATTGTTGTGCTATATGGTCAGACAAAGTAAAAAAATGGATTTCGGAAGAATCAGTCACGCCACATCATTTGCCACAAGTACGAGTTGAGTAGCTCCTTTTTGCATCCTTTCATTTTCTGTATATATTTAATGTAGGTTAACTGAATGCCCGGTTAGGTCAACTGAATGCCAGGTTAGGTCAACTGTACGCCCTTGACGATTGGTTAGGTTAAGTTGTGATATTTTTGTTAAAACTAACGAAAATATCATGACTTAACCTAACCAATCATCAAGGGCGTACAGTTGACCTAACCAAACATTCAGTTGACCTAACCGGGCATTCAGTTAACCTACATTAAATACATAAAGAATGCCCGGTTAGGGCATTTATAGCTTTGTTTACGGTCGGTCGGTTATCTCCTAGATTACCAACCTCTTTCTAACCAACCAACCTTTCTCTTTTTAACATATTGTTTCCCAGTGTTAATCACTTTAACATATTGCTTCCCAGGAGGGATCACTTTAACATATTGCTTCCCGAATGCTTTGGGAAGCAATGTAGTAAAGTGATCCGATTTATCTTCATATTAAAAGGAAAATATTTTTTAACTTAATTTAATTTTAAATTTTGATGCTTTATTAGAATTACGTTAAAATAACCTTTACTACTAATACTTCACTGTTCATTAAAAAGCATCACCCTCATACGTTCATTCTTTAACTCAATTAATCCAATGTACAGGGTGTCCCAGAAGTCTGGACTCATAGGGAACATTGACATTATATTTTTAAAGTGAAACAAACACATTTCTAATGTCAGTTTTACATATTTCAGGAAAGAAAATACCCTGAGGGCTCACTATACCATTCAAGAGAAGGTGGAACTGAAATTGCTACATGTTTCCGGAAAAAGCCAGAGGGAGGCATGTTCGTATAAATAACTGACATGCCTCCCTCTGGCTTCCCGATATGTTAAGTCAACTTTCTAACATTGCGTGGCCTAGTTGGATAAGGACTCTACACACTGCGTGGGAGCTCTCGCTGTCGTCTATTTGAATCCTTGGTCTTGCTTCCTCCCGAATTGTTCATTCTGACGAGGGTTAAGCTTGTTACTGCACCTCAGACCTACAGTTTAAGATGGAATCCGAACGACTCCTCACCAGCAGCCCAGCCTCTTAACCATTTTATATATATATATATATGTATATATATGCACCTCGGTGGTGTAGTGGTTAGCGTCGCTGACTACGAATCTATCGGCGCCGGGATCGAGACCCGGTGACGGCAGGTGGTGCGCAGCAAGCACCAGCTGTTCATCTTTCCACACAATAAAAAAATTGGTTGGTAGATAAGTGGATACCCTGGGTAGTCTAAATATATATGCGTATATAAATCCGGTAAGGGGAAAAAATGTATAACCTTACGTTACAACCTTACAAAGGTTCCGCGCGATGATTCCTCATTTCGTGAAGGTCAAGCTTGTTGCCCCTCCTCTCGAGTTGGCCTGGTAAAGTAGTGAGTTGGTTTCTTTTCCTCTCCACCTCACATAGCCAGATACGCCCGGCTCATCTGGAATTGTTCTGAGCCAGGCATCTAATCTTCTTTTGAAGATGTCCATTGCAACCCCCTTCGTGTTTCTTAGGGCTTTCAGGGTTAAGGATGTTCTCTCTCTCGCCTTTAATTTGGGAACACGACACAGTCTTCCTTTTCTACTTTCCACCGTTGTTTTGGGAGTTACAGGGTTCACAGTAAGATTAGGGACTAGTTTCTCCATTATTTTCCAAGTGTAAATAATGGTGTATCTCTCTCTTCAACTTTCCAGTGAATATAGATCTAATTCGCGTAACCTTTCCCAGTAATTTAATTCTTTGCACCCCTTGATCTTGCCTGTGAAGCTTCTCTGAATTCCTTCCAGCTGTCTAATGTTTTCTTTTTTATATGGGCATGTTAGGACCGAGCAGTATTACAATTTGGGTATGATCAGGGTTTTCAGTAGAGGAATCATTACATTTCTATCACTTCGTTTAAAGGTTCTCAATATCTGCCCCGTTATTCTCTTTGCTCTGTTTACTGCTATCTTATTTTGTGTTTCAAATTTCGCATCATCAGTCATTACAACCCCTAAATCTTTTGCTCTAGAATTTCTCTGAATTTCCTCTCCATTTGGGGTATAATATTCCATGGATTTTAGGTCTTCACTTTTTCCGTACCGTAACAGCTGAAATTTCTCAGTGTTAAACTTCATATTGTTGTCTTCCGTCCACTTGTAGATTCTGTTCATGTCGGTTCGTGGAGATCCTATATTTTCTGGGTTTCTTATTTTTCTACTGATCTGATCTGATGCCTCTCAGGGCATTGGTTTCTGCCCTATGTAGGAGAATTTCGATTTGTGAATGATTGAGGTCCGTGGTGTAATGGTAGCGCATCCAACCGGCAATTGGAAGGCCTTGGGTTCGATTCCCGGGCGGTTCGCCTCATTTTTCATTCATTCGTTATTTCTCTTCCGCGTGTGCAGAAACGTTCCTTAATATTATGTCGTTTCTATTCATTTATATACTGCGTGGTCATTGCAGTTAAATGCACATATTCACGATTTGCGAGGGTGCCCTCTCAGGGCATTGGTTTCTGCCCTATGTAGGAGAATTTCGATTTGTGAATGATTGAGGTCCGTGGTGTAATGGTAGCGCATCCAACCGGCAATTGGAAGGCCTTGGGTTCGATTCCCGGGCGGTTCGCCTCATTTTTCATTCATTCGTTATTTCTCTTCCGCGTGTGCAGAAACGTTCCTTAATATTATGTCGTTTCTATTCATTTATATACTACGTGGTCATTGCAGTTAAATGCACATATTCACGATTTGCGAGGGTGCCCTCTCAGGGCATTGGTTTCTGCCCTATGTAGGAGAATTTCGATTTGTGAATGATTGAGGTCCGTGGTGTAATGGTAGCGCATCCAACCGGCAATTGGAAGGCCTTGGGTTCGATTCCCGGGCGGTTCGCCTCATTTTTCATTCATTCGTTATTTCTCTTCCGCGTGTGCAGAAACGTTCCTTAATATTATGTCGTTTCTATTCATTTATATACTGCGTGGTCATTGCAGTTAAATGCATACATATATATATATATCTACACACACACAGGGTGTCCCATAAGTCCGGCATCATCGGAGAAAAATTCATATTTTTCTATTTCTACAAACCATAATTCATATTTTTCTTATGCTCGGGATGCCAATTTCCCGTCCACCATTCTGTTCAGTGACGAGGCTGTTTTTTATGGAAATGGTGAGGTAAATCGACAGAACACCCGCTACTGGTCTCAAAACAACCCTCACTGGTATACCTCTTCAAAGGAACAAGGTGCATCTCGGGTGATGGTATGGTGTGGCATTTGGAAGGATCGCATCATAGGCCCCCTCTTTTTCGATGAACATGTCACTGGAGGCACCTACCTACGTATGCTCAAGGAAGAAGCATTTCCCAGTGTCTTGAACGAAGAAGGAAATTTCCCAACATGGTTCCAGCAAGACGGCGCTCCTGCACATTACAGCACCAAGTAAGGGAATACCTGTACCAACAATTCCCTGGTCATTGGATAGGACGTCGAGGGCTTGTGGAATGGCCAGCTAGAAGCCCGGATCTCACGCCACTAGATTTTTATCTCTGGGACCACTTGAAAGCGCTGGTATAACAGAGAAAATTAGGAGTGTTGAACATTTGCGGCAGCGCATTATTGGGGCATGTAACACCATTACTCCTGATATCATTCACCGTGTGCTTGCTGACTGGGTATCACGTCTGAATTTGTGTATTGAAAACAATGGTGGATATATTGAACACGTTCTGTAAATAAAAGCTTTTGTTTTGCCTTTTTTTATTATTTTTCCTATGATGCCGGACTTATGCAACAACCTGTATATATATATACAGCGTGTCCCAAAGAAATGTATACCCACTTTGTTCGATAATACCAGCTATGAGGATAATAAATATATTACTTTTTATATATTTTTTAATAAAGAATTTTCTCCTGAATCTAAATATGTAATTATTTTTATTAAAAATTGAAGAACAAAAAAGTTACAGATGTTTAAATTATAATTATTATTTTCGAGACTTCATGTGCGATATTTTCTAATATTTTAACCGACTGTTTTGAGATACTTATGTTTAGTGTTGATATTGAAGCATAAATGTTGTAATTATTAGTTAATTCAAAAAATTTACAAATTCCATGGTTAAATGACACTTTATCTAAGATGTTCGACGTCTTCCAGAACGTTGTT
The DNA here is from genome assembly GCA_023014485.1 of Bathynomus jamesi. Lineage (NCBI taxonomy): Eukaryota > Metazoa > Arthropoda > Malacostraca > Isopoda > Cirolanidae > Bathynomus > Bathynomus jamesi. Next base: position 174,428 of record JAJOZX010001840.1, on the reverse strand, counting down.
TTTGTAAGTTTTGCACAGTGCCGTCGGTTTCAAACTTATCTCGTATACGTGCAAAAATATCAGAAAATATCGCACATGAAGTCTCGAAAATAATAATTATAATTTAAACATCTGTAACTTTTTTGTTTTTCAATTTTTAATAAAAATAATTACATATTTAGATTCAGGAGAAAATCCTTTATTAAAAAACATATAAAAAGTAATATATTTATTATCCTCATAGCTGGTATTATCGAACAAAGTGGGTATACATTTCTTTGGGACACGCTGTATATAATATATATATAATATATATATATATATATATATAATATATATATATATATATATATATATATATATACATATATATATATGATACACACAGACCGTGCATGGAACAAGGAACTCTGTGGAAAATTAAATCCACTATAGTCCGAATAAGTAATGGTAAATGACAAACACTATAGTTTTTTTTCTTTTTCATGATGTTAGCCCGACGTGGGCAACGGGTCACTCGCAAAAAGGTCCAAGAAATATAGCTTCCCTCACCAGCTATCTGCAAAGCAGATAGGATCCAGCTTTGGGACAGGATATGGGATTTAAAGCAGCCTAGCCCCGCTACATTTAGAACCTCAGTATAAGCAAAAGACTCGTTGCATTAACGTCGGATTGAATACATCAAAGAAAAAGGGGTAACTATTATATTTTTAGCCAAAAACCAAAACTTAAACTTCAACTGGCAGAATTGAGCGTCCACTTTTCAAGGCACGTCGGGCTAACATCATGAAAAAGAAAAAACTATAGTGTTTGTCATTTACCATTACTTATTTGGACTATAGTGGATTTAATTTTTCCCAGAAGAGTTCCTAGTTCCATGCACGGTCTGTGTGTATCATAAAAAACCTCAGAGAACCATTCTGAGTTCATTCCCATATATATATATATAAGAACATAGGCTATGTGGTGTCGGCCTCCGAGGTCATATATATATATATATATATATAAGGTGGGCCAAAAAAAATATTACCCTGATTTTGAACAATATAATTTTACCTTTATCAACTGTTATTTGTACAATCAATACATGTATTCTGTACAGAATTTCATGGTTCATCTCGTGGTGAAGTTGGATTTTTGCTAACTGTAACCATTATTTTGTAATTCGCTGTTATACAGACACGGGTAGAAAAACTTTCTGTTTCTATACAGTTACCTAATTGAGTCTAAGATTATGCAGAATGTGCCCTCCTCCATAGTCAATGCACGCTTGCAACCTTGACTTCTCCCGTATCGACGGCAGTACCGCATCAAATATTTTTTCTTGGTAATAAGCAGTAGTGATTTTGGCATTTTGATCAACAAAAACAATCTCTGACTTCCCTAACTTTGAAATAAAAATGGAAACCATGACTCTTTGAGAAAAATGCGGCCGTTGTCTGCAAAGTCGATCTAGACTGATAAATTTTTTGTCCTGTCTTCCATAAACTCGGTCATTTTGTGTGTTTGTTGTGGAAGCAACCGTAAAGGTCTTCTCGTCGCTGAACCATATTTTCGACACTTCTCTGTCTGGGAATCGATCTAACAGAGCACGACATTTTTCAACTCTTGCTTGCTTATTTAATGCAGGGAGCTTATGAACTTCGACCCTTTTAAAACATTTAAGAAATTAAGACCCAGATCATCTTTTACTATACGCAAACACTAGAGCGAGAAATACCAGTAGTTTTTGAAATTTCTTTAACAGACTTGTGGGTGTTGGGCCCTTCTTCTTGCTTGCATATCATGGATGAAACAGTGTCAATATTTTCCTAAGTACGTGATGTTTTTGGCCTTCCACTGCCTTCTTTTTGTTTGGTCGACACTGCGATATCGATTTTCTTTATGAGATATTAAAGTCCAGGTATCGTCCATCGTTTATTTGGAAATGTTGACTGCCTTTCAATTGAGCACCATATTCTGATACCTCCCTCCAGTTGTGAGACTGTACCTCTAATCCTGGGGCGTTGAATCTAGATTCAAAACCAGCGTTTGAAAGAGTAAAAGTATGGGTACAACATACGGCCTCAGCAGTAAGATCAATATTCAGGGTGAGCCACAATATTTTTTCAAAAGTTGGGTAATATTTTTTTTGGGCCACCCGGTATATATATATATACTGTATATATCGAAACCTACGGTAAAATTATTGAATGCCCGGTTAGGTCAACTGTACGCCCTTGACGATTGGTTAGGTTAAGTTATGATATTTTCGTTAAAACTAACGAAAATACCACGACTTAACCTAACCGATCGTCAGGGGCGTACAATTAACCTAACCGGCCATTTAATTACTTTAACCGGGCATTCAGCTAACCTAACTGAGCTGCAGGTCGATCCTGATCCGTCGTTCAAACTCACCTGAAGTAAATAAGTATATATATATATATATATTAGGGTTTCTTTCCCGGGATCCCGGCCGTTTTTATTGGATTTGAAAATCCCGGGAATTGGACAAATATCCCGGGAAGTCCTGGAATTTTAAAATTACTTAATTTATTTTTTATTGATTTATTTGTTTTTTCTTTTGTTACTAGAAAGCTCTTGGGTAGAATTAAAGAAAACTGCATAATATTTACCACATTTTATTCTACTTTTCTGCTTTCTTAAATGAACACCTACTAGCATTAGCAACTTAGAGCAATCTAAAAGTGGGCCCGTATGCCAAAAAGTGGCCGAGGGAATGTCGCTAGCGTTGCGTATAATACAAGGAACCGAGTCTCAGTATATTATCTAGCGATCGCAGGCAACTCATCTTGCTCAGAGTTTAAGCAAGCATTTGAAGCAAGAACTGCAGTTATTCGAGACAATAGGGAACAGAACTTCAAACATCATGAATTTATTTGATGCACTGAAAATCATTCCGCCAACCTCTGTTGAATCAGAAAGAGCCTTTTCTGCAGCAGGTTTATTTATCACCAAGTTGAGAACGTGTCTTAGTGATAAAAGTATCGATTGTTTATGTTTTTTAAGAAGCTATTTTAAAAATGTTGATTGACTCTTTAAATATTTTAAGATAAAAGGATGAAATTATTTTTTCTAATGAAGTTTATTTTATTTTTATTTTTTTGTATTGGCTAAATATTTTAAGATAAAATATGTTGAGATAAAAGGTATAAATTATTTTTTTTGAATGAAGTTTTTTTCTTTTTTTATTTGCAAATGCACTTAATTATAATTAAAGGAATATAATATTTTAGCCTTTTTTTTATTCCCTGCAGATGAACAGCATGATAAATATTATGTTTAATAAATAATGAATAGTTACCACTGATTGGTAAACTCAATTCAAGTATTACAATGCAAAAGTGGTCATTTAGGCATAATTGGTTATCCCAATTCTAAACGGGTATTTTATCACTGAACAATAAAAAAAATTACCGTTCTCTTAAATATACAACCATTTCCTGGATTTCCCGGGATCCCGGGAATTCCCAGGATTTCCAGGGATGAAGAAAGCTGCATATAAGGAGAAACCCTAATATATATATATATATATATGCGTTCAACTAAAACCCGGGCAACGCCGGTCGCTCCGATAGTTACTGTATACGATTAATAAACTCCATAGAGTTCAACGCTGTTCACGATCATATTAATTGTTTATCTTTATGAACACAGACATTACATTATAATTACCTGTATGTCAATGACTGCACATTCAATTGTCCTTTAGATATAGAGTATATGTCTGTGTTGTATGTTGTTGGACTCGGTTGTCCCCACTCCATCCCACCTTTCCCCCAGTTGGGCTACCTTAACTATCACTGTGGCGTTGCCACATGTACGGAGTCACCTGTGAGGCGAGGAACATTACATATGCGGACAACTGTACATTTACGTATACGTTTCAAATACTTCGTAATTCGAAAAGTACATTTAATGTCAGAGATACGTTCGGATTAGGAAGTAGATGAAACGTATATTTTTTACAGTGTAGACACGTGCGTGCAGTGGGTTTTTGCGGGTGTTAACTACTTGTTTCCTTTACGGATAAAGGGATTCTTTCTACTGGAACTTTCCCTTTTAACTCTTCTCGACGCAGTTTATATCCGACTGTGGATGGGTTGACTTTGACTGCAGTAGCTTCTTCTATTTCTTTAGCAAGATAGCTCCTGGATTTACACCCGTCTCTGAATGATCTAATCCTCAGGTATTTAATATCAGGGTCTGATAGTTTTGATTGTCTTCCTGATCAGTTCGTATCATCAGTGGTCCCCATTTCATCCTGTTTCTTGATTAGTTTTTGAATATTTCTTTTAGAAACCTTTTTTAACTAATTTCCCTTAGACTGTAGCTGTTTTTTGTTTAAAGCGCTTAGAGTATAATCTACTTCATATGAAATAATCTAATTTGGAACCCCATTTTGTACCTTGAAGTAGGAAAAAACCATTACTAAATTTCGTCAGTAAGAAAACTTTACCAATTATTTTAGAGTACAACTAACTTTAAACAACATTTGAAGATTTGTTTTTATGTATTTACGAAAGAATATTGATGTTTTTATGGAGCAACTATCCGATTGTAAATTTCATTATACATTCAACAGTATAAATGCAGATAGAAGGCTCAAGTACACTTTCCAAAAACTTAATTGAGATACGTCAAGGCACAATTTCATTTTATTTGGGGAAACATCCTTTTAATGATATAATTTTTGTCTTATTTCAAACAGGATTGGTTGATTGCCGTTGATGAAGTTATGTCATTAGCGTAAACTGAAACTTGCAATGTTGACGATTTTTAATGACAGTATGATATGAATGGGATTTAGAGTAGAACGGGAGTAGCAATGTTTTCCTTATCTAGAAAATGTAGTAGTAAATACATAAAGTAATATTCTTCTCAAAAAGATGTAGAAAATATGCGTATATTTACTGTAATCTGCAGTGGAATGCACAGTTATTCGAACTATTTCAGTTTCTTATCTGAAATGTGTATCTGCGAGTAGTTTGTCTTTGCTGGACAAGTTTGAAAAGCTATACGAATAGTAGTTATTAGTTTTGTATACAGACACAATTATACAAACACATAACTCATTGAATCATATTCTCGACGAGTAATCATACGGTGGTATGGTATATGGGTGTAAGGTTTAAGGCGTTCCCACGAAAAGCTGTAGGTGTCCTGTCACATGACCTTAGAGGTTACGAAACGGGTTAAACAGCCTCAAACATTATATTTTTATCAGAATAAACTTAAAATTTTATATACAGTTCGAAAATAATTATGTAACATTACGTATGCATGTTATTCGTGCCTTGTAAATAGCGAATTTTAATTTAAAATTTGAATTTAAGAAAAATTCCCAATAAAGAAGTCATTCATCTCATGCACTGATGAATATTCAGTATTTTATGTGGCTAATTTTATGTATTTTATCAATATATAAATGTCTTACTTCATGCATGAGAAAATAATTTTTCCTTACATCATTCAAATAATTTCTCATTACTAATGTATTACTTTTTAATTATGTAAATTATAATTGTAATTATAATTCACAGTTTAAACAATATACTGTAAATATTTTGTTTTTAATACTTTTAGTTCTGTAATAAAATCGCCTTTGTTTGTTCATATATATATATATTTATTATTATTATTATTGTTGTTGTTGTTATTATTTATTATTATATTATTATTATATATTATTATTATTTTAAGTACGAGTGAATTAATACAATGAAGAAATAATGATGTCCTTTTGATATAAAAGCATGAGGTCATGTGGGAAATAATTTTTTAAACTAAAATGAAATGATATTATTATTAAATAATGTCAATATGACTTTCATATAAGTCTAAATTAAAAATTACATCTACCTGACCCTAAAATTCTATCGAGTGCAAAGTAGCTCTTGGAAAGTAATTTTTTGTATTAATGCGAAATTAGCAAGAATTCAGTGAAATTGATTCAAAAGTCCAATCCATACGAATTAAATAGGCAATGAGTATATACAAGGGGTTAAAACCAGGTGTAATCGTTAATTTTACTTCAGTTACAAGCGAACGTTATATCTATAGGAAAGAAGGAGAATAAAGAGAAAGATTAGATATCTTGCGGCTCGAATATCATTGTTTCTAAAGCAAGTTTTGCTTTTTAGTTTCTGGGATCTGAACGTCGTTGAGACGCGTAGTTACCCTATAAAGTGACAACAGATGTTAATTATACCAGACTCTTCACAGAGAAAATTTCTTACTTCTAGTGGGGTTACGTGATTATCAATAAAATGGTTAATCGATCTTCTATACATTTACAATATAGGTTACTGGAGTTTCAAAATTCAAACAGCAAACATAATTAAAAACGTGACATAAAAGGAAAGGCGTTTGGTGCTGGTTAAGTGTGCGGTCTACCTACGATTGGTTAGGTTTAATCATGATATTTTCGTTAAAACTAACGAAAATATCATGACTAAACCTAACCAATCGTCAAGGGCGATTGACAATGGGATGTAAACAAACAATTAGTAAACAAGATAAGAAGCTATAATTAAAAGGTAGACCGCCGAATCGTAGGTAGACCGCACACTTAACCAGCACCAAGGCGTTTTTTATTGATTTTTATGAAGAAATGAAAATTCCTTTTAGATACAATATATTTAGATACAATATATAAAGCGTAACTAATTTATTTACAGCCAACTCGATTTAAAGTAAGAATAACGTTTTCAGGCATCTGTAATACAGGTTTAGGTACTAGTAGGTTATCTCCCCCCGCCCCCAACCAATTTTGACAGAATGTTTTCGTTAAAACTAACGAAAATATCACGACTTAACCTAACCAATTATCAAGGGTGTACAGTTGATCTATTATTAATTATAACATTGTTTGTTTCTGGAATAGTATTTACTATTTACCAATAGATCAACTGTACGCCCTTGATAAATAATTGGTTAGGTTAAGTCGTGATATTTTCTTAGTTTTAACGAAAATATTCTGTCAAAATTGGTGGGGGGAGAGATAACCTACAAGTACCCAGGTTTATTTATTTATTTACTTTGAAATTATGTATTTATTTGATTTTTCTTTATCTATTTAATATTTCGTTTCTATGAACCGAAATATTAATTAAACTTTTTATTTATTATTGTGAAACTTTAAATATGTATTAAAATATATTTGCCAAACAAAACTCTCTTTGAGCTGTAACTTCGTAATAAGTGGGTTTTATTTATTTTGATTATATTGATTATTATTATTATTATTATTATTATTAATATTACTAGTACAGTTCCCGCCGCTTCGCTGACGGTTAGACAGGCTAAACTACAAAAAAAGAACCCAGCCGTGAAAATTTTGAGCTTCACATTGTGTCAACATTTCTGAATCTGGTATCTCCCAAAACCTCCTCACCCCCATTCATACAACTTGGGGGCTAACCCCCTCCCCCATTACCCCCACCTCTCCCCATTACCCCACCCATCCCAGATTACCCCACCCCCACCCTTCCCCCATTGCTAAACTACAGAAAAGAACAGTCATGAAAATCTTGAGCTTCACATTGCCACCCGTAAATACAATTTCTGAATTTTTTTTACAATTTCTGAATTTTTTTCTCACAATTTCTGAAAGTGTGACGGACAGACAGAAGGACAGCTCTCTTATTATAGTATAGATTATTAATTGTATATACTGTAGAGTATATAGTTATAAAAGCCGATGCGATAATTCAATTTTATTCAATCACAAATTTACCAAAAAATATAACATTTTTTTACATAGACTACATCCTGTGTCATAGAATCAGTTTCATTCTGAAGAATGATTGGAGCTATTGAAGAATAGAGACCCCAGCCTTCTTTAGTTAGCTTTATAAGGCTAACTAACGAAAATATCATGATTAGGTTAGGTCGTGATATTTTCGTTAGTTAGCCTTATAAGCCTAACTAAAGAAGGCTGGGGTCCCTATTCTTCAATAGCTCCGAATGATTTCTTTGTCAATAACGTACCAATTATTACACCTAAATGATTCTACCTAAGTTTAATGAAAGCACTGACCCAAATAAGATAGTGTTGTGTTGGTGATAGAAGATATTAACACTCATTAATAATAATATCAAAGATCTGTGTTTGTGTGACTAAATTTATGGGTCTTTTCGGTTTTAGGTCCGGCATTGGATTTTTTCCATGTTTTTGGTATAGACGTAGATTTTTACGCTGATTCCATTTCTGCAATCCGTTTCTTGGAGAAATAAACACGTAAAACGTTATGGCCCAAAACTCGTATTAAAATATCCATCTATACCTACCCTACCCTACCCTACCCTACCCTAACCTAACAACCTAACCTAACCTAACCTACCCTGCGTATGAACACATCGAACAGCTCGAAGGGTACAGCTTCAGTCACAAAACAGTGAACCACAGCGAAAACTTCGTGAACCCTTCAATTGGAACACACGCAACGGATAGAATCGACGTGGAACCAACTCAAACGCGGTAACAAGCGCCAGTGTGGTACGCACCGTTCCATGATCGACTCGTATCTCTGCAAGTTTCTCTGGCGTCGCCGACACGCAGGCAAAGATCTAGTGTGCCAAATGCTGAACAATATTGCGCAGCTTGGCAAGTAGCAAACTTTGGTTTGTGTTCCGTTCTGTGTTCTGGAAACCTGTAAACGTAATAAACTTGCACATAACTTTTTCGTGTTTATTTCTCCAAGAAACGGATTGCGGAAATGGAATCAGCGTAAAAATCTACGTCTATACCAAAAATATGAAAAAAATCCAATGCCGGACCTAAAACCGAAAAGATCCAAATTTATAATTACTAGTACACTTCCCGCCGCTTCGCTGACGGTTAGACAGGCTAAACTACAAAAAAAGAACCCAGCCGTGAAAATTTTGAGCTTCACATTGTGTCAACATTTCTGAATCTGGTATCTCCCAAAACCTCCTCACCCCCATTCATACAACTTGGGGGCTAACCCCCTCCCCCATTACCCCCACCCCCCTCCATTACCCCCACCCCTCCCCATTACCCCCACCCCTCCCCATTACCACACCCATCCCCCATTACCCCCACCCCAACCCTTCCGCCCACCCCAACCCTTCCCCCATTGCTAAACTACAGAAAAGACAGTCATGAAAATCTTGAGCTTCACATTGCCGCCCGTAATACAATTTCTGAATTTTTTTTACAATTTCTGAATTTTTTTCTCACAATTTTTTCTCACAATTTCTGAAAGTGTGACGGACGGACAGACAGACAGACAGACAGACAGACAGACAGACAGACGGACGGACAGCTCTCTTATAATATATAGACTACTGGTAATGAACTGGGGGTAAATGTCACGTCAAGTGAATTATTTTTCTCAGTGTATAGAGGCTTTTCATTGTTTTCCCAAGTACTGTAATGTTAAAAGGACTGTGTTAACTATTTACATAAGCAAGATGAAAAATAAAATTAAAAAATGGTACAAAATAATAATAATAATTATGTAGTTCAGTCTTTTAAGATTAATAATATAATTACTAAAATTATACATTTATAAAACAATTACTACGCTATAAATACAGAATACAGTATTTTATAAGAAAAATAAATGAAACCTGATTCTATACATTATTAACTTCAATTTATGCATTTCATTATAATGTCATTGATTGTACAGGGTCAAACAAAAGAGACGCAACAGTTTAAATTGCTTATATTTCATAATATTGTTAACGTACAGGAATGATTTTTGTATTAGTTTACAGCGTACACCTGGGAGTTTTGTTACCGCTTAGGCCTAGTAGCGTAATGCGCTAGGCGAACGACTCTTGTAGCCTAAGGTGTAGTAGCGCGTCATTAGTCAGTGTTTAGGAAGATGTACACTTTACAACAACGTGTGTTTATAGTGAAAACGTTTTATGGTACCGGCAATGCAATTCAAGTTCAACGTAATTTTTGCAAGAAATTCAACTGTATGAAAGGTCTGAACAGATCTACAATATATAGGCTAGTTCAAAAGTTTGAAAATACGGCTACTGCAACCGACAATAAGAAAGGCGTTGTGGGTAGGAAGAGAACCGCAAGATCAGTGAATAACGTTAAACGTGCAAAGGAGGCAGTTACGCGAAGTCCTCAGAAATCTGTTAACCGTCTCTCTCAACAATTGGAAATATCCCGTTCATCGACCAACAGGATATTAAAGAAAGATCTGGGCATGTTTCCGTATAAACTTCAAATGCGTCAGACGCTCACTGAGCGAGCGAAAGCTGTTAGAAATGATTTTTGTGGTTCATTTCTGCAATTCTTGGAAAGAAACCCTGCGGTTCTAGAAAACATCTGATTTACTGACGAAGCGCATTTTTACCTCAAAGGTTATGTAAACAAGCAAAATATGCGAATATGGGCATCAGAAAATCCCAACACAATAATAGAGGCGCCATTACACCCGCAAAAATGCACCGTATGGTGCGCTGTTTCAGCTAAAGGAATTGTTGGGCCAATTTTTCCCCACGAGACGGTGACATCGGAACGATACCATCACCTCCTTCAAGAAGACTTTATCCCGTTGCTTCAAGGCATGGTTAATAATTTCGAGGAAATGTTTTTCCAACAGGATGGAGCTCGACCCCATTCTTCAAATGCAATTTTGAATACCTTAAATGAATATTTTGACGATCGCGTCATCTTGAATCGCTTCCCTGAACGTTTTGCCTGTGGATGGTCTTGGCCACGATATTCTCCGGATCTCAACCCATGTGATTATTTTTTATGGGGATATTTGAAAGATAATGTTTACAGAAACAATCCTCTCACAATTAGTGAGCTGCAAGAGGAAATTTCATCTGTTATCAGCATAATCACTCATGACGTTCTACGCACAGTACTTGCCAACTTTCAACGTCGACTGCAAATGGTTTTGGATGCCGGTGGTTCACACATTTTACATGTTTTTCATTAAATAAAAACTCCCTATTTTACGCTGTAAACTAATACAAAAATCACTCCTGTATGTTAACCATATTACGAAATATAAACAATTTAAACTGTTGCGTCTTTTTTGAATGACCCTGAACTAATAATAATAATGTGATTATGCAGTGTAGGCATTCGTTTTTAGGCGAAATAAATTTAATGATGAAGATTGCATTGCACTCCATACATCTTCTCTTTTGAAAGACAGGCATTTCCTGCAATCACCATTGATTGTGTAATATATCTTGTATATATGCGCCTCGGTGTTGTAGTGGTTAGTATCGCTGACTACGAATCCATCGAACCCAGGGTTCGAGTCTTGGTGACGGCAGGCGGCACGCAGCTAACCCAAATATTCATCCTTCTACACAATGAAAAGTGGTTGGTTGCTACCCTGGGAAGCCTTGTGGTTAAGACGCTGGGCTGCTAATCGGAAGGTCGTGAGATCGAGTTTGGGCAAGGACTTAGTAATTTCTGACCGCCCATAGTGGGTCGTGGTTCGGATTCCACGTTAAGTTGTAGGTCTAAGGTGGAGGAACAAGCTTGGCCTTCGTCAGAATGAACAATTCGGGAGGAAGCAAAACCAAGGTTAGGAAGTCTTGGTTAGGAAGTGTCGTGTATTCTGTAAGACTTATTCGATAATCGCAGTAAATGTAAACGTTTACTAATAAAACATTTTACTCTTTAAAATAATTTTATCGACGGAGTATTTTAACACCAATAACTTAACCTTATGTGACTTAACTTAGTGTAACCTAACCTAACCTAATACGTGAAACATTTATCGATGAAATAACCCGTCCACGAAATGTACGCCCGCTATATTGCGGTTTGTGGCTTATATATACTGTTGATAGAGACAATTCATTCTTGGAATGGTGCTTCTCTATTGTTCATAATTGTTTGAGTTTGCCTCTGACTTAAAGGGCAGGGCCATACGAGAGAAGGGAGCTACAGCTTAACGGGGAATCCGAACCACGGGCGTTCAATCATCTGGACGCAGAGAACGTCACCCATACAATATCTACCCAGATCCAATGTCCTCCGTCACCCCTGTGTTGGTGTCGGTATTTGAAGAGAGGCAATCTAATAAACTGACTCTCTCTTTGATGTCCCTGTAAGAGGATGAGGGATTTTTTTCCAGGTATTTATTTAGTCCTTTAAAGGATTGGTTTATTTGTTAAATTTTTTAACAAGAGTGATCCGATTTTTCTTTTTTAACGATGGTATTAACTTTGTTGAAAGAAATTTTCTCCCTATTCAGTGACAGGGAGAATTTTTATTACGTCCTGATTCTTCAATGAAACCTGAAGATAAACCTATCCATTTTTTAAAATAGCTTTGATTGGCAAGAATTACGTGTTCTACAATGTCGAAAATATATGGCAGTCTTTTATACATTCTATATGAAATTGCGTTTGCTGAGACTCGACTTTATGCAAGTCGGATTTATTCATTTTCAGCTTTATGCATGCATATACAGGTAGCGTTTTAATTAAAAATGGCTCAGTTAATAGAACTTAAAACGAAATAAATAAACCTGCGTAAGTCATTGTTTTGCAGTTCGACTTTGTTCCTTTAATTCTTAAATATAATTAATAGAATTAAGTTATTATACTGTATTAATATAAAACTGAGTAGTATTCATAGTCAATGTATTTTTTCTAGTTAACAGAGTTACGCCCAAATAATTTTAAAATGCATTTAAAATTGGAAAAGTGTCTCTACAATACCCTTTCTGCATTTCCTAACGCGTGATTCCTTAAATTAGTGCATATGGAGGAACAAAGTTGAGCCAAAAAATTATAAATATGGGTCAGATGAAAAAATGGACCTTATTCAGTATTATTTAATTCCTGTCAGGTTAGGTCAACTCATTCATTTTCATTTAACCCTTCGTGGGCTGATGGGGTCCACTGGACCCAAAGCATATTTCAAAAATCTGCCATTCATTCAAATATTTTTTAGAGCCTGGTCATCTATGACTTCTATTGTATGTAGGTATGGTATATACTCACAAAATATAAGAGAAAAATGTCACACCATTTGGAAGTGACAGGGTAGCAAACTTGAATGGGGTCTGCCTTACCCAACCTCACCTGCAATATGTGACTAATTTATTTTAAGATTTTTTCAGATTTTTTCAGATTTTTTCATAAATTTTCTTAGATTTTCATTCTAATGGCAACGTCAATTCCAATATCGACGTTTTATGCTCCTAGCAGGGTGGGAGAGGGAGATGTAGATGTAGACCAACCAAATTTGTCAGATGATAGTGAATCAGAAGTAGACTTATCTGATGCTAGTGAATATGAATATGTTGAACAATCTTCTGACAGTGACTTTAGTGGTTTTGATAGTGACAATGCAAGCGATCATGATGATGATGATGACAATATTGTGTTAGGGAAAGATAACTTTGTGTGGTGCACTGAGCCTCCCCGGCTTAGACGAAATGTGAGGCAAAACATTGTTCGTGAAGAAGGTGGTGTTCATGAAAGTGTACCTACGCATGCTGCATCTGCTACTTTCAGCTTCTTTATCACAGATGAAATTGTTGAATTGGTTCTCGATGCCACAAATCAAAAAGGTGGTGCTCTCTATGGTGAAAAATGGAAACAGCTGGATTCTATTGAGCTGATGGCATGGCTAGGACTTCATCTCAGATCTGGGCTGGACAAAGATAGCTTCCGCCCATTTGATGAATTATTTGGTACTAAGACCGGTCCACCAATTTATCGTGCTTCTATGAGCCGTGACCGTTTCAAAGGAATAAGATCAATAAGATTTGACAACATGACTACTCGGCAGAACGAAGGAATGGTGAACAAGGCAAGTTGGCGCCTATATTCGAAGTTTGGCAGAAGTTTATTGAAGCATGTCAAATAAACTATAAAGCCAACACATATGTAACTGTGGATGAATCTCTACTCGCATTTCGAGGGAAATGCTCATTCAAAGTATACATGCCATCTAAACCAGATAAGTATGGCATAAAGGTTTGGAGTATGGCCGACGTTAAGAATGGGTATCTTCTAAATGGCCAGATATACAGTGGAAAAGGTCCTGAACGTCCAGAACGCCACCAAGCCCAAAGAGTTGTTCGAGATCTTACTTCAACTATTGTGAAGTCAGGAAGAAATGTTACCATTGACAACCTGTTTACTGATGTTGGCCTTGCCATAGAACTACTTGATAAAAATTTAACACTCTTAGGGACTGAGAGGAAAAATAAGCTCCAAGTACCTAAATCATTTCAAGCCTCAAATGATCGTCAGCTCTATTCATCAAAGTTTGGCTTTAATAGGGACCAGCATCTTATGATATGCAGCTATGTCCCAAAGGTAAGAAAGGCAGTTCTGTTATTAAGCACCATGCATTTCGACCAAAAAAAGCAGCAGGAAGAACCTTTCAAACCTGATGTAATTCTAGATTACAATGCCACAAAAGGAGCTGTTGATCGATTAGACCAACTTATCAAAACTTACTCATGTAAGCGCATAACAAACAGCTGGCCATTAGTTATCTTCTACTGGATGGTAGATGTTGCAGCTTACAATGCTAGTTGCTGTTTCATGGAGAAAACCCCAGATGTGTATCGAGGGAATCAAAGGCGAAGGAAATTTCTGGCAGACTTAGCAGAACAGCTCTGCAAACCAGCAATCCAGAAACGTTTTGAGTCAGCTGGTAGATATTTGCCAAAGCATGTTAGAGCATGTATGGAGGCATTTATGGATGAGGTAGAAGCAGCACCCCAGCCAAGGCCTAATCCAGGAGGTAGGAAGAGATGTGGAAAGTGCCCGAAGAAGATGGATAAGAAGACGAGAAAGTCATGCACAAAATGTAATGTGCCTCTTTGCGAAAGTCACTCCAACTATGTATGTGATGACTGTGTACAGTAAACATTGTTTCATATGTTCTATGTTTCTATTTCTTTCTATTCTATAATCTATATTGTGAATATAAAAAGTGTTTCTGAGTGCTGAATTCTTTAAGCTAAAAAATTCTTAAATAAATGTAAAAAAAAAAAAAAAAAGGGACACATGGTGAATTGGCTCCACGTGCCGTGTCCTGGGCAACATATGTACAAACTTTAGTATATATAAACTTAAAGCATATGGCAGAAATTCACCATTGAAGTTTGGGGTCTGGGTGACCCCACATAGTCTTCTTTGTTAGTCGGTCCCACCTAGCCCACGAAGGGTTAAAATATGAACTGCGTAGATGTGTATGAAGTCGAACTGGACAAATTTAACTTTGTTCCTGCATGTAATGGGTTTAGAATGATTTTGGCGCGTCACTCATAATTACGAATGTATCATGTTATGATGATTAAATATTCGTTGGAGATAATAAAAAGGTTCTACTAAAATATTGTATTTAAATTATAATTTTCTCATATTTTATTATGTTTAAGTAAGATTAATTATCGCTACCGACTCGTTAATATTAACGAACATTCTAATCTATCTGTAGTTGTTGTTGCCGATTGCCTGATGTTTTTACTGTGTACGAACAGTTCGGGTTGTATGACAAAAGGGACATAAAACTTAACATAGCAACCAAACACGGGTCCTTACATCATCTAATCTCAGAGAACGGTCAGCCATCCAACTACTACACCGACGAAACGTTGACTAACTTCGGTGACCTTATTGGAATAAGCATATAACAACACTGCCACGACATAATGGATCTTTTCTGTATGAATACTGTATGAATGAAATAATATATTCTCACGTATGAAGAGGAAGATTCACATATATATATTTTCATTTCATCTCTAACTAAAACTGAGATAATCTTTTATGCAGAAATATTTTTTTTAGGAATGCATTATCGCTCCTCATATTGTTAGAAAGAAAAAATATTTGGAACAGCTTGAAATTAAAAAGAAAAAATTGTTTTTTTCAGAAAATTATTTTTATAGGATGAAAAATTATTCCACAAATATTTTTCCTCAATATTATTTCTCTGCGTTTCCCAAACTCCCAAACGCTTTATATATTCGTGTGTGTATTAGTGGTGGACCGGATGTCTGCATCCGCATCATTTTTAACATCCGCATCCGCACTTCTGACTGCGGATGTTATGCGGATATTACCTCTAATAAATTATGCAATTTACAATTAAATTAGCTTATAAAGTAGCTTATAAGGCCAGTCATGCACATTTCATGTAAAGTATTTATTATTAATGAACAAACAAATATATAAACCTCAAAATATAAATACCATTAAATCAACAAACACTGCCTGTGCCGCTGTGCGTACTCCACTGTAGCTGAAACTCTTGAGAAAGTTATTATTTTTATCATAATGGACACATTAATATTAATTTTAATTCTTATGCATTGCCTGCCATAATAGTAATATCACGAAATTTGGAAAAATTATGTCATATATTCATAATTCTATATTATATTGATAGATTAACTAAATATCCGCATATCCGCATCCGCGGATATTGAAAATAAAAATCTGCATCCGCAGATGTTGAAAAACTGACATCCGGTCCACCACTAGTATATATATACAGTGTGTGTGTGTATATATATATATACACACACACACAAATACTTTCTTTAATTATTAATTTTTGGGGCGGTGGGGGATTTTATAACCCTTTAGCGCCCGGAGGTCTTTTCCGAGACTGAATAAAATCGTCTGTCGTTAGCCAGAACAAAATCAGTAAAGTAATACTGTGCACTAAAGGATTAAAAATTAGAACACATCGCAAAAGTTGTACGATTGTAATT
Organism: Bathynomus jamesi; assembly: GCA_023014485.1. NCBI lineage: Eukaryota > Metazoa > Arthropoda > Malacostraca > Isopoda > Cirolanidae > Bathynomus > Bathynomus jamesi. Next base: position 157,734 of record JAJOZX010001840.1, on the reverse strand, counting down.
ACCATTAAAATTAAAAACCAATAGAACATTTTAAGAATTAATTAAATCTACAATTACATTTATTTCCTTCTGAAAGTGAAATGATTGGGTGCGTTTCAATTCCAGTGAGCGAATGAATAAACCTTTGTTCAATGGATTTCTCTCTCTCTCTCTCTCTCTCTCTCTCTCTCGAGAGAGAGAGAGAGAGAGAGAGAGAGAGAGGTTTTATTAATTAATTATAACAAACATAAAATATATCATATCCAGGGACAATAGTCCTCTTCTTTTCATCTGAGAAGCAATGTAGCCACTCAGATATGCTTTTATATATCAGGGCTATATATTAATTAAATTTCATTCCTATGGTTTGTTAAATTATTGGATTTATACATAATTTGGTACACACACACACACACACACACACACACACACACACACGCAAAGAAGCACAGTTATTATACAGGGTGGGCCGTAAGTTTCCATACATAGGAAAAATTAAACGTTTGTTTTTATGTTTCAGATACCCTAAGAATATGCGTTTGACGAAAAAGCAACGAATTGAAATCATACTGATGGCTGGGTCGGGAAGCAGTCGCATGGTTGCAATGAACTTTAACAGACAACATGGAACGAACATCACACACGACACTGTGGCAAAACTTATTAACAAGTTTCAGAAAACTGGAAATGTTGCAGATCAACCGCGAAGTGGTCCAAGACGTACAGCCACCGATGAAGACACAACAGCTACGATACTTACAGCGCTTACACGGAGTCCCAGAAAAAGTACACGACGGTTGTCTGCAGAAAGTGGTGTCAGCAGATCGAGTATCAGGCGCATTTTGAAAGCAAACAAATGGCATCCATACAAATTGCATATGGCACAGCATTTGAGTGAAGACGACCCGGATAGACGGATGGAATTCTGTGAATGGGCATTAACCAAAGTGAACGAGGATGCAAACTTTTCAACTAAGATCTTGTTTACTGATGAAGCAAATTTTTACGTCAATGGAGAGGTTAATCGGCAAAACATACGTTACTGGACTAATGCTAACCCTAACTGGCTGAGTCCGACGAAGATGCAAGGTGCCGGTAAAGTGATGGTGTGGGTCGGGATATGGGGTGACAGAATTATTGGACCAATTTTTGTCAGTGGAAATCTTAATGCCGAAAGGTATCTTAACAAGTTGCAAGAAGAGATTTTCCCATCCCTGCTAAACGAGGAAGGTAACTTCCCAGTTTACTTCCAGCAAGATGGAGCTGCACCTCATTATGGTCTTCACGTGCGTCGGTATTTGGATCAGCAGTTTCCGGATGCTTGGATGGTCGGCGTGGTCCTGTGGAGTGGCCTCCCAGATCCCAGATCTCACCCCCCTTGATTTCTATCTTTGGGGGCACTTGAAGGCCATGGTGTATCAGGAAAAGATACGAGACATAAATCATCTAAAGGAACGTATCACCAACGCCATTACAAGCATAACGTCAACTGTGCTAATGCGTGTTCATCAACAGTGGGGAACACGTATTGAAATGTGTTTTCAAAACAATGGCAACCATGTAGAGCATATTATATAATTAAAAATGGTTGTCCATAAAAAAATGTTTATTTTTCCTATGTATGGAAACTTACGGCCCACCCTGTACATATAGACTTTCTAATGTACATTGTGTACAATATGCTGTTAATTCTACTACTTAACAAATACATTTTTTACTTCAGGAAAATATGTACGGTATTTGTTTTTCAAAGAAAACAGAAATTCCATATGACGAAGAAAGGAATTATCCAAAGAATTTTAATGAAAAGTTTTATTTATAAGCAATACAGTCTACCGACATAAATCCCGAGCCCCTTTTTGTACTCTGGTCGTGCTGAGCTTTTATAATCTGCTTAATTGGATTATCTTATTTATCAGATCGGATTAACTGATGGAATTAAGCGACTTATTTTATTATCTCACAACCTTTCTTATTTTTTTATTAATATATATATATATATATATATATATATATATATACACAGGGTGTCCCATAAGTCCGGCATCATAGGAAAAATAATAAAAAAGGCAAAACAAAAGCTTTTTTACAGAACGTGCTCAATATGTCCACCAATGTTTTCAATACACAAATTCAGACGTGATACCCAGTCAGCAAGCACACGGTGAATGATGTCAGGAGTAATGGTGTTACATGCCCCAATAATGCGCTGCCGAAAATGTTCAACACTCCTAATTTTCTCTGCGTATACCAGCGCTTTCAAGTGGCCCCCAGAGATAAAAATCTAGTGGCGTGAGATCCTGGCTTCTAGCTGGCCATTCCACAGGCTCTCGACGTCCTATCCAATGACCAGGGAATTGTTGGTACAGGTATTCCCTTACTTGGGTGCTGTAATGTGCAGGAGCGCCGTCTTGCTGGAACCATATTGTGAAATTTCCTTCTTCGTTCAAGACACTGGGAAATGCTTATTCCTTGAGTATACGTAGGTAGGTGCCTCCATTGACATGTTCATCAAAAAAGAGGGGGCCTATGATGCGATCCTTCCAAATGCCACACCATACCATCACCCGAGATGCACCTTGTTCCTTTGAAGAGGTATACCAGTGAGGGTTGTTTTGAGACCAGTAGCGGGTGTTCTGTCGATTTACCTCACCATTTCCATAAAAAAACAGCCTCGTCACTGAACAGAATGATGGACGGGAAATTGGCATCCCGAGCATTTGAATTATGGTTTGTAGAAATAGAAAAATATGAATTTCTCCTATGATGCCGGACTTATGGGACACCCTGTATATGTATATATATATATATATATATATATATATATATTAGGGTGGTCCACAGAATGGGGTAAAAAATCGAAGTTCAATTTTCTTTCCTCCCAGGCTATAATCTGGTTGCTTTTAGCTAAAACATATTTCATGTAAAATTTAAGGCAAATCGAATAACTTTTAGGGGTGGCTCAAAGCTGTTTTTTGTATACCATTATGCCCTTTATTAATATAGTGAATAATTAAAAGAAACATTATTTACAGATACATTAACTAATGATTATTTTTCTTTCAGATAGATTTATTAAATTTACAGGTTTTGCAATGTCAAATAAACGTACATTTTACTTAATTAAAAAGTCAGAGGAAACAATCACTGGAGCCAAGCTGCCTTCCCGTGGCCAGGTCCTCCACATGTTCCTCCAGCATCATCAAGTCTTGAAGAAGGAGATCAAACCTAGTTCAGAAGCTGTTTTTGAAGAATTGCGTCTCTTCTGGGAGAGAGCCCGAATCCCTACTCAAAGGAAAGACCACATTCTTCACAAAATTCAGGCTCTACACTTGGAGTGGAAAGCGATTAAGAAGAATGCTGGGAGGAAAAGCAACTCTCAGTTAGAAAAAGAGAAAACCTTTCAGGAAGAAATGGAGAACCTATTTGATGTCGCCCATGCTGATGCCTTTACCTTAATCAAAAATGAAGAAGACCGGCAGTTCTTGGTCCAACAAAGGAAAGCGGGACGAGTGGGATCAATGGTCTCTGCAGATATGGTGACTGACAAGGCAGAAAAGAGAGCTGCTGAGAAGCAAATGAAATTGGTAAATAGGAAGCGGAAAGCTGAAGAAGAAAAATATGCTGCTTCACAGGAAGTTATGCTAGATCAGGGAAGTTCTTCTTCTGAGTCTTTATGTGAGTCAGAAAGAGAAGATGAAGATTACCTTATTAATCCCCCATCTACCAGCGGCCCAACTCCACCAAGAAAAAGGCAGCAAAGAATATCATATCTCCTGAATTGGCTGCTGCTCTGGACAGGACTGGCATCAGTGACAGGAGGGCCACCTTTGTATTAGCTGAAACTGCATCTAGCCTTGGTCAAGATCTTTCAGAGGTGAACATCTCTCGTTCTTCAATCAAAAGGCACCGAGAGAGGCATCGAAGGCAAATAACCCATGCCATTAAAGCTAGCTTTAGTCCAAGTATTTCGATTGTCCACTGGGATGGGAAGTTGATCCCTAATCTACTTGCCAAGAATGAAAAGGTAGACAGACTCCCAGTCCTTGTCTCTTCAGTTGAATCAGGTGATTCAAAACTGCTTGGTGTTCCCAAACTACCAAGTGGAACAGGGGAAGCTCAATCAGCTGCAGTGTATAATCTTCTTTCCGAATGGAACATAGATAAGTCAATAATCGGAATGTTATCAGATACTACAGCATCAAATACAGGAACAAACAGGGGAGCATGCGTTCTTCTGGAACAGAAACTTGGTCGACCACTCTTCTATTTTGCCTGTAGGCATCATTGCATGGAAGTCATGTATGGAGGAGTGTTTGAAGCAGTCCATGGTTCATCTTCTGCCCCTGAGCCACTTTTGTTCAAAAGGTTCCAATCTATGTGGGACTACATTGATTTAAAAACCTTCTCTACATCACAGGATGATGATGAGATGTAGGAGCAAGTTGATCCTTTCGGAAATGAAATAATTGCCTTTGCCAAAGAACATCTGGCCACTGGAAATTTTCGAGATGACTATAAAGAGTTTTTGGAACTTTCTTTGATCTTTCTTGGTGAAAAAATGGAAAGTTACACATTCAAACGTCCTGCTGGCACGCACTATGCAAGGTGGATGGCTAAAGTTATCTATGCCATCAAAATGTGGCTTTTTCGAAATCAAATCACCCTGACTCCTCGAGAGAAGAAGGACCTGAAAACCCTTACCCTTTTTGGAGTCCTAATCTACTTAAAAAGCTGGATCACTGCTCCTATTCCATCACAAGCTCCGAAGAATGATCTGGATCTTATCCAAAAGTTAAAGGACTATCATGACCAGAAAGTGGCCAAAACAGCTCTCAAGAAATTTGAAAACCACCTATGGTACTTATCAGAAGAGCTGGTGGCCCTTGCTCTCTTCGATCAAACTGTTGCACCAGACACCAAGGGAATCATGGTCCAGTGTATGAGGGAAAAGGAGGGGTCATTAGACTTCTCAAAGAGAAGAAGACTCAAGGAATGCAAAGCAACACTGAAATTAGAAACTCTTGCCACAAAGAACTCATTAAAGCTTCTTAAGGCCCTACCGATCAATATTAGTTTTCTTGATGATGACCCCAGCACCTGGGAGGAGAATGAAAACTTCCAAGAAGCTAAAAGAATCATAGGAAACATCAAAGTAGTTAATGATCATGCTGAAAGGGCAGTAGCTCTCATTCAGACCTTCAGCGGAACTCTGACGAAAGGAGAAGATCAACTCCAGTTTCTCTTAACTTCTTAAGTGTGGTGGATGAGCACCGAAAGAGGTTTCCTGATTCTAACAAGTCCACAATCTTAGCTGGGCAACAATGAGTGGCCTGGTCAGCCATGATACCCCCGTCAACAAGCGGATAATACCCATATATATGGGGGGGACCCAGAAGCCATGAATGTGGACTTCTGGGGGTAGTTGAGCCACCTCTAAATATTAACCGATTGAACCCAAAGTTTGCTCAGAGAAGGTTTTTGGGAAACGGAACCTAATGAAACCCTGGGAGGAAGAATTTAAAATACTTCCATTTTGTGGACCACCCTAATATATATATATATATAGTGGCGGATGGTGACTGTGTGAATTGGGTGTGCGGAATATAATGTGGAGTAAAATTAATAACTGAAATTCATGTTAACTTAGTTATTAATAAATCTTAATAGTAATATGGTAAGCATACGCAATCCAGCTTCTCAATATTACACTAAACACTTGGGGAATTTAGGTGAACTGTAAAAAATCTAACACCAATTTCCTACGGGCTCCTTTAAGCATCGAACTTATTTACACACAAACTCAAGTCTTCTTTTTGGAGAAAAATAGTGAGCAATAACGTCCTCATATGAGGAACTTCTTTGCTTCACATGTATAAGCAGTCTAATATGTTAAGCATATGAACATAAGTAATTCACACTCTTAAGAATAAACAAAGCACTGGAAGAAATAGGTGAACCTTAACTTCAAAAGTAAAAACAAAAAACTAACACCAATTTCCTACAGCATCTTTTCAACCGACTTTATTTATGCATAAACTCAAGTCTTCTTTTTTGAGAAGAAAAGTGAACAATAACGTCATCAGAGAAGGAACTTCTTTGCTTCAAGTCTATTAGCAGCCCTTTTTCTATCGAAAGCAAACTAAGACCACATAGCCTTTCCTGCCCTTGCGTTCCCCGGTAGCATGTGTTTATTCGTTTAGGGCCGAGAAAGAACGTTCTACTGAAGCAGTGGTGCTTGGAATTGTTAAGATCAATTCTGCTAGTTTATAGACTTCTTTCAAATCTGCAGCTGAGTTCATTCACTGTCATTATGTTCATTAGTTCATGAACATATTTGCCCGAGAATTCTGAACTTGAATAGAGTACCATGAGTTCATTCTTGAGACGCACATACTCAAACAGTGTTCCATAAAAGTCTCTTACTTTGTTCAGTAGGTTATCTGGGAAGCTTACCTTGTACTCTTCATATTTTTCAGGCGCAAGAAGGTGAAAAAACTCTAATTTAGAGAGAAAAGAATATCTAGTGTGAATCTGCTCAATGATGCTATTCATGATCTTGCAAAACAACTGGTGATAAGCACCTTTTCCGTCATTTTCTATCGCTCGTCTGCATCTTTTAGGCTGTGGATCATGGAGCTCATCTTTTCCAGACAACCGAAAGCCATAGCTCTTCAAAACTGTAATCCTTATCATATTTCAGCTGTTATGTAACGTCACTTATTTTCTTACTACAGTACAGCACATCAAATGTTTCACTCTGTAATATATTGTACAAAACATCAGTATACCCAAACACTTTTGAAAAAATTTCAAGGAACAATATTGTTTGAAAATCTTCCAAGAATGACAAGAATCCCCGTACTTTTACTACTGCATCCGTGTCCCAATTTGCAGAATTTTCGATTACATCCTTGAAGAAATCAGTAAGACTGCTTCTGTAACTTTTTACAGGATTTACTGAACGAGCTGTGAAGTTCCATCTCGTTGGAGCAACAGAGGGCAATTTTCTGGAAACAAATTCATTTGAAGCATGTACTCTTTTAGAAGACTTGGAAAAATAAGCAGCTCCTCCACTCAGAATTTGGAAAAAGTGTTTGCACTGTTTGATACTGGAAAGGCTTTGCTGTAAAACTAGATACAGCACATGAGCATAGCAATGCGTAAAAATGGCAAGAGGATAAGCTTCAATGACTTTTTTCTGCGAGCCATTTGCATATCCACTCATTACACATGCTCCGTCATAAGTCTGTCCAACTAACTTGTTTTCGATCTGATATTCCTCAACTATGTTCACTACGTGCTTAAACAGGCCACCAGAGGTTCTGTCGCTACTAACATCAGTAAATCCAATGAATCTTTCATATACTTTACCTTCATGAACAAAACGCAAAACTGTTGAGAGCTGTGATTTTGACGTAACATCTGAGGTTTTATCAAGCGTTATAGAAAGAAATCTTGCTGAATCAATTTCCTTTTTTATATTGTCTTTCATTACAGAGGCTATAGCTTTGATTATGTCATTTTGCACAGTAGGAGAAGTTCCCTGAAACACAGTGGATGTATTTAAATGATTATCTAGAAGAGAATCATACTCCCGAAGCAATTCTAGAATTTCTATGTAATTTCCTCTGTTCACTGAAGTTGAAGCCTCATCATGACCTCGCAGAGGAAGTTCTTGCTTAGCAAGATAGCATATTGCATCAATAAGCCGTTTTAGAATTTCTCTGTTCTTCTTTACTTGTTCATTGTGTCTGCTTACTTCATGTGCCTTTTGCTTATCAATTAATGTGTAAATTCTTTGCTTGCCAAACATTTTATGGCTAAGAAAAGACTGAACATGGCCTTGCGATCTATCATGCTTCTGCTGAGCACCAGACAGATGATTGAGATCAGCATATCCCTGTTTACTCCAAATATTATTCTCTTTTGAGAACAATAAACATGGCCAACAGAAAAGTTTAGAACGCTCTTCGCAACCAGTCAGCCACTCAACAGATTTATACTGAGAAATTGAAAAATGCCTTGTATATCCACACTTTTTATCTTTGTGTTGACTAATCAAGTTTCGGAGTGCTGGACATGGCCTTCCTTCCTCTAACACTTTCAACTTGTCCTCGTAGTATTAGAAATAAATTAAATGAATTTAAGGCGGTAATTTATTCCGGCAACTATGATATAGTTGCTATCACTGAAACTTGGTTAAATACCGTGACTCGGGACTTGTTGGGGGAACTTGATATACCGGGTTTTAAACTCTTTACTAATGATAGGTTACATAGATTTGGAGGAGGCGTTTTGCTGTACATTCGTAATTCCCTTAGGGCTATCGAGGTTAAGTTAGATTTTCCGGCAGCAATTAATGCGATCTGTGTTGAAGTTAGGGCGCGTAGTATTAGTTTTAATTTTGTTGTTGTTTATAGACCTCCCGTTCAACCCCTCGATATAGATACTAGATTTTACTCACTTCTTGGTAATTTTATTGACAATCGGAATAGTATAATTGTCGGAGACTTTAACTGCCCTAATGTTAATTACGAGAATTTTACGGGTAATGAAGAGGGTTTGAGACTGGTTGAGTTTATGGACGATAACTTTTTACGACAGATAGTTACCGAACCAACGCGCGGTGATAATATCTTAGATTTAGTGATGACGAACGGCGAGAATATAGTCGAAGGTTTAGAAGTAGGCGAGAGTTTAGGATGTAGCGATCATCAAATTCTTAGGTTTAAGTTATTGATAGAAAACACTCAGGATAGTAATGTAGTGGAAGTCCCTGATTTTCGTAGGGCTAATTTTGATAGTTTTGCGGATAGGATGAGAGTAGTGGACTGGGATAACTTATTTATGGGTAATTACACAAATTTGCGTTGGGTGGCGTTTAAAGAAAGTTTTTGGAATATTAAAAGGGAGTTTATTCCTCGTAGGCCCAAGCGCGTTAGAAATCGTGGTAGGCTGAAGTGGTGGAGTAGGGAAATAGGAGAGTTTATAATAGAGCGTAATAGAGCGTATAGACTTAGTAAGCCCAATGGCACGGCAGCTAACTTTAATAGATATATCGAGCTTAGACGTCAGGTTAAAAGATCAGTTAGGAATGCTAAGCGTAAATTAGAGATACTTATAGCTGCGGATAGTAAACATAATCCAAAAAAGTTTTTTGAATACGTAAATAATCGTAAGCCGGTAAAAGATAACATAGGCCCTCTAGTGGATGTAAATGGCGCTTTGGCTTCTGACGCTCAGGCGATGGCGGGTATTTTCAATAATTTTTTTGCGACAGTTTTTACCGTTGAAGACGTAAATAATGTCCCCGACGTTGACGATATCGTTCCATTTAGTAGCGAGACTATTTAGATGAAATAACTGTTTACGAGGCTGAGATTGCGCATTATATCGATAGGCTAAAAGTTAGCAAGGCTCCAGGCCCTGACGCTTTTTATCCCAGACATTTGAAAGATTTGAAAGACGTTATCGTAGGCCCCTTAATGAAGATTTTTAATCAGTCACTCGAAACTGCGATTATTCCTGAAGACTTCAAATTAGCTAACGTCACGCCTATTTTTAAAAAAGGCGACCGCGCGGTAGCTAGCAATTATAGGCCCATTAGCTTAACGTCAATTGTCGGCAAACTTTTGGAATCCGTAGTTAGGGATCGTATTATCGATCACTTAGAAAGTAGAGATTTGATTAATAGTAGTCAGCACGGGTTTCGACGCCACAGGTCTTGTTTAACTAATTTGTTAGAATTTTATAACGAAGTAGTGCGCGAATACGATAGGCATAGGGCAGCTGACGTTATTTATTTAGATTTTAAAAAGGCGTTCGATACAGTTCCGCATAGGAGACTAATTGCGAAGGTTAAAGCGCACGGTATACGCGGTCAGGTAGCTAACTGGTTAGAAGAATGGCTTCGTGCTAGGAGGCAGAGGGTCGTAGTTAATGGTAGTGAATCGGGGTGGTTAGATGTAGGTAGTGGTGTCCCACAGGGTTCAGTGTTAGGCCCATTGTTATTCGTAATTTACATTAACGACATAGATGTAGGATTGACTAGTAACGTGTCAAAATTCGCGGACGATACTAAAATAGGCGGTAAGGTTGTTAACGAGGACGATAGAAATAGGATTCAAGACGATGTAAATAGGATTATGGAGTGGACGGATAAGTGGCAGATGCAATTTAACGTAGATAAATGTAAAGTTTTGCATATAGGTTCTCGCAACAATAATTACGCGTACACGATGGATGATAGGGAGTTAGCGAGCGTTGACGAGGAAGTAGATTTAGGCGTACGCGTATCTAAGGATTTAAAGGTTAGGAACCAGTGCCTGGAGTCTTGCGCAAAAGCGAATAGGATGTTAGGCTTCATAGCGCGTAATTTCGAATTTAAGTCGAAGGATATTATATTGCCCCTTTACAAGTCCCTAGTCAGGCCTCATTTAGAATATGCCGTTCAGTTTTGGTGCCCGTACTTGCGTGAGGATATTGATAGGTTAGAAAGGGTTCAGCGTCGTGCCACGAAACTTATTATTGCGCAATAAGCCTTATGAAGATAGGATTAAAGAGTTAGACCTGTATTCACTCGAAACTAGAAGATTAAGGGGGGAGCTTATTGAAGTTTTCAAAATCGTTAATAACATCGATAACGTAAATTTTGACAAATTGTTCACTTTCGATAATAGTAATACTCGCAATAACGGATTTAAGTTGCGTGGCAGACGTTTCATTACTAATATCGCTAAAAACTTCTTTACGTTTAAAGTAATTGATAAATGGAATAATCTTCCCGCGTCAGTCGTTCATTCTACCAGCGTTAATATGTTTAAGAACCGTCTTGACAGACATTTTAAAAATGTTAACGTTGTTTAAAATTAAATAAGAAAGTTAACAACAGGAGCTCTGGTGGTGGTGCTCGAGGATGAGTCTGTTGACGATGAATGCCAGCTTGTGACATGCCAGCGTGTGATGCCAGCAATTAAAAAAAAAAAAAAAAAAAAAAAAAATTAGACTAACACGAACGTAGATGTAGCTCGTAGCGTAAACTAACCCACTTTTTGTTTAACTTTACCTACTTTTTTTTTTTTCTTATCTCCTTACTTTGCATGTCTCTAACTCTCTTTACTTGCATATTTGTAGTTTGCATGGTATGACAGTGAGTTAAGACTGTTTGCATTGTTTGTAAGTGTTCTTATTTTACTTCTTTTCATCTTTCACCCCTCTCCTATTTTCTCCGACTATTTTTCTGACTTGTCGGCAGTGGCCGGCGGATGATGATGGTGAGACTTTTTTCCTCTTTTTCTGAATGAATGTTAACCCACGAATGATAGGTGTTGCTCCTTACTTAACCCCTTATTCTCTTCTCTTCTCTTAACCCCCTACTCTTTCCTTTTTCTCGGGCTAGCCTTAGAGTGGATCTTAGGGTCTTTGTTAGCCTTAGCTTCTGTAGATCTGTAGATAACTAAGTGTTGAAAAAGGAGTGCTTAATATATGATACTTTGTACAGTGTTTGGCATGGTTATGGAAGGGACAAAAAAGTAATATGTCAGTACTGGATAGAAAGACTTTCACCTATAAGCTCTGACTGGAAATTGACAGTCACTGACTCGCTCGCTGAGAAGCCGTCTGACACGGGCCATGGCAACATAGGCCCCGCCCACTTTACCATATATGGAGGGTGTTCTGTCCACAGACCGCACACTCTCCGCCCTGATCCCTCGCTCTCTCCCTTTTCCACTTGATTTGGCATGGGGTAAACATAAATTTATATTCCCATAGTAGGGGAGAAGAATATATATATATATCGCCGCACCGCAATACTGAAATTTCGCACCTCAAACAAGCTCTAGGGACGCTTCTATCGCTCAGTACCAAATATTAATTTACAGAAAAGCTATTGGGTGTGCGGCGCACACCTAGCACACCCTGAATATACGCCCTTGATATATATGTAAGAGGAGATTGTAGACACCAATCGACCACAGAAGTACTCCGTGGGGGACGTTAAACAGGAGACAGGGAGTGCTGGAACTTCCGTTTCTCCTGTCACTGTCCTCTTTAGCTAATCTTTTCCGTGTCTCAGCTACCTTGTGAGTAGTCCAGCATGCTCTCAAATACACATTTCTCCCTCTCTTCTTCACTACACATACATGAACTTTACACACTACACAATCTTTTCAAAATTTCTTAAAAAAATAAAAATAAAATGGCATCGTGAGCCTCAGGGACCTTGATTTTGGCCCTCTCCATCTTATATAGGGGGGCATTTTTGCGGGCGCTCGCTCTGCCCCTTCCTTACTACATTACAAAAAATATATAAATAAGTATAATACTGAAATGAAATGGAAAAGTTTATTAGCAAACCAATACTCAATATGACAAATAGGAATAACGCAAACTGAAACAAGAAATAAAATAAAATAAAGTAAAAATACAAATACCAAGAATAGAAATACAGTAATGAAAAATAATTGTGTCGAAGTTAAGTGGAGGAACAGCCAAACGTAGCGGTGCGGCCGCCCTGGGCGCCGACGTGTGAGGGGCGCCAAATTGTTGGTCTTAGAGCTGCCACGTAGCATGAAATTTGGATTTTTAATTAATTATGTATTATGTATTAATTATGTATTGTTTATGTATTAAATAATTATGTATTTTAATTAATTATATATTTCTATCCTAATCAATTTGCATATGTTCCGAATTTAATAGGGTAGGGGCGCATAAAGAATGCCTTGTACAGGGCGCCATCACAGGTTGGTACGGCCCTGCATCTTGTTACCTCAGGGAGGCTCGAGACAATGTGGTTAGCAAACATTTACGAAGCTGAGCATCATGGGGTAACTTATGTAGGAGCTTGAAAGATTTGTTGTAAAGCAAACTTAGGGTTCTGCCAGAACCTTTTTTATAATTCACCTAGAGTTGCTGCCCATATATGTTAATCCTCCGTCTATGGCCTTGAGTGGTTCGAGGTTAACGGGGGTTCTGGTTAGGTGGCAGCAACGGATTTCTCATTCTGGGGTAGCTGGCACCGTTTATGGAATCGTAGTAGTTTTTAATACTACACTCCGATTTTTTTTTGTAGCGGATCCGAGGATTCTGTGAAGACTTACTAAATTATCTGACGGTTCCCCGATTCTTCTTGTAGCGTATCGGAGAAATTATTTATTCTATTTTAAAACTAAGTTCCTTGGAGAAGGCAGGTGCTCAAAGGAGAAGACAAAGATATCCTCTTACTGTATTTTACTGCTTCTAAAATATTACAGGTAATGCTTTAGCCTCTAGATCAGATCAGAATAATAATTTGGAAGATTACAAGGGTTTTAATGTGTTTAAAATTGGTGAGATCATTATTATTTACTGTTGACCTGTTTTTTTTTATTCTCAGTATCTTGTTAACGTCGTTTGGGTTCCGTGCGTCGGTCTCTCTTCACACGAGGGTCAAGCTGGTGGCCCGCCTCTAGTCCTGGCTCAGTGGAGGAGCGAGTTGCTCTCTTGCGCTATCCACAGCACATAGACAGTACACCCGGCTCATCTGGTACCGTGCTGAGTCAGGCATCTAGTCTTCTCTTGAAGACTTCAACTTTGACCCCTGTAACGTTTATGAGGTCCTTTGGAAGCTGGTTAAAAAGTCTTGTCCCCCTGACAATCAAGCTATTTTCCTTCAGTATTGAGGAGGTCCCTTGTCGGGCCTTTAATTTGGGAACACTACACATTCTGCCTTTCTTTTTCCAGCGTTGTTTGGATGGTAATTGGGTTTTGTTTGAGGTTTGGTACCAGTTTTTCGATCATTTTCCATATGTAGATTATGGTGTACCTCTCTCTTCTTCTTTCCAGGGAGTACAGATTTAGTTTTTACGTAGTGTTTTCCAGTAGTTGAGTTCTTTGCAGCCATCAGTCTTGGCTGTGAAATGTCTCTGCGTTTCTTCTAGTTTATTAATTTCTTCCTTTTTATATGGCGACGTCAAAACTGAGCAGTATTCGAGTTTTCGTATGATCAGTGTTCTCAGCAGGGGAATCATTACTGTCTTGTCCCTCCTTTTGAACGTTCTTAGTACCTGTCCCGCGACTCGTTTTGCTTTGTTTATTGCTATCTGATTTTGTGTCTCGAATTTGGCATCATCGGTCATTATTACCCCCAAGTCGATCACTTTCTTGCTTCTCTGAATTTCCTGTCTATCTGGAGCATAATATGCAGTCTGTTTAAGTTCCTCATTTCTACCATATCTCAAGAGCTGAAATTTCTCGGTGTTAAATGTCATATTGTTGTCTTCTGACCATGTGTATATTTTGTTCGTGTCCCTTTGCAAGGCCTCCACTTCATTTGCATCGCTGATTTTTCTGCTGATCTTTGTATTGTCTGCAAAGGATGTTACTATAACTGTACTGTTGCTGTTTACTCCACTGTCTTTGTCTGTTAGCATGATAATGAACAGGAGTGGGGCCAGCACTGTACCTTGTGGTACTGAGCTGCGTAATTCTGATTCTGATGATGATACATCTTGGATTTTGACGACCTGTAGTCGTTCTCTGAGGAAGTTGTAAATCCATTTTCCCACTTTGCCTGTTATTCCCATATGCTTCATTTTATGTGCTATTATACCATGATCGCATTTGTCGAAAGCTTTAGCAAAATCCGTGTATACGACATCATAGTTTTCATTGCTTTCAAGTGCATCTAGGATATTATTATAATGCTCTATAAGTTATGATAGGCATGATCTTCCTGATCGGAATCCGTGCTGATTTTCGTTGAATCTTTCCAGTGTCTCCAAGAAGTCATACATTTTCTCTGACTATTCTTTCAAATATTTTGGTGAGGTGGAACGTCAATGACACTGGGCTATAGTTCTTTGGTTGAGATCTATCCCCTCCTTTATATATAGGAAAAATGTTTGCTCTTTTCAAGATGCTCGGTATTTCCCCAGTGTCTAGGGATCTTCTCCATATCCAGTATAAGGGTGTAGCTATTTCATTTTTACAGTTTTTAATTAAGGGTGCGGTGCGTTCCATTTGTCCGGACCTGCAGTTGAATGTGATTTCATTTGTCCCATAGGTCTCGATACATCTTCTGGGGTAAAATAAAAGTCTGTTATGCATTCTCGTTGCAATTTCTCTTCGAAGAATGCATCTATGTCAGGTACCGCTTTGTCACTTTTTGGGGTACTGAAGACCGATTCATACTAGGCTCTCAATGTTTTAGATATTTTCAGAATTCAATAGGTTGAATTCTTTTGAAAAATATTTGAAGATAAAGGCAAATTTTTGCTGTAACAGCTATTGACAGCCAAACAAGATATTTGAAGAGCAAGGCACATTTTTCTCTTAAACAGTATATTGACAGATCATAATTTGCCAAGTTAACTAAAAATGAAAATTGAAATATGCATTTTATTATGAATCAAAATCAAAATGCTTAAATTTAAAATTAAGTATTAATTTAGAGTTTCGGCAAGATATGACTTCATCTTTTACAACTAAGAGAGACTGTATAAAAAATGAACATTGCAGAATTTGACACGATTACATGATAAAGCTTAATTTTAAAAAATGATTAGATAATTTACTTGCATTTTATATACAGTTAAAGTGTCACACGAGTTTGGACTTTATATGCAAAAATGAATGTTAGAATTTTCATTTTTACCTATACTAGCAAAACTGGGACCTACGGGCCCATTTAGCTAGACCTGCGGTGCTGGGGCCTTCGGCCTTAGTAATTGGGGGGCCTGCAGACCCCCTCAATTAAAACTAAGAACGCAGGATGAAAAACACAGCAATGAAAATCTTAAGCTTCACATCCGAACCCATTGTATCAAGATTTGTGACGTGAAAGATTTTCATTGCTGCGTTCTTTTCTATAGTTCTATTGACTGACGGACGGACAGGACTTCCTTTTTATAGTATACTGTAGATTAGCTAAAGTGGGCTGAACAGGCCCATTTAGCTAGACCTGCCGTGTTGGGGCCTGCGGCCTCCCCAATTACTGGGGAGTTAATAGTTTTTGGTCAGTAAAACTATAGAAAAGAACGCAACCATGAAAATCTTAAGCTTCATAAATCTGATACAATGGGTTCGGATGTGAAGCTTAAGATTTTCATTGCTGCGTTCTTTTCTAGTTTTATTGACCGAATAATTGAAAAGTACGCAGCAATGGAATTCTTAACGCATTAGAGTAAAAAGTTGAAGCAAAGCAAAGCGCATTTATTTCTATGTTCAGAATCGCTTAATAGTAAATACATGGTGTCTACAGACGGACGGACAGACAGGACTGACTTTTTATAGTATAGAACAAGTGGTAGCTCGCTATCGCTCGCGACCGTTGTACAACTTGGCCCTCCGGGCGGGTAGCACTGTGATCCAGCTACAAAATTTAAAAAAACGCCATTACCCCCATTACCCCCACCCCTCTCTCCAATTACCCCCACCCCTCTCCCCATTACCCCCACTCCCACTCCCCCAATTACCCCACCCCCTCCCCCACTACCCCCGGGCGGATAGCACTGTGACATATACTGCTGCGGTAGCAGTATATGTCACACAATGTGAAGCTCAAGATTTTCACGGCTGCGTTCTTTTCTGTAGTTTTATCGCGGTGCTGGGGCCTTCGGACCCAGTAATTCAGTAATTGTGACCTAGGACCGGGAAACCTGACAGAGCACGTCGGCAGCTCATAGGCTATCAGTTGGTGGTGGTTGCAGAATTTTCCGATGTGCCGTTTAGTCTGTGTAAGGTTCCAAATAAAGCGGACACACACACACACACACACACACACACACACACACACACACACACACACATTTTAGCTCAATAGTATATAGGATATAGATTGGTGCCAAAGGTACGAAAGATTGTTTTTAGTTTCACTTATACAGAATCCTGAAATTCCTTTATTAGTCGTCTGTTTACCACAGAGGCTCCGATATTGTTTTCTTATATCTAAGTCAAACTGGCGATAATTTGATCCAAATCCAAATACTCAAATTCTTGTAATACCGGGTGTCCGAGAATTATCTGTACAATTTTTGGCTGTTATTAAAAGTCAACCATGAAGTGTAGAAATTCCAGTGTTGTCCCATTTTACAGAGAATCTCATTAAGTTTTTTCTGATACCACGTTTTGACAAGTTTTTTAGAAATGTACGCGGGTGACAGACATTGATGATTTAAAAGCAAGAATCACAGCTGCTATTGAGCGAATTGATGTGGATATGCTGCAGCGTACATGGCAACATTTGGAGTATCGATTGGATGTTTTGCGAATCACTAATGGTGCACTTATCGAATGTTTGTAACAACGTTACTTTAATAAAAGAAACTTTTGAAAATACAGATTCTAAATAATCTTGTTTAAGAATTTTACGTGTGTTATCAAGAATTTTATTAAAAGATGAAATTGTACAGATAATGTTCGGACACACTGGAATTTCTAAAAAACTTGTCAAAACTTGGTATCAGGAAAAACTTAGAGATTCTCTGTAAAATGGGACAACACTGGAATTTCTACACTTCATGGTTGACTTTTAATAACAGCCAAAAATTGCACAGATAATTCTCGGACACCCTGTATATCTATTATATATTTTCGCCTGTCTGTTTGTTTGTTTGTCCTTTATGCAAGCGCAAACCGTTTGACCTAGAGCTACAAAATTTGGCACGGGAACATCTTATGGGATGAAGAATGTCAACACAGAGTCGGTCAGCCTGTCTGTTTGTATTACGAGCGGCAATGTGAAACTCAAGATTTTCATGACTGTGTTCTTTTCTATAGTTTTATTAACCAAATAATTGAACCGACAGTAATTGGGAGTTCAATTATTTGGTCAGGGGGGTTTTGGGGGATATCTGATCAGATTCAGAAATATTGACACAATGTGAAGCTCAAAATTTTCACGGCTGCGTTCTTTTCTGTAGTTTAGCCTGTCTGTTTGTGAAATTTATCCCGGGCAGTAATGGGGGAAGGGTGGGGGGTGGGGGTAAGTGGGGGAGAGGGATGGGGTAAGTGGGAGGGGTGGGGGTAATGGGGGGGGGGTTATCCCCAAAGTTGCATAAAGGGGGTGAGGGGGTTTTGGGGGATATCTTATCTTATATATACTTTCGCCTGTTTGTTTGTTTGTCTGTCCTTTATGCAAGCGCAAACCGTTTGACCTAGAGCTACCAAATTTGGCACGGGAACCTCTTATGGGATGAAGAATGTCAACACAAAGTCGGTCAGCCTGTCTGTTTGTCTGTTTGTATGTTAGCGGAACGACCCGGCGTTGCCGGGGTGGATGTTGAACGCTATAAGGTAACGAAAATATGACGACTTAACCTAACCAATCGTCAAGGGACCTAACCGGGCATTCATTTGACCTAACCGGGCATTCAAATAACCCGGGCAACGCCGGGTACCTCACCTAGTAATATATATATATATAATATATATATATATATATATATATCATATAACACTAACAAATAACTATATACAGGATATTGTAATGAAACTGCAATAGATATAAGGAAAGTAATTGTGATAGGCATAAATTATATTGTATAATTATAATTAACGTTATTATATAACTCTTACTAAAACTAAAAGATTATTATTAATCTTAATTTGACAGTTAACTCCCTAACCATAAAGATTATCTTTGTATTCGTATATTACAGCCTTATTGGCATTTTAATATATATTTCATATAGGCATTTCAAATAGAAGTGGGTACCTAATTTTATGCCACGGATGTACTAAAATTAAACGAGGTTTTACCCTAAATTTATAGGGAAAAGGAAGGATAGGTATTGAAGTTTTGTCTAATATTAATGTGTCAACCTTCCCTTGAAATTTTCTCTTTGTCCAGTGCGTTCACCTTCCCTGTCAGTACATTTCTGGAGTCGCATAGAAAGACTGTCGGATCTTTGCCGTATCATGTACTGTTTCCGATTTTGTTGAAAATAAGATATTTAATGTAGATTTTTACGCTGACTTAAAAAATGTAAGTTTTTTTTTGAGAAATGAGCGGTTCAAAAGTTAGGTTAGGTTAGGTTAACTGAATGCCCGGTTAGGTCAACTGAATGCTCGGTTAGGTCAACTGAATGCCCGGTTAGGTTAAATGAATACCCGGTTAGTTCAACTGTATGTCCTTAACGATTGGTTAGGTTAAGTTGTGATATTTTCGTTAAAACTAACGAAAATATCACGACTTAAATTAACCAATCATCAAGGGCGTACAGTTGACCTAACATGGCATTCAGTTGACCTAACCGGGCATTCAGTTGACCTAACCGGGCATTCAATTAATTTAACCGGATAGAAAAATAACAGTCGAAATCTATTCACACAAATACTTAGTGACATAAGCCAATATTACTAAAGAATACAATAACTCTTGTATTAGTTTTCAGTTGTATTGTTATAGTTTTTGACCTAATACAAAATTACAATAACAAACATAACTTTTGAACCGCTCATGTCTCCAAAAAACGACTTACATCTTTTAAATCGGCGTAAAAATCTGCATTAAATACCTTATTTTCAACAAAACCGGAAACAGTACATGAAACGGAAAAGATCCAAACTGTCCATCACTTTTTCACAAGTGCTGGTGAATCACACCAAACAACAGCAGTAATGATGTGATTTCGTAGTTCGACCAAGAACTGTGGGTGCGTAGCATAGACTTGGTCCTTGTGAATAAGACCAGAGAACCTTAGTGGCCAAGGTACGGGTTCACGACGACTGATCCCTGATTTTGCAAAGTTCTGTACATGAAATCTTGAATAACAAGCGAGAAGTGAAGGAGTGCGCCGTCTTGCTGAAGGTACGCCGAATGTAACTTCGAAGTTCAAGTAACATTCAGAAGTTGAGGTGTTGCCTTCAAAGAATATTGGGTCAGTAATGAAAGACGGTGCCAGAAACACAACACATTCACTTTAGGTGAGACGTGTAAATGTTGTCGGTTCGGTTCTGGTTTCTGTGCGCCCAAAATTCTGCAGTTATGCTCATTAACTTTGCCAGACACTCTGACTGTGCCACGCAACAGGCCGTCGACTGCCAGTCTGGCCAACCGTAGACAGCCCGCTGCACGGAGATTTTAAGAAGTTTGACCACCAGCGCGTTGATGTTTCGGTTTGACGTCGCCTCTTCTTCGCGTTGACGTGTCCTGCGCTGGAAGATACAGCCATTGTTAGAAGCTTCCTCGTCAGCTGCTAACTGTCGACATACGTTGAGGTTTTTAGCTCCTTCCTATCAGTTTCTTATTATCTTTGGTCAAAATGTGCTGTTTAATACCGTCATTTCTTTTTGTACCTTATTTTCTTTATTAATTTGCCCAACAATTTGGGATTGGAAGTATATAATGAAATTATTTCCGGTCCTGTCCTTCAAATGTTTTGATAAAAAGTTCTTTTAGGATTTTCTTTCAATCAAGAATAAAGAGAATGAATTCGTTACTAAATTTTGCTTTATTCTTTCTATCTCTTTACGAAAAATATCTCAGATGTAGTCGTGTTTGGATGATAAAGATACTGTTTAAACCGTTGTTAGTGGAATTTCCTCATACAAAGGTGCAGTACATTACATAAGGAAGAACAAATCGCTGCTCATGTGTTGCTTTGTATTGTTGCGATCACAATGCAAATGTCTAGATGTCAAACGTAGTTGGCTTGTAAAGTTTTCGTGGTTGCAGTTTGTGGAGATCAAATTGCGTTCTCAACTTTCGGTCACAAAACTGAACTCTATCCTCTTAATAGCTATCTATGTATATCTACAGTTAGACTGTACCAGTCTAGCACAACATAGAACACAACACATCACTAGTGCGTTGAACCTCTGGTCCATTCCGGAGAGGGCGATCGGTTACCTGTGTGCTGCCGGCTTGCTCGAGCAGGGTGGGCTGATCGGCTAACCAACAAAAACAACTTTGCCAGACACATGATCAGTGAGTAAGGTAGGCCCTATTACTAGGGAGTTTTCCCTTATTAAACAAAATTCCCTAAGTTTCTTAAAATTTAGTTTTTAAATTAATGTAAATAAGTAAACTTGCAATAGACCCTGTTAAAGCCTACTTTCAAGATTTTTTCTTAAGAGGAAATAGAATAATAAGAATATCAGTAAATAGAAAATCGAAGTTCCTTACTTGAAGGTTAGAAACAATGAAATGCATTTTTAAAACTGAATACGTTAAAGAAGAAATTCGACCTAATTTGTTGTTTAAAAACCATAAGTAAGCTTTAATACCAGAAAATAAAAGTAGGCTTAAACCTAAAACGATTAGCCCGGAAAGAAAAATGATTAGAATAGAAGCAACTAATACAAAGACTGATGAAAAAAAACAATCTAGCACTAATAGTACAGGATCTGGCCTAGAGTTCGTATAAATTTCTGGGTGCAGAGGTTTTGACGACTGATCTAGACTAATTTTGAGGCGTAGAATCCGAATTTTTCTATGCCATCGCACCAAATTGGTGCGAAAGTGGTCAAAATGGCCAAAAATTGGCAAAAATGGCAAAATTTTATCAGTTTTCCGTATTTTTGTCATATTCTTGAGTTGAAATTTTTTTAAGGGCAATTGTTTGTTTGAGAATCTGTGTTTGTAACATACTGCTGCCTGAACCAAAAAAACTGACGAAAATGTAGAAAAATAACAGCAAAAATAGTAAAAAATTAAGTAAATATTGTCAAAAAATTGCAAAAATGAAATTTTTGGCTATTTTGGTGCATAAACTAGCTCTAACCAATCTTATCGAACTAAATAGTCAAGAAATTAGATATTAATAGCTCTACTAAAATTTCCTAACACAAAAACATGTACAAATGTCTAAATTTTGGGTTACAATGATTAAAAATGGTTGTAGAATATTTGAAAAAAATAGACAAAATATAAAAAATACTGTTGAATAGCTTGGACATTAGTGGAGCTCGATAAGGCATGGCTCTTGGAGTATTCATGATGAATATCATACTCGTCACGATTTTCAAACTGGCCGGAACCTCTCATTTGTGAAGAATATAAGTCCTTCTCATGTTTAATAATATTCCACAGTGCCACTGCTTCCTTTCTCCGAGTAAAGCCAATTAATCCTCCGGACACTTTTGCAGGCTTATTATAATGTTGCTCAAGTGCCTGGTCCATTGGAACTCCACTACATTGTCGTGTCGTTCTCCTCACTACAAAACCACCACTAAGGAATGATTTGTGGAGATCAGGAAAATGTACCTCAAGGTTTAAACAATCCTCAATGAAGATTGGTGCCCATGTGGCGTAGTTGGTTCTATTGTAGGCGAAGAAAAGTGGGATTGATCTCTGTATGGAAGAAAGAAATAGTGACCAATCACCTGCCCGCATTGAGTAGGTTAAATCTCTGATAATTGGATACAATCTATTGGTAAAATGATACCAGTAATGAAAGTTTTCATTACTATCAGACCTCTGCTTTATATATTGTTGAAAGGATTGAGACAGAGTATATATCGAAGACTTAAAGTCGTCCCATTGCTCTTGTTCTGCAACCATAATTGAAATTTTAGCTTCAGCATCTTGATATAAGTTACGGTGTTCATCGACACTCAAAAACCCATCGAACATAATGCTTGTTATTGCTTCGTGCACGAAAGATAATCCTTGCTTGGCTCTCCCATAATGATTGCCATTCATAACGGATTTTACTGTGTCTGGACCGAAACATTCGCTTTCAACCAAAACAGATTCAATTCCCGATATATGAAGATAAGATCCAATACAAGCAAGTACAATCTTCTCAAAATGGAATCCACCCAATCCGATAAACAAATTACTGAGCAGATCTTTCTTCAGGAGCTGAATTTCCTTCGCAATAGCATAAACTCCTTCATCACACCACAGTGCACCGTATGGCTTATTCTGCTGCTTAAGCACGTCCTGAAAGTTAATCATTGTTGTAAAAATGGTGTCAAATTCAATTGCTTTGTATGGCAGTATGGAAGTGAACGCAATAGTTGTAGGCTTCAAGCTATCTCCTACAAAAGGGCTTTTGACAGCAACAAAGCTTGGAACAAAGTCATCATTATCAGTATTTGAGTTAGTTGAAGAGCCCTGTATTGTGATTGTTCTATGTTTGTATCGCATCACAAACCACAGGAAATGGTCGAGATTAACAGTCTCTAGTAAATGATCGTTTGCCTTGTATTCAGAGACTTGGAAATCTTGACTTATTTTACCTCGTTCATGTCTTGGTCCAATCGAGATAATTTCTCGGCAAGGAAGAACGCTTTGTAACTTGTCAAGCCGGAGGGTTGACTCTGGAGCTTCACTGATCTTATTAGTATGCTGTTGTGTTGGTGCAGAGCTTAATGGAACATTTTGGGATAAAACTAGCACCATATCGTGTGTCGAACCAATTCCAGACAAGGTATTTTCCAAGGTGTCAAAATTATCCATTGCTGCTTGAATTGGATGGTTTTGATCAAATACTGGAGGAACTGGAACTCTATGTGAACCACACAGATATTGTACGTTTTGCTAGTGCAAAATTTATTTTGCGAACTTCTTGATACTACACAAATGCTCCGTTTGTTTGCAATTTCAATAAGATCTTTAGACCCTGACAGGTTATGTATAGTTTGAGCAAATCCGACATGCAATGAGGTGGGCTCCAAACCATTATGAAGGATATAAAACAACATCTGGAAGATAGTGTCACACTTCAGCATCAACTGATTGTTGCTATCTGATACATTCCGGGTGGAAAACAAATGCTGAAGAAATTCCATCCATATTGGAAGACGTTCATTTTGGAAGCGTTTTAAGGCTAGATCAAGATCGTTTGGATCACAATAGCTAGAGCGTAAACCAAAACTGTAAGTTTTTAACTCTTTCCTTAGGTCCTTAGCAACGTTTTCGACAGATGATTTCCGCAAAGTTTCAACAATTCTTGCACTCTCAATCTGGAGAGAATAAACCATCTGGGATTTTCGTTTGTTGCTAGGATATGTAAAATAAATGGTGTCCTTAAATTTGTCTATAAGCAGGCTCTTAACCAAATAGTTACTGATAGATTCATCCTGGTTCAGCTTTTTATTGATCTCTTGTCTCAAGTAGGTGACACTGTATCCACAGCTTGTAAAGTCTATTTTTGAGACTACATCATTAAATGCTTCTTGAACCATGTCAGTAGAACCCATAACTTCATTTTCTTGCTGTCTGTTTTCCAAAATCGTCTCTATTCTGCGATCATAGGATGCAAAATGCTTTTTTATACAATTATTATGATAGAATACATCTGCAGCGAATACATCTTTGTATTCGTTCAACATCGCTACTCTGGTAAAAACATCGTCTTGGAACAAGTGAGCATAACTCAATAACTTTTGGGCACGACCTGGAGTACATATCCGAAACAAATCATGGTCAATGTTTCCACCTTTCAATTTGACTGGAGCTGAACCACAAAATACACACTTTCATATCCTTGATATGCTGTGTTTTAATCCCTTTGCTTGAACTATTTTCTGGAGGAGTTAATGCTTCCCCTAAGGAGGAATCGGAGGGTTCAGATTCAGCATTTTTAGACTTCTGGCTACGTTCAACGAACTTTTTATATGTTGCATAGCACGAAGTGCTGTGATACTGGATATAAGGAATCTGACTCTCAGTAAGAGCTTTAAAACGCTTGCTTCTGTCATCATTTGGGTACGCAGAAGCCAACTGAAGCAAATTTTTTATTCCATGTTATCCGCTGCTCAAATATTTCTCTCCACTTGGGCTTTTGTTCTTCTGGCACAAGATACATTTACCAATGTTTGAGCTATGCTTCTTTTCTGGCACAAGTTGACATACATCCTGAAAAAATAAAATATACTAAAACTTCTTGCAATTGCAATTATAATAAACTGGTTCTATTCTATACATATAAAATTCTTTGTAACACATTGGTCTTTATATTTATGTTTTAAATATTCAATTCGATTATTACTTACCATGATCTATCATCTGTTGAATCACATAATGAATACAGGGATCCTCAATTTGTAGCTACTACCAATACTAAACCTGAAACACAATAAATATGACTTAGTTACTTTAAAGAAATCAAATAGATCGATTCTATAAGAAGTTCAAGCATTTTACAACAAGCAAGCCTAAGAATAACATAAATTTAGTACTATTTTTTTATATTTTGGCTATTTTTTCAAGTATTTTACAACCATTTTTATCGATTTATACCCGAAATTTAGAATTTGTGCATACTTTGTTTTAATAAATTCTTGCAGAGCTATTAATATCTAATTTCTTGACTATTTAGTTCGATATGATTGGTTAGAGCTAGTTTATGTACCAAAATAGCCAAAAATTTCATTTTTGCGATTTTTTGACAATATTTACTTATTTTTTTACATTTTTGTCAGTTTTCTTGGTTCAGGCAGCAGTATGTTACAAAAACAGATTCTCAAACAAAAAATTACCCTTAAAAAATTTTTCAACTCAAGAATATAACAAAAATACGAAAAACTTATAAAATTTTGCCATTTTTGCCAATTTTTTGCCATTTTGACCACTTTCGCACCAATTTGGTGCGATGGCATAGAAAAATTCTGATTCTCCGCCCCAAAATTAGTCTAGATCAGTCGTCAAAACCTCTGCACCCAGAAATTTATACGAACTCTGGGCCAGATCCTAGACTATAAGCTTCTTTTCAGCTATAGGTCGTCCTTTGGACTTTCCAAGAACTACGTCTTCCAATGCATGGCTAACCTAGAATGACGTCAGATTCCGACTATTTAAGAAGTATAAGAAATGCAAAAAACATCCAACTTGGACTACAGATAAAGGAAAGATCTATTGGAATATTATATCGAGTAAAGTAATGGATTTAAAGTACTTTAGATTTTTTAAATGTAAATAAATTTAATAATTTGCTTCTATACAAGTATAAAAAAAAATGTACATGTAAAAAACCATAAATGGCAATTCTGATTCAGTTTAGAAAAAGCAGAGTTAAAAATTAGAAGGAGAGGCGAAGACAAAAACAGAGATAGAGAGAAAGATCTATAAGGATTAAGGAAAACGTTGTTATTAAAAAGCACTTAAAACTGTGATAGATACTTATGAAGTGGACGCTTGAATTCTAGTTTAGCATAATTGTCTTAAATATTTTCGTTCGTGAATGTAGTGAAATTCTGTCTATAATTGACCATCATTTGAAATGAAGTACAGTATAACTAATTGTAATTTATAAAGATAATTTAAAGTTACTTTAATTTAACATCTCATTTAACATCTCGGTTTTAATTTATTAAGACTGTAATTGACCATAGTTTGAATTGAAGTATTAACGAATTTTAAGTAATAAGGATAACCGTGTTTCTGGAAGTTACTTTGGTACTTTCCTGTTATCCCGGACCCAAGACTTTTTGCCAGTTGCTAGACTTCAGTTTTGACACAGAATATTTTCGTTAAAACTAACGAAAATATCACGACTTAACCTAACCCTACCAACTAATTAGGTTAATTGAATGCCCGGTTAGTTAAACTGTATGCCCTTGATAATTGGTTAGGTTAAGTCGTGATATTTTCGTTGTTTTAACGAAAATATTCTGTGTCCAAATTGAAGTCTGGCAACTGGCAAAAAGTCTGAAGCCCGGGATAACAGAAAAGCACCGTTACTTTTCTCTATTTTGATTTATTCAATTGTAATTTAAATTAAAGCCACTGTAAATATTTGGGATCACTTTAACATATTGCTTCCCAAAGCGTTCGAGAAGCAATATGTTAGTGATCCCTCCTGGGAAGCAATATGTTAAAGAGAGGTTCCTGGGAAGCAATATGTTAAAGTGATCCAATATTTGAATTTAAAATGCATTTCCTTGTATAAATATGTAAAAACTTAAATTTTTTAAACAAAACTTATACTAAACGGTTTTTCACTGGATTCCGCCGTTAAGATTTAGTATAAGTGTACATAATTAGGTAAACATAAAATAAGGCTTTTTTAATTAACTGCAGTTTCTAGTTAAAACGACAAATATTTCAATAAATTATTCTAAAATAAGTTGTCCACCATGTTTAGTGTGCACGACTACTTCGAGGTAAGACGTTTTTCAATTAAAATTAAGAAATAGTTTAGGTCTTGGTATTTAAATAACTTTTCAAAGCAATAAACATAAGCAGCTTTCACAGCAAAATATGCTTTCTAAAGCAATTTGGGATCTTTTCCAAATGGACGACCCCACGGGATTTAGCTGAAAATTTGTATACTAATAAATTTTTATATTCTAATAACGAAAATGACGCTATTTTTCTGGATAAATATGCGCAACATATGAAAAAAATTGCATTTATATACGCACTAGTTTGCATGGCGCATGACGGTTATTTAGTTTACACCGCTCATGACGCCAGGATACGAGGTTGCTGTGTGGCCCCCGGTCAATTGAATGCCCGGTTGGGTCATTTGAATGGCCGGTTAGGTCAACTGTACGCCCATGACGATTGGTTAGGTTGAGTAGTGATATTTTCATTAAAACTAACGAAAATATCATGACTTGGCCTAACCGGGGCATTGAAAAATTGGCCTAACCGGGCAACTCTCAAGTAAATAGATCACAGCACTGCATTATCATATGTTCACACTACAACAATAATATTCAGACTAAACTAGGTCCAAGCAGGCAGCAAATAATATTAATAATAACAAAACAAAAATTACTGTTTATGCGAGTTCGTATGGAGAAAAGGTATGCAAATGAAGATTTATTTATTAAAATCTTATTAAATATTGCAAATTTTAATAAATAAAGGATATTATCCGAGTTTTATTTTGTAAAACCCACTACATAATTTAGATAACGGTCATGCGCCATGCAAACTAGTGTGTATATAAATGTAATTTTTTTCGTATATTGCGCATATTTCTCCAGGAAAATGTCATTTTCGTTATTAGAATATAAAAATGTATTAGTATGCGAATTTTCAGTTAAATCCCATGGGGTCGTCCATTTGGAAAAGATCCAGCAATTGGATAAAAGAAATTGATTAAACAAGGTAACTTTTTAAAGCAATCGGTTACTCAATTTTTAATATCACGGACAATGCTCCGCCTTAAATATTCTATGAAATGGAGTGCATATCAAAAGATGGCCTATTAAGGAACTGATTGATGCACTTTTGTAAGTTTAAAAAGTTTAAATTTTTTTGTGCACATTCTTCTAAATAGGTTCTGTATTGAGTTGTACATAAAATTACGTGAGCAAAGAAACATAAGGCTGAGAGTTGTACACGTATATAATTTAAAGGTACGAAACTACACAATATTGGAAAACGTTTTCAAATATTCATGAAAGTATAGGGTGATCCAGAGAAATGGGACCCAAAAGAAACCCCTGTAACTCTTAAAGTACAAGTCCTTTTATAAAATCATACGCATCATTCGAAAGAGGATAGTTGCAAGTTTGTACAGGATTGTATAGGTTTTGACAATACAAGACAAGATAAGATACAAAACAAAATAAAAGTTAGTTAAAACTAACCCTTCAAGATGACTGCATGG
This sequence comes from Bathynomus jamesi, assembly GCA_023014485.1. Classification (NCBI taxonomy): domain Eukaryota; kingdom Metazoa; phylum Arthropoda; class Malacostraca; order Isopoda; family Cirolanidae; genus Bathynomus; species Bathynomus jamesi. The sequence goes on along the minus strand of JAJOZX010001840.1, from coordinate 129,256 downwards.
ACTGTGGAACAGCTGCGTTTCATAACTGAGCAATATTATGAGCATGGAAGAAGTGGTTTCAGCTCAAAGATCTTTCAAGACAAATTTTCAGATGTCAAAATCACCTTCTAAGAAAGTAATCCGTCGGTGTGTCAAAAATTTTACCTTAACTGGCAGCATTGGAAAAAGAAAACCAACTGGAAGAGTGCGCACAGCAAGGATAGACGAGATCATTAACAGAACTCATGAAATTGTACAGGATAATCCTAACATAAGCATCAGACGTGCTTCTCAGCTGTTAGGAGTTGGATATGGAACAACACACCGTATATTCAAGCAAAATTTAATGTTCTTTCCATATAAAATTCAAACGGTGCAACAACTAAACGATGGAGATTTCGCACGAAGACGACAATTCTGTCAATGGATCCAACAGAAGGTAAATGACACCACCAATTTCTGACAAACCGACGGATTACTTTCTTAGAAGGAGATTTTGACATCTGAAAATTTGTCTTGAAAGATCTTTGAGCTGAAACTACACTTCTTCCATGCTCATAATATTGCTCAGTTATGAAACGCAGCTGTTCCACAGTCCATACAGTCATCTTGAAGGGTTAGTTTTAACTAACACTTTTATTTTGCTTTGTATCTTATCTTGTCTTGTATTGTCAAAACCTATACAATCCTGTACAAACTTGTAACTATCCTCTTTCGAATGATGCGTATGATTTTATAAAAGGACTTGTACTTTAAGAGTTACAGGGGTTTCTTTTGGGTCCCATTTCTCTGGATCACCCTTATAATAGAGAGAGTCTATACTACTACTCATATAATATATAGTGAGTAGGTTATCCTGTCTTTCCCATCGATCCCGGAGTATTGTGCGAGTGGAAGAAGTTACTGTGATCATAAAGAGAATAAAGTAGAAGAGTTAGAATAAGTGGGATTGCAGAACCTGATCTACCCGTAACAAAATATTTTCTCGTCTGAGAATCCAAGACTTCGCACGAGAGTTTAATCATCCCTTAAGTTTCGAAGCAAAAATTGGCTCTTTGTAATCTGGAGCTCTCGGTTCATGAAACGACTGAATATGATAAAGCATGAAGCATCATATCCTCTTTCACTAAGCGATGGGTACTTGATCGGAATATTTTCAGTTCCTAAAACATACGACGTACCCTTTTGGGTGGACGGTAAGTAAAAACCTTATTAACACGTTCAACGTTTTTTCTTAGGATTTTTTTTGCCTTCGCAGTGAAAATGTCGTTTTATTGTCCTTTAATCCCCAATTTTTTTTTTTTGCGATTGCGTGCAATGGTTTTACGAGTTGGAGGGCCCTTCTAAAGGTAACATTGATGTGCTCTCTATCATTATCATTACACTTTCCTAAACTTTTCTATCCACGATGCTATCTTAAACCTTTCTTTCAAACTCGAGTACCCTGACTTGAAATACCCCTAAAAATCTATACTAATATTTATGACCGTCGAACTGTCTGCGAACTTTCTTTGTTGCTTATGGCCGGCCAAACCACTGGCCAGATTTGGATGAGACTTGTAGGGTAACTGGCACCAGGGAAGAACACAAGCTATGTGGCGTCGGCCTTCGAGGTCATCTGAGGCCGCTGAGGCCTCTGTATTACGGATTGGTTGAAAGATAGTGACGTTATAGACATGTCATAAAAGATAGTGACATAAAATGGGCGGAGCCCTAACATATAGGCTGTGGCGTTGGCCTCCGAGGTCATATATATATCGGGTGCCCCCCCCCCCCCCCCCCCAAAAAAAAAAAAAAACGCCTTGAGATTTGAACATCAATGACTTCAAAAAATGCAGTTCACACTTCCAAAATTTACATAACTTTTACCTCAATCTATTGATAAGCCATCATAAAAATTTCAGACACCTACATAAAATACTTTTTCTACAGCTGAGGGAACAATGAGGTATGGTGAAAAAAACGAATATCATAAACTAAAAAAATTTATTATTTACATCTTATCAACAAATATGATCAAGATGTCCGCCGTCCTGCTTATAAACTAATTTTAACCTTTTCTTCCACGACATGATACATTTCCTGATTTCTGTTAGTTATTTTGTCCCAACATTCGAGTATTTTTTTTTTATTTAATTGCATTTCTGTAAACTTTTCTGTTTGGTCTTCATATATCTTCTCTGCTAGAGTGTTTCATATGCAATAATCCATGAATTGCAATCGGGTGATTGCGGGGGCCAATCGTTTTTTCCAATGAAGTTGACTACATTCTGTTGTAGATAATCCTGTGTGAACTTGCTAGTATGAGCTGTAGCCCCATCTTGCTGGAGTATGAAATCGTTTCCATAATACAGACGCCGACAATCAGGCAAAAGATTCTCCTCTAAGAGATTTACATAGGTTTCTGAATTTTTTTTATTTTCCGAAATGAAATGAATTTTCGTCTTTCCATTCCACAATACACGTGCTAATACCATGATATTTCTGGAAAACCGACTTGTCTGGTGGTAAAGTCTTGATGCAGAAATGTCTTTCTTACGCCGACCATAAACAACATCGTTCCGGGAGTTTCGAGTAATGTCGATGGTGAAATTTTTTTCATCTGTAAAAACTATTTTTTTAACATCATTGGACGAAAATCTATTAAGCACTTTTCTACAACAAATTTTTCTTTTAGCTCTTACATTGCTGTCACGTCTTGAAACACGGATCCTTTTAAATGCCTTAAGTCCTACTGTTCTCTGCATTCTTTGTACGGAACTTCGACTAGTACCTAAACTTCTTGCAATTTTCCTCAGAGAGCAGTGTGACCCAGGTCGATCCTCTTGAGATAGGCTCATCATTTCGATCATTGCTATATTGTCTTGAGTGTAAACTGTTTTAGGCCGACCACTTCCACGCTTCCGTGCCGTCGAACCGGTTGTTTTAAATTTTTTAATTATTCTATTCACAGACGTAACATTACAAGTTATTCCTGGAAATTCCCTCAAAATTCCTGCCCCAGTCCATCTTTTTTCCAAGAAACACTTTTCAATCGTCGCTTTTTCAACGTTAATTAGAACCATAATTTGAAGGGTAAGTTTAAAAAACAGTATTTAAGATGGTCGTAGCCTATATCATCTGACGTTTTTCAGAGACTAACAAATTATCCATGGGCTAAGAAAACTACAAGTCTTAGAATAGTTGCCAGGTACAGCTATACACATTTAGGATTTAGGATATTCGCTTTTATTCACCATACCTCCTTGTTCCCTCAGCTGTGGAAAAAATATTTTATGTAGAGGTCTGAAATTTTTATGATGGCTTGTCAATAGATTGAGGTAAGTTATGTAAATTTTGGACGTGTGAACTACATATTTTTGCAGTTATTGATGTTCAAATCTTGAGGCGTTTTTGTTTTGGCCACCCGATATATACTGTATATATATATATTGAAACCTACGGTAAAATTATTGAATCCCCGGTTAGGTCAACTGTACGCCTTTGATGATTGGTTAGGTTAAGTCGTGATATTTTTCGTTAGTTTTAACGAAAATATCACGACTTAATCTAACCATTCGTCAAGGGCGTTCAATTAACCTACCTGGGTGTGTATATATGTATATATATATATATATATATATACAATATATATATAGCTTTCAACTTCCACCCGGGCAACGCCAGGTCGCTCCGCTAGTCATCTAATAATACTGTACAAAAAGTGCCAAGTGTCGCAACTGAACCATACAGTACCGAATGTGAACATCACTATTAATGATGTCACTAATATGATTAGCCATAATAAGTCGAGACTCGTGAAGGTGTCAGCAACTTTCGGCCAGTCAGGATTCATGTCAAGAAACTGGATGCCACGAAATTATGTATTTACGGGGCTACGTCGTGCCCACTATAACACCGATTCCCGTCGATCAACAAAGTTAAGCGACATTGGATGGGTGACTCTGCGTTCAGATTATGTAGCGACCTGTAGGTCCCCTCCTTCATATGACCTTAGATGTTGGGGGTTACACAATCCCAGTACTACAACATATTTACCAGATGAAAATATACATATACTAGACTATACAAGCGTCTATAAACCCTGAGTTTACAGCACATTTCCTTGTCCTCTGCTTTCTGTCGTTAAAGTAGTGCACTAGAAATTACAAGTAGGGCCCAAATGTTATTAAATGAGTTCCACAATTATGTAACGCCTTTACGATCATTACTTTAATTACTGACGCAAACGATAAAGCTGTCCTGTAAAATTAGTGTATTAAGTTAAAAGACCTAAACAGGTATCTTTTCAACCCTTTTTAAATACGTTTAAGGTTGAATATGCTTTAACTTCCTACGTACTTCTGAACATGTTTAGAAAATTTACATATTTCATGTAATGACACAATATGACTATATAATAATACTGTACAAGGAAAATAAAAAATAATTACATTTCGGAGCTTTTATTGACAAAACAAGAAATATAGTTCACGAAGTAAACTCAAGAAAATACTACAACTTACCTGATGAACTTACTTTACCAAATTTAACAATAGATTATCAGACATAGTTTGAGGGGGATACGTCGTGGCCACGTCGAAACACCGTTTCCCGTTGGATCAGCAACGTTAAGGAACATTGGGTCTGTTCAGTAGTCGGACCAGTAGCCGTTCTCTTTGTTCAGGAGATTAAACATCCCCAAAACATTACATACTATTCATAATTTGAAGGAAACCTAATACGAGGGCCACTCAATATATTTTGCCCTCACCCTTTTTTTTTCTTTTCAAGTTTCCTTGTAAGTTCCAGAAATTTTGTATACATGTAGTTACATACCTTTTTTACAAGTTTTTATTTTTCCACATAGTCTCCATCCTTTTCTACGGCTTTCCGCCACCTCGAAACAATGGCCTTCATTCCTTGCTGGTAAAAATCTGCTGGGTTCCGCTGGGTTCCGCTGGAGCCACCGCTTAACCTCCTTAACATTCACAACCTCATCGTCAATCTGAAACTTTTTTCACGAATAGCCTCCTTCATTGGCCCAAACAAATGGAAGTCTGAAGGTACCAGATCCGGGCTGTACAGAGGTTGGGGTAACACAGTGAAGCGCATTTTTGTGAAGGCCTCTCTTGTTTGCAAACCGTTGTGTGGTCTTGCGTTATCGTGCAAAAGAAGGACGTCTTCCAGTTTTCTCTCCGGTCGAACTCGCTTTATGTCTCTGGAGTCTCTGTAGGGTAGCAATATATGCATCTGAGTTGATTGTTTGTCCTTTCTTCATAATGTCCACCAGAATCACCCCTTTCATGTCCCATAAGATGGTGGCCATAACGTTTGCTGCAGAGGGAGCCATTTTGAATTTTTTCTCGCGTGGGGAGTCTGCACGATGCCACTCATGGATTGGCGTTTTGTTTCAGGTTCAAAGTGGTGTACCCAGGTCTCGTTCCCAGTCACAATTCGTGAAAGGAAGTCATCCCCTTCTGTCTCGTATCGAACCAACGACTCGGAAGCAATTTCTTTTCTTTGGGTTTTGTGATCTTCAGTCAGTTCGCGAGGAACAAACCGTGAACACACTTTTGAGTATCCCAGTTGCTGAATTATCTTAGTCACACTTCCTTCACTAATTCCTAGCTCCAGTGATAGCACCTTGTATGTGACGCACCAATTTCATCGAATGATGCTGTTAGCACGTTGCACAGTGTGAGATGTCACAGCCGATGCCGAGCGACCGCTGCGTGGTTCATCATCGAGGCTGGCTCTCCCTCTCTCCGATGATCTCTCGCGATTAGACCAACGTCCAACTGTGCTTCGATCAACAATAGCATCTCCGTAAACGTTTTGTAGACGTTTGTGAATATTTTCAACTGTTTCCTTCTCTTCGGTTAAGAACTCGATAACAGCTCTCTGTTTACGACGCAAATCACTGTCCGACGCCATTTTCGAAAATGCGTTAACCATCGGTTTTATGGAAAGGCGTTTAAAAGTAGTTTTATACAAGGAGGGGAGTTTCAAAGTGGAAAAATCCGGTTATGTGAAGCGCAGAAAGTTCAAACTTACGGCCCAAAAAGACATTTCAACCCCTTGGCCTATTATTTAGCTAAGAAAAAAGGGAGGGGCAAAATATATTGAGTGCCCCTAGTATACTTGGTGTACACAAAGTCCTTTCCCCATTATAACCTTTAATTAAATTAATCCAAAGAAGAGATAGTAATGCTTTGTTTTGCATGTTGTTGCATGACATCGTTTTTTTCTTGTCCATATTTGGTCTGAATTAATGCATGATAGAGTGATAGACTCATTCTTCTTTTCTGAAAAGAATGTTACGGCACCGGTGTACCTGGATATGCTTGAGTTCCTTGTAGCTGCTCCCCTTGGAAGACCGGCCGGTGCCAGTGCCATGGCCTCCACGATACCCGATATCACGCCCCTGGACATCTTCCTGTGAGGATATGTAAAGTATTATCTATACCATACTCCTGCTGTTGACATTGACACTCTTCGTGCAAGGATTTGCAATGCCATCAACAGTGTCACGAGAGATATACTAGCGTGAACTCGAATTTTGCTTGGATATGCTACGTGTAACTAACGGCGCACATGTTGAGATTTAATGAGAAACAAAATAAACTTCGTGTGTTATGCAACAACCAAAATACAAAACAAAGCATTACTATGTATTTGGATTTCATGTAATTAAAGTTTATAATTGGGAAAGGACTTTGTGTACACCCTGTATATTTATGGAACTCGTAATAAGCAGTAACTTGATCCATAATTAACCAAACTGAAATACGTATTTATCTTTTCAGAATTCGTGTTCGACTCTATTGAACCTTTTTTAACTAATTATAATAATTGGTAATAAACTTGTTTTAAATTAATTTCTAGGGAGCAACTACCTTCACATCTCAACCTCTAGACTATTGTAAATAAACTGAACCGAAATGAAAAGAACTAGCCATATGAAAAGACAGACCACTGTATTAAAATGGGATAATGAAAGCGAATTTAAGAAATCGATAAAAAGTAACTTCTTCCTCTTTACTCTGCCCATGGTGGACTGCTTTAGATACACTGACTGGATTTTCTGCATTCGCATTAATATAAATATAATTTAACTGTTTAAGCAATTGATTTATTTTTGTCATTACGCACAAAGACGCCTAATGTTCTTTCTCTGATCGTTTTCTGGAAATGCTGGGTTACTTGACAGTACTTTCTAAGTACCAAGTGTATTTGTCCTTTCTCTTTCCATTTTGGACTACAGTTTTGAGGTGAAAGCTATTTCGAAGTCACCGTTGTACTTTCAGGGAGAGTTGAGAAAAAGTTTAAAGTCATGGCAGTGCCATCTCTGTCCTCTTCAGGAACACGGTATCATTTTGCGTCACTCTCTTAAGAAAGTACTTAGAGTAAACTGAACAGTTTTTAGTGTAGGATAGATCATGGCGCCGAACTTAACACGTTGTCATTATAGGTCATCTTAAAAATGGTTTTCTATGATATATTTATTTGTTTATCATTTTTTAGATAATATAAGCTTCAAAATATATCAAATGAACTAAAACTACCAATGAAGAAAAGCCTTTTTAGTAAAGATAACGGTCAAGCCAGCGCGAACGCAACTGCGAAATTTCAAGCAAGCTTCACAATGCCAGACATATCCTTTATTCGTGATGAGGATGCATTTCCAACCTCTACCGACGGAGTAAATTCCTACGGACAAAAAGCACTCGTTTCCACTGCTCGAAACCGCTGATGGAACGACAAATAAAACCACGAGCTCTTTGGATCATCAGCCATTTCTCACTAACTGTTCCTCTGGGTAGAAACTCCCAGATGTTCTATTTGTCCACGAATTGTCCTCCTCCGCTCTGGCAAACTTAAAAGATGTCACTAAGATTTGTGAACCTCTCAGAACATTTAATGTTTTTATTTAAAACTTGGTTATTGATTCAGCTGAAATAGAATAACTTTACTGTTGTACAAATTTCATTCTACAAGTCCGCAAATGGGAATAGGAATGACATTGAGTGGGAAGTAATAATAATAATCGCAATATTTATCATATCACACACGTTACCGTCTTTCATTAATTATGTATCGCTGTAAGAGTAATATACAGTTCACGTATACAGTACAGTACAATACAGTGACTTAAAGATTATTAAATGAGTAATTCAGTATCCTGTAGGAGTTGTTACTAATTTAATTTTATATATACTGTACTGTAATATATATAATATTAGTCAAAGTGTGTAACCAGCCATTTCGCGTAATGGCTGAAACTTTTTAGTCATTTCGCGAAATGGCTGTTTCACTTGGACATTTCGCGAAATGTCCAAGTGAAACAGCCATTTCGCGAAATTACTAAAATCTTCAGTTATTACACGAAATGTCTGAAATTCCACAAAGTGAGAAGTTTACTTTTGAGAAAAGAGTTTCTTGCTTTGAGAAAGTATATTACTCCCGTTGGCGTTCGTGGTAAAAGCGTGTTGAATTCGGCTTTCTCTCCAGGGGTGACATCTTTTCCCGCGATGACCCCCGGATGTTGCCTCTTCATTCTTGCTGTTCCAATCGTCACACCGTTCATGGTTTGGTGCTGAAGGAAATAATGTACGACAAAAAGGATAGTAGTGCAGTCATCTATTTAGTTTTCTTCGTGTTGTTTTACGCTCAAACTTTAACTTCATCTAAATAAGCTAACATTGTTTATCGTTTTAATTTCCAAATTTTCCTTTAAATGTTGTTATAAAACATTAAGTTTTTCTACTCTTAATCTTATGTTTCTCATAGGTTAAATTAAATTACACTTACATTATACAATTAATAAATGAGGATAGACTTTGATCGGAAATCAAGTAGGCCTAAAGAAACGGGATAGGCCTCCCACGTGACATGAATAAAAGCCTAGGGCCCAAATAGAAAGTTTTCCCTACACAGGTCCTAGCGGGGGAATTGATTTGAATTTACTATCTGAAGTTCATCTTAAAAGTGGGCCCCATTTCTTATGGGCACAAATGGAAGTATTAAAATGGGATTTTTTCGGTTTTATGAATTGTAAAATTTTTTAAATAAAAATACATTTTTCTGTGTAGTTTTATCCGCTAATTTAAAAAATAACACTTTTTTTTTTGGACAAACGAAAAAAAATTAGAATAATTTACGTTCAAAGTACTAATCAAAGCGTAGCGTACGCTATTTTTACGCACCTAGGCAAGTTAGGCGTAAGCTTTGTTGTGCGCATACGCCTAAGCTATACAAATTCCGATTAAGGAGGTGACTCACTTCACTTATTGATATGACTGTGTTAAGATTGTAATATTATATAAATGTGTGAGAAAATTAATTTACAATGGTTTTTCACAAACTTAACGTCCGACGAAGAGTCAATACATTTTTTGCAATTGTTCAAAATTATTCGTAAAAAAAATTTGTGCCACAGAAAACAAAAAATTATAATAAAATTTCAATCAGACCGAACTATGTGGTGATGTCAGAAGAAGATCTGCAGTGAATCTTTTTCAATCCGCAAAGGCACCTGGTTGGAAGGATCAAAACTCCCTCTGAATAAGATAATTAAATTTATTTATTGTTGATGTAAAGAGTACACAAGCGTCAAGTTTTGCAAAGTTGAACTTGATATGAGTCATCCTACTGTGGCTGATTACAACAACTTTTTAAGAGAGGTAAGTTACCTAGATGAGAAACTAAACTAATCTTAACTAAACCTAACCTAACAACCCATCCTAACCTAACCAAATCTAACCTAACCTAACAATGAAACCCAACCTAACCTAACCAGATCTAACCTAATCTAACACAACCAAACCTAACCTAACATAATCTAAATAGCTTTCTTACATGTTCCAGGTTTGTGCCGAAGCATTTCTAAAACAACCAATGAAAATCAGGGGTCCAAAGGCAAATTTTTATAATTTCCTTTCGTTTCTCCAAAAAAAGAATGTTATTTTTGAAAGTAGCGGATAAAGCTACACTAGAAAAATGTATTTTTATTTAAAATTTTTACAGTTCATAAAACTAAAAAGACCCTTAAAATGAAAATAACAAGGGAGCTAAGATCTTTGGACGGACTGTGTACGACCCACTTAACTGAACTTTTAACCTAGCTTAACATTAGTCTAACCTAACTTGGACCAAAGTAGGAAAGTCGTGATGATAATGAAAATGGAATGAAATGGAAGTGGATCGATTTGAGAATTGCCTCCTTTTAAATTCTCATTCGTGACTTTCTCACTCTCGTGCGAGGAATGAAATGGGAATGACATTGAGTACAATGATACCATCATTACCTCTGTGAATGACTTCTAGAGAACTTTTTCTTTCATTATATATCCTTATTCGCAGACAAAGTTAACTTCATACTTATAAAAAAATTTCCTCTAACATCCCTAACAGAGAACAGCAAAACAAAAATAATAATGATAAAATAAAATATGTACAAAGTGAAGGTATCTAAAATTATGAGGTTACTCATTTAGAAAGCTATTAAATATTTAATTATTCAATATTTAAGCTTCTTATATCCTATTTATATTTTTTTCGCTTTCGTTTTTCCATTTATGTACTGTAGTTCCGCTTCGTTTTCCAATGGTGGTGCAGGTTTCGTTGCCTTGTGATCCTCCAGAATTTCCCTCTCTTTATCTTTTTCGATACCTGTTGTCCCGATATCGCGTGGAATGTCTTTCTGTATGCCTTCTGCGCGGCTCTCGGATCCCTGTATTTGTCAGTTGGCTTTGTATTTGCTGGATGGTATTTAACAGCTGAAATGTGTTGGCTACATCTAAAAAATTGGTCGCCCTCTTTGATGCTAGTTTTACCTGCGGTGCAATTTTTTTGTCGCGCTCCTTAGGGTGGTGGTAACGACATTTTTATCCGTAGTTGCACCTCCCATATCCTGTATAGGTTTTGCGGATAGTAAGATGGGGGAACTTGCATTCGTTTCCAAATTTGCAATATTCATTTGTGTAATGGAAGTTACATAAAGTGGGATGTGCATAGATGCATTGCCCATCCCGGTATCTGCAGTGTCCCTTTGCATAATATGTTTTTAGTTTTGGTCGTCATTTTATCGTTATCATTATCATTATTTTTATTATTATCATTATCATTTTCTACGTTTTTGGTTCTTGTCGGCCGTTTATTTTTTATGTTTTTAGTTTTTGTCGTCTTTTCCTCATTATCCTCTTTAGGCAGTTTTATCATATCGCAGATTTTACTCGTTTCTTTTCTTTCTTTTACAGCAGTATCTTCTTTCCGTGTTATATTTTCATTTGTTCCTCTCTCATCCACACCGTTTTGCTTTGGGACATTTCGGTCTTCCTTTCCGCCAGTTATTCTCTTTTTCTATCGCATTCGTATTCGTATTTTCCATGAGTTTTTCGTCTCGGTACATGCATCACACAGAAATTTGATCCCCGTGATTTGTTTGGTGTTCGACACGAGGGATATTTTCCTATCATCACAATTCATACGGATAAAGTTGCGCAGTTTTTGACAGAAATCACACCTGATTGCCGCATTTTCAGTTGTTTCTAAATTACGCAAGTTGCGCATTAGGTAGGAAATTGAACCCATGGCCGTGCTATTTATTACCGTCGTCGCTCAAAACACCCACAAAAAATTTTTTCCTTCTTTCGCTGGGTGTCGGTCACGAGGGTTTGGGTTTTATAACCCTTTTCCTGCCTTGTTCCAAACTTTTCTCAAATGCCTACCGTGCTTCGATTAAATGTGTACTTTAAACTTGTGGAAACTATATTGCACTTTCTAACATTCAATGAATTTCACTTTATAATTCAGGCCCGTATCCAGGATTTTCTATGGGGGAGGGGGAGTCTCATTCAACGGAACTCATATAAGAGGTGTATATATATAGAAAAAATCTATACATAAGGAAACCATTCCTATCTTTGATACTGATGAGGTATTATTCACTATTATTATATTGATAAGTATCATGTTTTCATAACACAATGAGTAAATTTCTTGAAATAATAAAAAAATGTTACCACGTCATTAATGCTTACTTTATTAAAGTATGCATACATAAATAATATCCTTTTAGAAAGCACGAAATAGCCAGAGACCATTTTCCTTATATTATTTATCAGGGATGATCACTCCTAACAGCTAAAAATACAGTGTACTTTGGCGGAACTCGCAGCTCTGTGGGTAGATGGCACGCCACCCTCGCCTCCCCCTCTGGCTACGGGCCTGTAATTTATATGCACGAATTCACTGATACTTTATACACTTTCGGGTGTGAATAGAAGAAACCGCCGAGAAGTTATAATAATGTTATAATGTTTCAGACCAACAAAGACCCTAGGATCCACTCATGGCTGGTCTACCTAACTGTGTTCGTAATTGTGTATTGTGCATGTCCTCCGTGGTGCGGAGGGGACCTACAATTTTACTTGGGTTTCGAACCACAAGAACATAAGAAATTTTTACAGTGGGCACACTAGGGGCCACTTCGGCCCATCGAGGTGGCTCCACTATGTAAAAACTGCCTCTACATTGGCAACGACCAATTTTTACAGTTTAAGTTATTCCCTTCTTATTTTGATATTAATACAGAGAGAAACAAAGCGTCCAACCCTCACGAGGAAATATATACAATTGTGCGCAAAGATAAGTGAACCCATCCACCCATCCATTGCAATCGATTTGTATGGCTGTGACTGGATATATATATATATATATATATATATATATATATATATATATATATATATATATATACAGTATATACAGGGTGATGCAAAAGTCTGGACCCATAGGCGGTTTATATGGAAAAAAAGTGTGGCCTGCAGGAAGTTTATTATGAAATGAAATTTAATTAACCATACACCAGTGACTAAATTATGTTAAATTTAACGTTCTAGTTCAGAATTTACAATAAGTGTTCGAATTGATGTCCATCTTCTTCCAAACACATTTCTACTCGGTTGCCACAAGACCTTTGCACATTTGTAAGCATAGTAATATTCGTTCTTATGGCTTCAATTTCTGTTGTGACGTTATCCTTTAGCGCCTGTATTGTTCTTGGTTTGTTGACGTAAACCACTGATTATAAAAATCGAAAGATATTTTTTATATAGTAAATTGCCTATGGGTCCAGACTTTTGCACCACCCTGTATATATATATATATATATATATGGATGATGATAGTAATCTGCACCAGATTTAGTATACACATTAAAGGAGAACCAGGGAAGGTTTTAGTAACACAATGTTTCCTCCCACAGTCCACCTACTGGGAAGGACTGTGAGGGGACCCCCCTATGTTCGTTTATACACGCCTAACGGCTAGAGTATTCAGCATCAAGTTTAGTTTACAGATAAAGGGAAAACCAGGGAAGGTTTTAGTAACACACCGCCCCTCCCAGCTTTCACCCCTGGTCGATGGACTGGGAGGACTAAACAGCTTTGGTAACCTGCACCAAACTTAGTTTACACACTAATCGGGAACCAGGGAAGGTTTTAGTAATACACTCGTCTCTCCCAGTCTCCTTCTAGGTTGTGTTTTGAGCATTCTAATACATATATATATATATATATGTGTGTGTGTGTGTGTGCTACATATATGTGTATACATATATATTTCTTGTATTTCTTGTTGCACTTGATAGATCTCATCAACATGTACAAATAGAATAATATTTTATATTATTATTTTTATTATTATTTTATATTATTACCCTACTATTCTATATTATATTTGTTTAGGAAAGCAATAACTGTCGCACTATCATATATATATATATATGTTACGTTTTTTTTGCGAAATCGGTCTTTTTGCAAATTCTCCGGTCAATTTGCAAAGAAACCAAAACAATAGTAATTTTACAAAATGACCTTAAATGTTTGATCATTTGGAAAAACACAAAAACCGGTCAATTTGCAAAATCACCAATAATCTTGTCGGTGTATTCGCAAAATCTCTCGTTCTAATACTGTTGAACCTTCTAGCTCCTAACCTGACCTAACCTAACCAACAGTGTCATTGTGGTTAGGTTAGGTTATGAGCTAGAAGGTTCTACAGTATTAGAACAAGAGATTTTTCAAATACACTGAAAAGATTATTGGTGATTTTGCAAAGTGGCCGATTTTTGTGTTTTTTGCAAATTGACCGATTTTTGTGTTTTTGCAAAATGATCAAACATTTAAAGTCATTTTGTAAAATTACTATTGTTTTGTTTTTTTGCAAACTGACCGAAGAATTTGCAAAAAGACCAATTTCGCAAAAAACCGTAATATATATATATATATGTTAGTGTGTATTATTGTATTTTACGCCTATTGTATGTAAACATATGAGTAGAACAATAAAAATTTAAATTATTATTATTATTATTATTATTATTATTATTATTTGAAGCTGTCTTTAAAGTTCGAAAATATTTGTTTCAACTGAAGAAATCTTCTTGAGAACTATTTTTTAATGAAACAAAGTTGCTGCTTTGTTGATTTTCAATCCAATGTTTCACCTGTACACTTCACATATTGTCAAGGAAAGTTTAGAATTTTAAAATAAAGTAACATATTGAAATATAGCTAAATAAAAGATAAATTTATGTGAAGCTAATCACATTTATCATATATAAGAATATATCGGGTGGCCCAAAAAAAACGCCTTGAGATTTGAACATCATAACTTCAAAAATATGCAGTTTACACTTCCAAAATTTACAAAACGTTTTCCCCAATCTATTGATAAGCCATCATAAAAATTTCAGACCTCTACATAAAATACTTTTTCCACAGCTGAGGGAACAATGAGGTATGGTGAAAAAAAACGAATACCATAAACTGAAAAAATTTTATTATTCACATCTTATCAACAAATATGATCAATATGTGTGCCGTCCTGCTTACAAACTAATCTTAACCTTTTCTTCCACGACATGATACATTTTCTGATTTCTGCTAATGTTATTTTGTCCCAACATTCGAGTATTTTTTTCTTTAATTGCATTTCTGTAAACTTTTTGTTTGGCCTTCATAAATCTTCTCTGCTAGTGTGTTCTATATACAATAATCTATGGGATTGCAATCAGGTGATTGCGTGAGCCAGTCGTTTTTTCCAATGAAGTTGACTACATTCTATTGTAGATAATCCTGTGTGAACTTGCTAGTATGAGCTGTAGCACCATCTTATTGGTGTATGAAATCGTTTCCATAATACAGACGCCGACAATCAAGCAAAAGGTTCTCCTATAAGAGATTTACATAGGTTTCTGAATTAATTTTTTATTTTCTGAAATGAAATGAATTTTCGTCTTTCCATTCCACGATATACCTGCTAATACCATGATTTTTTTTTGGAAAACCGACTTGTCTGGTGGTAAAGTCTCCATGGAGGAATGTCTTTCTTTCGACGACGATAAACAACATCGTTCCAGGAGTTTCGAGCAATCTCAATGGTGAAATCTTTTTAATCTGTAAAAACAATTTTTTAACATCATTGGACGAAAATCTATCAAGCAATTTTCTACAACGAATTTTTCTTTCAGGTCTTACATTGCTGTCACGTCTTGAAACACTGATCCTTCTAAATGCTTTAAGTCCTACCATTCTCTGCATTCTTTGTATGGAACTTCGACTGATACCTAAATTTCTTGCAATTTTCCTCTGAGAGCAGAGTGACCCAGGTCGATCCTCTTGAGATAGGCTCATCATTTCGATCATTGCTATATTGTCTTGAGTGCAAACTGTTTTAGACCAACCACTTCCACGCTTCCGTGCCGTCGAACCGGTTGCTTTAAGTTTTTTAATTATTCTACTCACAGACGTAACATTACAAGTTATTCCTGGAAATTCCCTTAAAATTCTTGCCCTTGCACTTTTCAATCACCGCTTTTTCACCATTAGTTAGAACCATAATTTGAAGGGTAAGTTTAAAAAACAGTATTTAAGATGGGCGTAACCTATATCATCTGACGTTTATCAGAGACTAACAGATTATCCATAGGCTAAGGAAACTACTACAAGTCTTAGAATAGTTGCCAGGTACAGCTATACACATTTAGGATTTAGGGTATTCGTTTTTTTCACCATACCTCATTGTTCCCTCAGCTGTGGAAAAAGTATTTAATGTAGAGGTCTGAAATATTTATGATGGCTTATCAACAGATTGAGGAAAAGTTATGTAAATTTTGGAAGTGTGAACTACATATTTTTGAAATTATTGATATTCAAATCTCAAGGCGTTTTTTTGGGGCAACCCGATATAATTTAATGTTACAATTAATTATTATGCTTAATTAATTATTATTAAAACTGACTTAAAAATTAAAAATTCTCATGTTAATAAATCGTTCATAAAGTCGCCTTTTTTTAATATATGTAAGTAAATTCACAGAACCTTTCAATACTCTTATGTATTCTTTCAGTAATATACGAGGGCCACTCAATATATTTTGCCCCACCTTTTTTTTTCTTTCCAAGTTTCCTTGTAAGTTCCAGAAATTTTGTACACAAGTAGTTACATACCTTTTTTACAAGTTTTTATTTTTCCACATAGTCTCCATCCTTTTTTGCGGCTTTCCTCCACCTCGAAACAACGGCCTTTATTCCTTGCTGGTAAAAGTCCGCTCGGTTCCGCTGGAGCCACCTCTTAACCTCCTCAACAACCTCATCGTCACTCTGAAACTTTCTTCCATGAATAGCATCCTTCATTGGCACAAACAAATGGAAGTCTGAAGGTGCCAGATCCGGGCTGTATGGAGGGTGGGGTAACAGAGCCAAGCGCATTTTTGTGAAGGCCTCTCTTGTTTGCAAAATGTGTGGTCTTGCGTTGTCATGCAAAAGAAGGACGTGTTCCAGTTTTCTCTCCGGTCGAACTCGCTTTATACGTCTCTGGAGTCTCTGTAGGG
Organism: Bathynomus jamesi; assembly: GCA_023014485.1. NCBI lineage: Eukaryota > Metazoa > Arthropoda > Malacostraca > Isopoda > Cirolanidae > Bathynomus > Bathynomus jamesi. The sequence goes on along the minus strand of JAJOZX010001840.1, from coordinate 112,398 downwards.
TAGCAATACATGCCTCTGAGTTGATTGTTTGTCCTTTCTTCATAATGTCCACCAGAATCACCCCTTTCATGTCCCACAAGATGGTGGTCATAACGTTTTCTGCAGATGGAGCCATTTTGAACTTTTTCTTGCGTGGGGAGTCTGTGTGATGCCACTCCATGGATTGACGTTTTGTTCCAGGTTCAAAATGGTGTACCCAAGTACAGTGGCGTACTAAGGGGTGCGAAGGGGGCGGTCCGCCCCGAGTGACAGCCAGGAGGGGGGTGCCATCGGGAGAGTTGAAATACCAGTACAAGTTTTCAAACCAAATGAAAAATTCGCCAAGCCAAAGGAAGAAAATAAATTTAAAAATGTTCAAATTATTACAACAGCTTAATTTTAATTTCCACTATAAAATAAATTTTTATTTTTATTGGCAATACAAAATTTACAAACGAAAAATTAAATATTTGATAAAAATTACATCGAAAGGCGAACGTTTGTTGACGTTTTAGTCATCAGTTTGTTGAGCATAGCCAGCTGGCTGCAACTGACATTCCAAGTCTTGTTTACTTGACACTGTGACTCCACATACATGAGGTATGTTTCATTAAATAATTATGATAAAGCATAAAGTGCTGGTGTTTATAACAATATCATGGTACTTATACCAGTGTCCAGTAATTTTTGACAATGTGGTATCATAGTGATGTTTAAGTGTTTATAAATGCATCGTCGTGATGTTATAATACCCGGTAAATGCATCGTCGTGATGTTATAGAAACTCATGTTTATGAATGGTGGCACCTGTGACTACTGGTTATCAGTAAAAAGACACAGGAAAGTCACACTTTGCACTAAACTTTAGACTTGACTTTTTTCCTACAACCATGACTACTGAAGTAACGATGATGTGTATGACTGAGTGACTTTTTTGTGATGACTATGTGGTGATCTTACGATGGTGGTGGTGATATGACTGCATGATTTTTTTTTAATACAACTACATGGTGATGTTAAGACAGAGGGTGATGATGTGACTGCATGGGGATGTGTTAATGCTTACATGCTTAATATAGTAAACACCGTTTCAGATTTACATCAACAACTACAGTACTATTCTATATTGAATTAGTACTAATGCTTATTGGCTTAGTCAAGTTCAACAATTTTACAATGTCCAGTGTAGTGTCATTGTATATTTAATATGTTGTTAATGCTTACTGCTTATTAGATAATGATATCAATTATAATAGCTAGCGTTATACCATACTATATTGAATTAGTGTTAATGCATTAGCATTGATAATTAATTGTCTCTGCGTGTCTGGGTTGATAATCTGATAACTCAATGGGTATCTGGTTGGAAAAAGTTTGAGAACCACTTGTTTGAAGCTTTTCTGTTATAATAATTTTTTTTTACTTCTTTATTTACTGGATATACTGTTAATTTTCATTTTGTCAGTGGTCTAGTTATTTGTGAGTAATGCTCATAGTTTTCTGCTTTTTTAGGAGTCGTGTTTGTACTTAACCCCTCCCCCCAAAAATAATAATAAGGATCCGCCCCGGGTGCCAAATACTTTAGGTACGCCCCTGCCCAAGTCTCATCCCCATTCACAATTCGTGAAAGGAAGTCATCCCCTTCTGTCTCGTATCGAACCAACGACTCGGAAGCAATTTCTTTTCTTTGGGCCTTGTGATCTTCAGTCAGTTGGCGAGGAACAAACCGTGAACACACTTTTGAGTATCCCAGTTGCTGAATTATCGTAGTCACACTTTCTTCACTAATTCCTAGCTCCAGTTATAGCTCCTTGTATGTGACGCGCCGATTTGATCGAATGATGCTGTTAGCACGTTGCACAGTGTGAGATGTTATAGCCAATGCCGGGCGACCGCTGTGTGGCTCATCATCGAGGCTGGCTCTCCCTCTCTCCGATGATCTCACACGTTTAGACCAGCGTCCAACTGTGCTTCCAGTGATGTAGGTCTCGAGATCGGTCTCGGTCTCGAGACCGAGCTCGAGACCCAATTTGCAGATCTCGATCTCGATCTCGGTCTCCGCTATTTAGATCTCGGTCTCGATCTCGGTCTCGACAGACGCGGTCTCGGTTTTTCTCCCCGAGACCTCTCGAGACCGTAATGAAAAATACATGTTATTGGCATACTCATGATGGTGGCTTGGCTGAACAGACACAATTCAGAATGTTTATGAAAGTTTGTAAAAGTAAGGGACTCTAGGTATTCACTAATCAGTCACCCTGTTTTGAGTTGCCAAGTTTGTCTTGCGGGGGGGGTCTGAATTTTTTTAGGTTAGCGGTACAAAAAATTTTGCCCTCCCCGACCCCGTCAGATTAATTTTATTGAAAATGGAAACACTAAATAGAGAATTATATATATTATATATATAAGTATATATTATAAGGCCACTTAGTGTTGCCAAACGGCGTGTCAACCTCTGTGGCGTGATAAAAACGATTATCTTCCCATCCAATATGTATTTGAGATCGATGAATCTCATATTTTAGACAACTGCTCTCCAATAAAGTTTTGGCACCAGAAAGGGGATAAATTCCCATCACTGGCCAATATTGCCATGACTGTTTTAACAGTGCCTGCCTCTAGTGCTCCAATTGAGCGTGTATTTAGCCATGGAGGCATAATAATGAGGCCCCACAGAAGTCGAACTTCAGCAGATCTTCTGAGCATGCTGATGTTCCTTAAGTGTAATGAGCACCTATCATGCTTTAAATAAATGCACAAGTCAAACTGGGTAGTGGTACGGTACGTTCATTAAACCTTCTGTAACAGATATAAAAGAAGTAAATAAATAAAAAGTACGCATATATATATATTCATTTGTTAATTTATAGGCTACACTTTTTACATTCAACACACTACATCTGAGAAAGTAGTTATTAGTTTATTAATATACTTAACATAGTCTAATTTCCATAGTAGTGTAAAACAAATTGAAAGGGCATGAGCTTGGTCTCGATCTCGGTCTCGAATTTTAAGGGTCTCGATCTCGGAAGGTAGATCTCGATCTCGAACCTTTGATCTCGGTCCCGATCTTGGTCTCACAGGATCAGGTCTCGGTCTCGGTCTCGGACTTGGTGGTCTCGACTACATCACTGTGTGCTTCGATCAACAACAGCATCTCCGTAAACGTTTTGTAGACGTTTGTAAATATTTCCACCTGTTTCCTTCTCTTCGGTTAAGAACTCGATAATAGCTCTCTGTTTACGACGCACATCACTGTCAGACGCCATTTTCGAAAATGCGTTAACCATCGGTTTTATACAAGGTCGTTTAAAAGCGGTTTTATACAAGGAGGGGAGGTTCAAAGTGGAAAAATCTGGTTATGTGAAGCGCAGAAAGTTGAAACGTACGGCCCAAAAGACATTTCAGCCCCATGGCCTATTATTTAGCTAAGAAAAAAGGGTGGGGCAAAATATAGTGAGTGCTCCTAGTATTATATACTGTATATATGGGCAGAGGCAGATTAAGACACCTCGGGACCCCGGGGCAATGTAGAATATGGGGGCCTTTTTCTCTCGCTTTTTATTAACATTACATGTACAGTACATAGTACATTTACACGAATTATGTATATGTACGGTGCTCAGGCTATTTGAAAAACAAACTTAAGAGAACCTTAACACAGTGTATTTTGCCATTTGCCAAAACCAAACAGTATTAAACAAATTTTACTTTAGGGCCTATAAAACATGAAATAAAACAGGGAAGTTGTCAGTTTGTGTACTCTGTCATATTTAATCAAAGTTTGCGAAATCTCGAATTATATCATCGAAACTCAATTGATTGGGGGACCCCTCAGGCATGGGAGCCTGAGGCTTCAGCCTCAATAGCCTCAGTGATAATCTGCCACTGCATACAGTAACCTTACTAAATTCTTAATCATATACAATATTTTAACAAACACGCAATTTGAGTTTAGAGGTGGACATAGAACGGAAGATGTCATAAATATGCTATAAGAAAATGTCTATAAGAACCTAAACAGCAAAAAGCACACTGCCTTGGTCTTTCTTGACTTGGCAAAAGCATTTGATACACTTTCACATAAAATCATATTAAATAAACTCGCATGCACGGAATAAGAGGAAATATCTTCGATTGGGTCAAATCGTATCTGATAAATCGTCATCAGTATATCAGATTAAAAGATGATTTAACCGACAAGGCGATACTAATTAGTGGGGTCCGCAAGGATATATTCTTCGGCTATTACAACTTCTCATTTTCAACCACTTCAAATTGCGTACAATATACAGATGATATCACACTGACTTCCCTTCATAATTTAAACCTGATAAATGAAACGAAAGGGCATTAGAGCATGATTATAAACGGATGTGTGCTAATAAACGTTTATTGGGCCTGACAAAGTCATCTTATTACCACAAAACATATAAATACAACTATCAAATAAAAATTAGGATTATTACTCTCGTAAGATGAATGAAGTTAAAATACTTGGCATTAATTTAGACGAAAAATGAAATTTCAAAAGTCATGTACAACATATCAAATCCCAAATATCAAGATTTCTTTTTCTCTTCATATTATTTAAATTAAAAAAGACTTTCTCAAAACGCACTCCTTATCCTATATTATTCCTTCATCCATCCACATTTATTACATTGCATTACAACATGCGGTACCTCAAAGAAATATATAAAATATCTTTTGGAAATCATTCATAAAAAATGTCTGTGGACTCTCTCGCATAATGACAACACAGTCACACTTCCCCAACGTTTAAAGAGATAAATATTTTAAAACTAAATGAATTATACAAATTCAATGTTGCCGTCAATGAGTTCAAAGTTAGTAAAAGTCAACATACATCACCCATTCAAAGAGCAATCAATGCCCATCAAATACATCATCATTATAACGCTCGACTCCCCAGAGATTTCATACGCAAACCAAACTATACAATGGAGACTGCAGGAAATACACTCTCTTTCAAAGGAGCAATTGAATGTACGGAATGCAATTTTCATGAATATCAGGCAGGCTTCATCACTAAATATATTCGGAAATCACTACAGAAGTACTTCATTAGCCCCTACTAATGTATAAGTTCACTACTGCTATTATTACCATAGTAATTAAGTTCCCATTTTATAATTAACTCTCTAAAGTCTAAACTATACTAATTTCATTAAACACTCTTAATTTCATAATTTATCCTACATTATTTTTTTATTAAGCATCATTTATTTTTAGCTAAATATCCAATTTATCATTTTATTTTATATATTTAATTGTGTAAACAATCAAACACTGCTTTTGTAAATTTTCAACTTTTCTTAGCTATTATTATTGTTATTATTATTATAATTATTATTATTATTATTTGATATTACTCTTACTATTAGTTGCAATTTTCACTTCTCTTATGTAATAAACAGAACCCCCATTAATTCTGCCTATAAAGCTTCCCACGGCATGTTCAGATTAGAACAGTATGAATGTACAGGGTGTTTCAAAAGCTCGAATCATAGGAAATACTTTTATATATATATATATATATAATGTGTGTGTGTGTGTGTGTGTGTAGACATTAAAAATATTTCCTATGATTTCGGATTTTCGAAACACCCTGTAGTAATGTTATATCAGATATCTAAATTATATAAAAAATATTGAAAAATATTGTAAAACTTTATGCAACTTCTCTTCCTTTGTGAATAAAGGTTTTTGTTTTTGATTTAGTTTAATGCATTTAGTAACACCTGAGATCCAATTACTCGTTCACTGAACGCGTCACAATCTAACTGTACATAAAGACCACCTGGTGAAAAAAATTAAATCGTCCAATTATACAGTTTCATAACGATATAAATTTATCTGCTTACGTTTCGTTCATTATAAAATGTGAATTTTCATATAAATATATACCAAGATGGCGAACGACTGCAGACGCGATCTATGTGGCTAGTTTCCTTGATTAAATAGCTATATTTTTCGAGCGCGAGTCCGAGAAACCTTTATATTAATTTGTACTTGAACGTTCAGTGATTGCGTGTACGAATATATACTTTGAGGAACATAGCGAATAACTGTTGGTGTTAGTTACTGCAAAAGGCATCCCTCCCGGCACATAGATGATATCTGCTAACACGTGGTGATAGGGGGAAGTGGTCATCCCCCGAGTCTTTCCCTCTCCTCCCCTCAGTCTTCTCTCTTCAGAGAAGTCGAGCTCGTTGGTTTACCGTTAATTTCGTTGTGATATTGACGCCAGAAGAACGGCGCAAAAGAAATAACATAGAGAATCTCTTGCTATGCTTTGTGTGGGACAAAGTAGATCATTTAAAATTTGACCGGCTGCTAACTGTGTCGCGAGTTTTATGACGATGAAAAAGTGGAATCTGCGAGGGAACTGCTCGCCTCCTTCGACATAGAGGAAGTACAAAAGGTGAAAACACATTAAAAGACATTAATACCGTGACTCCTTTGGGTTAAAGTTTACCTAAAGTACATAAGCCTTATGTCCCTATCCGCCCTATCTTACCTGCCTTTATTAGTCACTGCTTGGCTAAGTTTTTTGTCCCCTTGCTTTCTAAATTGACAGCTAACAATTTTACCACTTTAAATTCTTAACTTTGTTCAAGAGATCACTAAAATGTCTAATGTTCATAAGCTGTTTTTGGCCAGTTTCGATGTGGTTCTTGTTTACAAATGTCCCGGTACAGGAAACCATTGATATCTGTTTGACTACTTTATTTCCTAATGGCTCCTCCAAAGCAGATCTATTGAATAAAAATGATTTTGCTTCATTACTTAATTTAACTGTAAAAGACACTGTCTTCATGTTTGATAATAGACTCTATAAACAAATAGATGGCGTAGCCATGGGTTCTCCTTTGGGCCCCACTTTTGCAAACTCCTTCCCTTGCTTTCATGAGGCTCGATGGCTTCATGACTGCCCCATTTCCTTCAAACTTGTTTTCTACCGTAGATATGTGGATGACACCTTTCTGTTATTCCAGCACCCTTCTCATGTTGATCAATTCTTAATTTATCTAAATTCTAAACATCTAAGTTTTAAATTCACTAAAGAGGTGGACCAGAATGCCCAGTTAGCTTCCTTGGACGTCAATATTCATAGAATCAATAATAATTTTAAAACTTCCCTATATCATAAGAAACTTTCACCAGTCTGGTACACATTTTTTAAGTGATGTTTCTTTTGGCTTTAAAGTTAATTCCATTAAAACTCTTACTGACCGCTCATTTGAGGTTTGCTCCGATTATTTTTCTTTTCATTCTGAGATGTGTTTTTCAAATGATTACTTTAACTCTATTCTTATCCAAAGGACATGATTATGAAACATATTCGACTATTTAAATTATCATTTTAAACCCCAACTCCCCGTTCGCACTTTTCAAAAATACAAAATATATATCGATGCCCTTTTATGGCTACTAAATTTAGCCAAAGGATCGAAAAAGACTTAAAACACTTGCTCGCTCAGTTTTATCCAGAAACTGATTTTAAATTTATATTTATCAATAATTTGAGCATTAGCTCCTTTTTTAAACTTAAGGACAGGCTGCCCGATGCTCTCGTCTCCAACCTACTTTACTCTTTCAATTCTGGTTGTAACGCCACATGTGTTGGCAGCTCCGTCCGCCAGCTTAAGGTACGAGTTCATGAGCATCGTGGCATTAGTAGTCGCACTTCTTTACCACTAAGTAGACCAACCAAATCCTGAATTCGTGAACATTGCAAAAGTAGCAACCATCCATTTTATAACGATTTCTCAGTTTTTTTTTATGCAGGAAGCAGGGGCCAAGGCCAAATGCCCGCCAAAGCGCCCCTCCCATAGAAGAAGAAAGCCAAAATCAAGGTCCAGGGTTTTCGAGATGCCAAGACACTCTGCGTTTGAAAAATGGGAGGACATAGACAGGAGGAATGATGGATTGAGGAAGATTGTTCCAGAGTTGACCGGTTGAGTAGATGAAAGATTGAAAATACCAATTAAACCTTGCATTAGCTAGTTGGACAGAAAAGGAAAGAGAAAGTATAGAAAGTCTGGTACTGCGTGCTCTCCTTAAAGGAGGAGTCATGCAGTTAGAGAGTTCAGAAGAGCAATGTCCGTTATGATAGCGATAGTAAAGAGAGAGTGTCTTCAGTATCTCTCTCTCCACCGCAATGCTGCCTCAATCAGTAAGAGGCGGGGAATTGATGAGACGAAACGCCTTTGATTCCACGCGGTCAAATACGGCTGAGTTGAGCCACCCCACACATGAGAAGCATACTCCATACATGGGCGAACAAGACCCCTGTACAGAGACAGAAACTGAGTGGGGTTTAAGAAACCGCGGAGGCGGTACAGCATACCTAACCTTTTAGAAGATGTTTTAGAAAGAGAGTATATATGATCTTTCTAGGAAAGATCACGAAAAAAGGAAAAGCAAAGAATGTTAAGAGAAGAGGAGGGATTGAATTGTGTTGTTGAAGATAAGAGGATAGTCGTGTGGAAGATTGTGAAAAGTAGATAGATGGAGGAACTGAGTTTCTGAGGCAATGAAAGCCTCAAGGTTTTCTATGCCCGAGTCAGAGATGGCAACAAGATCAGAGATCAGGTGTACCATAACCGTACTATTCGAATCATGGAGTAACTGTTGAGAGGGACGCTTTGTGAAGCGGGTGGAGAAGTGAAGAGTGGAATCATCGGCATAAGAGTGAATAGGACAGGAAGTGCGAATTAAAAGATCATTAATAAATAAAAGGAAAAGAGTGGGTGACAGGACAGAACCCTGAGGAACACCACTGTTAATAGTTTTAGGAGAAGAATAGTGGCCATCTACCACTGCAGCTATAGATCGGTCAGAAGGAAATTAGAGATGAAAACACAGATAGAAGGATAGAAACCGAAGCAGGGCAGTTTCGAAATTAAAGATTTGTGCCAGACTCTATCAAAAGCTTTTGATATGTCAAGCGCAATAGCAAAAGTTTCACCGATCTGAAAGAATATTGTGAGAAGAAAGGTGTTTAAGAATCTTCCTATTAAGGAGAGATTCAAACACTGGAAAGGCAAGAAATCAAAGCAATTGGACGATAGTTAGAGGTTTGGGAGTAGTAACCCTTCTTTGGGACAGGCTGAATAAAAGCGAACTTCCAGCAGGAAGGAAAAGTACCAGATGAAAGACATAGACAAAAGAGTTTGACTAGGCAGGGTGTCAGCACTGAAGCACAGTTCTTAAGAACAACTGAGGAACACCATCAGGACCATACGCCTTCTTGGAGTTCAGCCCAGATAGGGCAGAAAAAACATCTTTAGAAGAGAGTCTAATTTCAGACATAATAAAGTCAGAGTGGGGAGGAGAGAGGAACAGCACTGGAATCGTCCAGGGTTCAATTGTAAGCGAAAGTTTGAGCGAAGAGTTCAGCTTTGTTAGAAGAGATGGCAACTCTGCCGTCGGAATGGAAAAAAGGATGGAAAGAAAAGGAAGTAAAGTTGTTGAAGAGGTTCTTAACTAGATGCCAGAAAGAGCCAGAAGAATTAAAACTATAAATTTTCACATTTTTGTGGGATGAAGGAATTTTTAACAAGTCAAAGAACAGATTTTGCACGATTCCGGGCAGAAATATAAGCTGAGTGAGAGTCACAGAGTTGGATGGCGACGGTACCTTCTGAAAGACTCCTCCTCTCTGTTACGGATAGCATTAGAACAAGTAAAGTTAAACCCAGTTTTTTTTGCATTAGTAGTAGGAATAGAATATGGAATGTACGCCTCCATGCCAAAGAGAATCACCTCTGTGATGCGCTCAGCACACCCAGAAGGGCCTCGGCCACGGAAGCAGTAATCATTCCATGGGAAATCACAGAAGTATTGCCTAAGGGCCTCCCAATCAGCGGCGCCTCCTCTTGAGAGGATCCAAAGGCCGAATTGGAGCGATAGGGCAGGAAACAGATATCAGATTGCAAAGTTTCAACCACTTTGCAAAATGAAACGGACCTGAGAATTATTGAGTCTTGTATATATATATATATATATATATTATATATATATATATATATATATATATACCGGGTGGGCCAAAAAAATATTACCCAAATTTTGAAAAATGTTGTGGCTCACCCTGTATATTGATTTTATTGCTGAGGCCGTATGTTGTACCCATACTTTTACTTTTTCAATTCAACGCCCCAGGAGTAGAGGTACAGGCTCACAACTAGAGGGAGGTATCAGAATATGGTGCTCAATTGAAAGGAGGTCAAAGTCAGCATTTTATAGTTTCAGATAACAGTCAGTTTCTCTATAAATAATTAATTTTCCTAATTTTTATACAAAATAATTAATTTATTTTCTTTTTCATTTCAGAGCATTATTCTGCTATAGTTGGTGAACAAGTTATAACATAATGAAATACTCTTTGCAAGATGAAACATTGATATTGAACCTGCGTAAGGAGAAACACTGGAGGTGTAAAACGAATGAAGAAAGAGTTTCCAAATAAACGAAGGACGATACCTGGACTTCAGTATCTCATAAAGAAAATCGATATCACATGGTCGACCAAATGAAAAGAAGGCAGTGGAAGGCCAAAAAACATTACGTACTGAGGAAACTATTGACACGGTTTCATCCATGATATGCAGTCAAGCAGAACGGCCCAACACCCACAAGTCCGTTAGAGAAATTTAAAAAACTACTGGTATTTCTCGCTCTAGTGTTCGCGTATAGTAAAAGATGATCTGGGTCTTAAATGTTTTAAAAGAGTCGAAGTTCATAAGCTCTCTGCATCAAATAAGCAAGCAAGAGTTGAAAAATGTTGTGCTCTGTTAGATCGATTCCCAGACAGAGAAGTGTCGAAAATATGGTTCAGCTACGAGAAGACCTTTACGGTTGCTTCAACAATAAACACACAAAATGACCGAGTTTATGGAAGACAGGACAAAAAAATCTATCAGTCTAGATCGACTTTGCAGGGAACGTCCGCATTTTTCTCAAAAAGTCATGGTTTCCATCTTTATTTCAAAGTTAGGGAAGTCAGAGACTGTTTTTGTCGATCAAAATGCCAAAATCACTGCTGCTTATTACCAAGAAAAAATCCAACTTCACGACGAGATGGACCATGAAATTCTACACAGGACACATATATTGATTGTACAAATAACAGTTGATAAAGGTAAAATTATATTGTTCAAAATCAGGGTAATAGTTTTTTTGGCCCACCCTGTATATATATATATATATATATATATATATATATATATATATATACAAAAGCCTAAGTTGAATGAGTGTAGTTCTGCGTACAAATTACACATACACACACACACACACACACATATATATATATATATATATATATATATATATATATATATACAGGGCTTCCCAAAAAATGTATACACACTTTAAATACTTATAAAGGCAGTGTTTATTAAAATACATTTCATTTTCAAAATGTAATAGAATCTACAGACATTATTTAATTGTTTTGTCAACGCCTGTTTTCAAACTGACGTCCGTTCTGGTCCAGGCACTGCTGATAACGCGAAGCAATGGAATCGCAAACATCAGAAACATTTCGTTTGGTATTTGTGTGCATTCTCGTTCAATGGCTGCTCTCAATTCAGCGACTGTTGCAGGTTTTATAGCGTTGACTTTGTCTTTTAAGTATCCCCATAAAAAAAAGTCTAGTGGTGTGAGGTCTGGTGAACGCGGAGGGTATTCTACGAAACCCCTTCGTCCAATCCACATCCACATCGTGCCAAGTACCACTCGCAATACTCCACTCTTCGGTCCGGATCATCTTCATTAATAGCATGGACTAATCTTGGAATGTAACTTTTCCATTGACAGCGCTTCAAAATGCGTTGGACAGACGATTCTGAAATTCCTACCTCACGACTCGCTTGCCGCACAGATTTTCTTGGACTTTGGTGATACGTTTCCAGTACTCTTTCTTGCTTTGTGGGGCTTGTCGATGTCCGTGGTCTTCCGGAACGCTTCTTGTGGACATTCTGAACAGTTCCATCGGCTTCAAACTTATCTCTAATTCGAGTGATGGTAAGTCGCGTTGGTGGATCTGTTTGAAACTCCCTCCTAAACTGTCTTTGCACTTCAACTGCGTTTTCACACTTCCAGTAGCATTTTAGAATGAATTTCCTTTGTTCAAAGCTTAGTCTGACTGCCATTATTAATTCTAATGGGTTTAACTTGGAAAGAAAGAAACATCAATTGAGTATCAGCTGTTAAAGTGTGTATACATTTTTTTGGGACGCCCTGTATATATATATGCAAGTACATTTGTTTCATATAAAATGGAGCCATGCACTTGTAATTCACGTTCAAAACATTTCATGAATGAATTCTTAATTTTCAGAATAACAATTGTAGACTAAAGTTTTAATTTTACAATCATTGGCTTTTGATTACTGAAAGTTTTCATATTAGGGCTGTGTCGGCAAAAGTTGGATGAATACTTATAAACAAGTCATGCATATTGCAACAAAGTTTTGCGCAATGAATTTTAAATGTATATTTTCCCCATCATAATCCAGTTTTCAACCATTTTTGGCGTACAAACGTGACGTAATTGTAAATGTAACCAATCTTACTACTGTTTAGAATTACTCCAGTTTAATTAGTTAATTGTTTTGATATCACTTTGAGACTACTTCGTTAAAATATAAACAGGAAAGGTTAATGACTCGAGTGTGCATTAAAATATTTACAATGAATTAAATTATAGGTAATTTTGACAAATTAAATCAAACTATTTATTGGTCGGATAAGTTAATTCAGTAAAAAGTATACTTTACTATATTACAACTAAATTATTATCATTATTATTATTATTACTAGCTAAAGTGGGCCTGCGGTGCTGGGGCCTTCTGCCTTAGTAATTGGGATGCTTGCGCCCCTCAGTTACTGGGAAGTCAATTATTCGGTCAATAAAACTATAGAAAAGAACGCAGCCATAAAAATCTTAAGTTCACAAAGAACTTTTGTGAAGCTGAGCAGTTGACACCCCCTGCCCTCAGTAATTCTGGGACCGAAGGCTCCAGCACCGCAGGTCTAGCTAAATGGGCCCGTAGGGCCGACTTCAGCTAGAAGAGAACGCAACAATAAAAATCTTAAGCTTCACATCTGAACCCATTGTATCAAGATTTGTGAAGCTTAAAGTAAATATTAAGCTTTCACTACCTTAATAATTTCTTTTCAAAATCTTCGGTATCCGATTTCAGCTTTTGAAATAATTTTTTGGGACAGACCTGAGGCATTCTTGCCTCAATTATATTATAGAGAGATTATCATTTAAAAAATAAATGCGATAGTATTTGTTAAATATAAGTTGATAGAGAATAGCAACTGAAAAATACAAATTGCCTCTGACGCTGTGAGTTGCATCATGATTTTGTTTCCACACAAACAAAAGATAGGGTGATATGACAAAGGAGACGTACAGTCGTACAGCTTAATTAACGAAGGTCCGAACTACGGTTTGTCACATCATTTGAACTACGGGATGGTTCCCACATAACGAGATACAACTGCCCAAACCAAACTCAATTACAGTAACTACAGTTACGGCAAGCGGCAAGCGGTATAACCACGTGGCCACGACGATCTTTACTAACATAATGTACGAGTATGAACGTTATGTGACTATTTTAAATTAGGAGAAATTTAAGCTTCCTACTGTTCTATAAGGTCTTTTTCGTACTTGATCAGGACCTTCTAGAATAGGTCGAAAGATTGTCCTTCTACAGGGTGTTTATAAAGTCCCTATCTATTTCAGTGAAAACGTAGCAAAAAGGGTAAAATTCAATAACAATATAATAGAAGGCATACATTTAATGAATATTTAAGCATATGATTCTACATGAGAACCATCAGTATTTCTACAGAGTTCGAATCTGTCAGCAGTATTGCGGAACACATTTTGGAGCATGACAGAGGTTATTTTTGTAACTGCTGTTACGATACAAACCCGTAAATGTCCCAGCTTCATTCAGATGGCATTTGAAACACCGGCGTCTTTCAACAAGATGGGGCACCTTGTCATTACGCAAACATTGTTCGGGAGTACCTAAATGAACGATTTCCAAATCGGTGGATCGGACGTGGAGGCAACAGACCCTGGGCGGCTCGATCTCCTGAGCTAACACCCTTGGATTTCTTTGCATGGGGCTTTATCAAATCAAACGTCTATCAAACGAGGGTTACAGATCTGCAAGATTTACCTGCTCGTATCGTAACAGCAGTTACAAAAATAACTCCTGTAGTGCTCCAAAATGTGTTCCGCAATGCTACTGGCAGATTCGAACTCTGTAGAGATACTGATGGTTCTCATGTAGAATCATATGCTTAAGTATTCATTAAATGTATGGCTTCTATTATATTGTTATTGAATTTTACCCTTTCTGCTACGTTTTCACTGAAATAGATAGGGACTTTATAAACACCCTGTATATAAATCATTAACTTACTTGTGGCTTTATTTAACGTATAAACGTTTTAATGTTACTATTATATAAATCAGTCATATAACTAATATATAAAAAGCAAATAGTTTAGAAAGCTCTAATTTCTTTATGCAGTAAGGAGGAGCTAAGGGCGAACGCCCGCAAAAACGTTCCAACCCATAGTGGAAGGAAAGAACCAAAACCAAGGTTCAAGGTTTCCGAAATGCCTGGACACTCTGCTTCTCAAAGATTGGAGGTCATAGACAGGGAAAAATATGGATTGAGAAAAGTTGTTCCAAAGTTGACTGGTTGAGTAGATGAAAGATTGCTAACACCGATTAACCCCCCCCCCCCATTAGGGAGTTGAACAGAAAAGGAATGACAATATGTCGAAAGTCTAGTACTGTGTCCTCTCCTTAAAGGAGGAGGCATGCAGTTAGAGAGTTCAGAATAGCAATGTCCGTTATAATAGCAATAGTAAAGAGAAAGTGAGACAGCTGTGCGGCGAAGAGAGAGGGATTGAAGACATTGAGTAAGAGGCGGGAATTGATGAAACGAAAAGCCTTTGACTCCATCCGGTCAAGTAGAGCTGTGCGGGTTAGAAGCGTATTCCATACGGAGGCGGACAAGACACCTGTACAGAGACAGCAACTGAGTTGGGATGAAGAAACCTCGAAGCCGGTACAGTGCACCTAGCCTTTTAGAAGCTGTTTAGAAAGAGCGTATATGTGATCTTTCCAGGAAAGATCATGAGAAAAGGAAACACCAAGAATGTTAAGAGAAGAAGAAGGATTGAATTGTGTATTGTTGAAGATAATGGGATAGTCGTGTGGAAGGTTGTGACGAGTAGACAGATGAAGAAACTGAGTTTTTGAAGCAATGAAAGCAACATGGTTTTCTCTGCCCCAATCAGAGATAGTAGAAAGATCAGAGGTCAGGTGCACCATAGACGTCGTATGCGAATCATAGTGACTGTTGAGAGGGTGAAGCGGGTGGAGAAGTGAAGGGTAGAATAATCAGCATAGTGGATAGGACAGGAAGTGCGACCGTTTTGTGTTTAATTAGAAAAATAAATGAATTATTTGTTCACAGTGATTAACAACTCTGTATACGGTAATTGGGGCATATTACAATGACTGATTCTTTATTCACTTCATTGTTAATATATATCCCCTTCTTGAATTTATATTTAATTATTCATTTAGGTTTCCATAGTAATATGTAAACCAGAGTGATGAATGGGAATAATTATGTTCTAAAGACATTTGGAAAGGAGTCAACCAATCAATCAGCGATCACTCACGCCAAGATTCATTCATAAAATGTTACAACCATTTGTCGTATACACAACAAATATATGCCAGGTGTCGCTATCTGTTCTCAAGAGTGGCCTACGAATAGTAAGCACAACTGTACATTGTAATAAACGTAATGTTCTTTATCAGTTGTCTGGTATGTTCTTCTTCAATTGTAAGTCACTTCTGTATCCGCAGACATAGTATATTATGGAATAAAATTGTTATGTGATATACTTTTGTGCTTGTGTTTTAAATAATAAAAAATCGTGCTGTGAAGTCCAGATTTTAGTGGGCATGGAAATGTGAAAATGATTTTAATTAGATGACCGGTCAATCACTGCCCAGTACCCTCCATCCTAAACCCGGCCCTGCCCAGGGTCTCTACAAATCACTGCCCAGCCCAGGGGCCCTCAGTACTATTGCCTATGGGCCGCCAAAGTCCTAAATCCGTCCTGGTTGTTGTTTGTGCATTTAATTAACTTCATGGCTACTCTCCTTCTTTTGTGGAAGAGTGTTCGCTTTTTGCCTCTCGAACTAGGTTCTCTTTTCCTTTGGCTGTACTTTCGAAACATATTTTTCTTAGATTTCCAGCAGCTTTTTATCCAAAGTTATAGCATTTCTTCAGTTGTTTTATCCTCTAAGACTGTTTTCCACTGTACTTGCACCATGATTCTACATGAGAACCATCAGTATTTCTACAGAGTTCGAATCTGTCAGCAGTATTGCGGAACACATTTTGGAGCATGACAGAGGTTATTTTTGTAACTGCTGTTACGATACAAACCCGTAAATGTCCCAGCTTCATTCAGATGGCATTTGAAACACCGGCGTCTTTCAACAAGATGGGGCACCTTGTCATTACGCAAACATTGTTCGGGAGTACCTAAATGAACGATTTCCAAATCGGTGGATCGGACGTGGAGGCAACAGACCCTGGGCGGCTCGATCTCCTGAGCTAACACCCTTGGATTTCTTTGCATGGGGCTTTATCAAATCAAACGTCTATCAAACGAGGGTTACAGATCTGCAAGATTTACCTGCTCGTATCGTAACAGCAGTTACAAAAATAACTCCTGTAGTGCTCCAAAATGTGTTCCGCAATGCTACTGGCAGATTCGAACTCTGTAGAGATACTGATGGTTCTCATGTAGAATCATATGCTTAAGTATTCATTAAATGTATGGCTTCTATTATATTGTTATTGAATTTTACCCTTTCTGCTACGTTTTCACTGAAATAGATAGGGACTTTATAAACACCCTGTATATAAATCATTAACTTACTTGTGGCTTTATTTAACGTATAAACGTTTTAATGTTACTATTATATAAATCAGTCATATAACTAATATATAAAAAGCAAATAGTTTAGAAAGCTCTAATTTCTTTATGCAGTAAGGAGGAGCTAAGGGCGAACGCCCGCAAAAACGTTCCAACCATAGTGGAAGGAAAGAACCAAAACCAAGGTTCAAGGTTTCCGAAATGCCTGGACACTCTGCTTCTCAAAGATTGGAGGTCATAGACAGGGAAAAATATGGATTGAGAAAAGTTGTTCCAAAGTTGACTGGTTGAGTAGATGAAAGATTGCTAACACCGATTAACCCCCCCCCCCCATTAGGGAGTTGAACAGAAAAGGAATGACAATATGTCGAAAGTCTAG
>JAJOZX010001840.1:0-90000 GCA_023014485.1 Bathynomus jamesi | reverse complement strand
TCCTTCCATTTCAATAACATTTTTATTCTTGGCCGGAATTCATCTATTGCTCGAATTACTTGTTCCTGGGGAAGCTCTTCCCATTTTTGAATGATGATCTCGCCTAAATGAACGACATCTTTTAGCCTAGTCCTGTAGACTCGCTCTGCTAAGTTCTCCCATATTCCGTAATCAACGGGGTTTAGATCTGGGCTGTTCGGAGGCCAATTACTAGGTTCTAAAAGTTCAGGTACACTATTTTGCAGGTACTCAATCGTTGATTTAGTAGTGTGGAATGTTGCCTCATCTTGGAAAAGGAAGTAGCCATTATTAGCCAGTTTTCTCATTTAACCCTTTAAGGACTGAAGATGCCAATTGCTAACGTTTCAAATACACGCATTCATAACTTAACCCTACAAAAAATTCAGGTCTGAAAGGGTTAAGGAAGCATTTTCTGTAGCAGGGAATTAGTATAATATTGGGCATTAATTTTTACCCCAGGCTCAATAAAACAAATTAAAGTTTTTCCTAACTTGGACACTCCAACTGAAACCATGACGCTAGCAGAAAAATGGCTCCTTGTGGCGTAAAGTCTTTCATCTTGCAATTGATTTTTATGCTGAACATCTGAATAGACTCAATCATTCTGAGAGTTTCTGGGGGGGCTCTACAGTAAAACGTTTTTCATCAGTACAAAATGTCTTCGCCAGTTTATCTTGAGTTATGAAGCGCAAAATGCGCTTTGATACTGTAAATCTTTTCTGGCAGTTTATTTCAGACAATTTTTGCCCATGCACACGTTTGAACGGCTTCAATTCAAGATCCTCCTTAATTATCCCCCTTACGCTTGTGTTTGATATTCCAAGCTCTTTTGAAATTTGATTTGGTGTCATATGGGTACCAGGTTTATCCTTTTGACTAAGGACACGTTTCTCTACATTTTGAATATTTCAGCCACTCGAACTGATTTTGGTCGCCCACTACCTTCCTTCCTCTCAATGGTTCCAGTTTCATCAATTTTTTCAGCAAATGTGCTAAACCTCCTTTAGACCATCCTTTATGATGAAATTCGGCAAGTAACTTTCTTACACCATAACCTTTATCAAGCCTATAATGCTTAATGATGATTTTGTCTTCATAAGAAAGTGGCATATTTACTAATTGTATGATTTAAATTAATTCTGAAAAATAAAAAAGAAATTGATCATTAAAAAGTACAATATTGTTCAAACATAAAGTCGGCTGTCATTTTCAGCACTTTTATAAATTAAGACGTCACAGCTTTGTTTTTTTGAAATTATATTCTGAAATTTGGTCAACTTATTAATAAACACATATGTTTTATTGTGTATAAATTACCTTTGAATTAATAGCTTTTTTAAAATGTACCCTTTTTTTATGGCACACCCGTTATATATTACACTGGTATGCATCAATTTTGCTGTCAAGGGTTTTGTAAGTGATTCTTATAGAGTTTTTCCTGCTGATTTCGAATCTGCAATCTGTTTTTCTCAATCAGCTCAGGTTATCCGGCTATGGCCTCATAAGTAAAATAGAATTTTTCGTGATTTTGTCAAAGCGGAATTGGAACAGTAACATCTATCATCACTTGTTTCACTTGTATAATATCTTTTTTTACTTTTCAGGCATATAGATAAAATATTTCATAATGAATAGAGCGTGTAAAAATGATCCCAATAGATTCTGCTACATATGTGGGACGGTTACCATGCCAAATAACCAGTCCCAAATCACTAAATTTGTGAAGACAATGCATAGAGCATACTTTGGAATTAAGCTAGGGGACCAGGACAAAAATTTCGCCCCTCATATGTGCTGCAAGACGTGCATTGAAAATTTGAGAAGATGGAGCAAAGGCAGAGCGAAATCTTTGCCTTTTGGAATTCCCATGATTTGGAGAGAAGGAAAGGATCACGTGACAGATTGCTATTTCTGCATGACAAACCTCCAAGGTGGGCTTATAAATTTATTTTTCTTAAATATTTTGAAATCCTCGTATGAAACTTGACATAATATTCACCATAATGTAATATTCACCATATATAGCATAATATTCACCATAATGGTAATCATACATTTACATATACATATTGTTATAGAAAATACATTTACACATACATATTTACTTACTTTTGTTTACTTTTGTTGAGTTTGAACGACGGTTCAGGATCGACCTGCGGTCGACCCCTCTGCAGCATCCCGCCTCATTTGCGGGACTTGGTGAAGGAGGGAATTGCTCTCTGATCGCCTCCTGCCCTCGTAGCCAGCCACGCATGGCTGGTCAGGGACTTTGCACAAGAATCTGTTCAGCTGGTTCTTGAAGTTATTCAGGTTGGTGTGCTGGAGATTCCTCACTTCTTTTGGAAGGACATTGAAAAGCTTTGGGCCCCGTATTCTGAGGGTATTTTCCATCCTCGTTTTCATGGCTCCTTGTCCCACCGCAGCTGGGACCGTACAAAATCTGCCTCTTCTCTCATTCCAGTTTGTTTCTACTTCATTTCTGAGGTTAGGGACAGTGCCCTCAAGTATGTTCCATATGTATATTATTGTGTACCGCTCTCGCCTTCTTTCAAGAGAGTAGAGTTCCAGGGATTGTAGTCGAGACCAGTAGTCTTCACCTTCCGTTTCCTCTATCTTAGACGTAAAAGTCCTTTGTATAGCTTCAATGCTCGCAATGTCTCTTTTTCTGTGTGGGCTTGTGAGTACTGAGCAATACTCAATTATTGGTAGGACTAGACTCTTCCATAATTTGAGCATGATGTTTGCTTTTCTGCTGCGGAAGCTCCTCCAGATGATTCCCATTATTTTTCTAGCCGTTGTGATTTTGATTTTATAGTGCTCTCTGAATTCCGCATCCGTCGACATTATTACTCCAAGATCCCTGACTTGTGGATTTGGTGTTATCTGTTTGGCTTGCGGAGTTTTGTACCCTTTTTTCTGTAGCTGTTTGTTATTACCATATCTTAGAAGTTGGAATTTTCTTCGTTGAACTTCATATTGTTGTCTTCTGCCCACTGGAATAACGTTTCAATGTCGTTTTGTAGTATTCTTATGTCATCTTCGTTTAATATTTCCTTACATATCTTCGTGTCATCTGCGAAGCATGATACAATACTGTCCTTAATATCTGCATCAATATCTGCAATCATTATTATGAACAGCAAGGGAGCTAATACTGTCCCTTGTGGGACAGAGCTCACGACTTCCGAGACTTCCGATTTAACTCCGTTTACCACCACTCTTTGCGTTCTTTGCGTCAAGAAATTAAATATCCACCTTCCTAGCTTTCCAGTAATTCCTGTATCCTTAAGTTTGTGTGCTATGATTCCATGGTCACATTTATCGAAGGCTTTAGCAAAATCAGTATATATTACATCAATGTTTTGTCCTCGACACAATGTTCCTAATATTTTCTCCTGGTGGTCTAGTAGCTGTGACAGGCATGATCTACCCGCCCTGAAGCCATGTTGATTTGGGTTGTATAAGTCTTTTTCTTGTAGGTAGTAGGTAATTTTGGCTTAATTATGCGTTCAAAACACTTTATAAGGTGTGAGGTGAGAGCCACTGGCCGATAATTTTTGGGCATTGCTCTGTTACCACCTTTAAATAGGGGGGCAATATTAGCGTTCTTTAAGGGGAGTGGAATTTGTCCTGTGTCGAGTGATTTCCTCCATAGTAAGTATAGCGGTTTTGCAATACTCTCTCTGCATTTCTTCAGAAATGTGGCACTCCATGTGTCTGGCCCTGGCGCTGAATTGTCTCGCATCTGTGATAAGGCCGTAATTACATCTCCTTCCCTGAACTCGAAGTCCATTAATAGGTTTGTGCCGGGATTTGTTCTTGGTTGATCTGTTTCAATGTCGAAAAACTCGTCTGGGTTTTCCACTTCCATCTCGGACTTAGGGGTGCTAAATACAGATTTAAATTGTTCCCTAAGCAGTTCACTTATTTTTTCGGGTCATTTGTGTATTCGGCCTCCCCGTCTATCAACGGTCCAATACTCTCTTTACACTGCATTTTCCTTTTCGCAAAAGTGTAGAAGTATTTTGGGTTATTTTTTATGTTTTCTGCTACCTTGTTTTCCTCCTCGTTTGTCTTATGTATGAATGTTTGCTTTAGGTCCATTTCTATTTCGCCAAGTTTCCTCTCTAGTTTAAGTCTCTTTGCATCAGTTCTGCATCTGTGGAGATGTTTTACGGTTTGTCTTCGTTGCCTGAATAGAGTCCTGATTTTCCTCTCGAGCTTGCTACGTTTTCTTTCCTGTCTCTCTGGAATATGTTTCAGTATTATAGGTTTGGTTTCCGTCTCTATTATACATAGTATTTCTTGTGGAGTCTTCTCGTGTAGTAGCAATTCCCAATTTACCTCCTTTAAATCTTTATTTACGTTTTCCCAATTTACTTTCTTTGAATTTATGTTTAAGCCTTCAAATATTCCATCTGCCTCTCTGGGATGCGTTTTCGGACCTCTGGGTGCTAACTTCAATTGTATATCGATGAGGTTATGGTCGGAGAACTTTGTGCGCGTTACTTTTTTATTTATTATTATCTCGTTGTTATTTGTCCACATTAAATCCAAAACGTTCTCCTTTCTCGTGGCTTCACAGATTTCCTGGGTAAGGGCGTAATGTTCCATAATATCTAATAGCATTGTTGCTTGGGTTCTGTCATCTTTAGTAATGTTGCCATGAAACTTCTCAACATATATAACTTCGTCATTTTTCTTCCATGATATGAATGGGAAATTAAAATCTCCGAAATTAGAATATTTGTTGCTGGAGTTTCAAGTAATTTTAATATGTTTTCTATTTCATTTGTAGCAAATTGGAATTCACTTTTTGTGGTGTTTGGTGGTCTGTAGATGTTCATAATGGTTAGGTTCAGTTCTTTTACTTCTAATATAATAACTTCAACTGTGCTGTTTGATTTCTTTACCCTCACTTCACATGTGTAAGTGTTTTTCACGTAGATACAACACCCTCCTCCTCGTCTAGCCACTCTATCTGCTCTGTATATGTTGTAGTCCAGCAATGCTATTTCAGTATTCTCGATGCAGTTTTCACAGCCTTTTTCGCACTTAGTAAGTGTGTTTCCGTTAGGCCTATGATATCTATGCCGGTTTCCGTAGCTAAATTTTGCAAGTATTGTAATTTGCAGTCTGCATGGTCCGTATAGAGGCCTTGTATATTTGTGTATAATACATTTACCGGGTTTCTTCTAATCTTCGTGTTCGATTTTCTTAAATGCTGGTCGTTTCCTGGTCGATGTCGGTTCCTGTTTGGTGTTATTGGTTGGGCCGCTGCATTTGGGAGTATTGGGGTTGCGGCCCGTGTACCACTGTTGTTGTTGTATTATTTGCGGCGTTCTGTCTCTCCTTGTTAGAAGGGCAAGCTGAGCTTTTATTATTCTCATTTCTTCTAAAAAATATGTTTCATTACTCTTGCTATTTCTTCTATGTCGAATATGATCTGTTCTTTCCCTTTCTCTTCTTTGCGTACCCTTTATGTGAAAAAGTGGGCACTCTATGTTCAGGCATTTTTTCTCAGTAATTGACTGTCTGCACATACGAGGGTGAAAAAAGTTGCAGTTTGGTCCGTACTTGCACTTCCCATTCCTCATCATATAGAAGCATTTTGTAGGGTGATTGTATATGCAGTTTGAGCCATATTTGCACGCACCTATTTTATAAAATTCGCATATGGCCCGTCGTTTAAATTCCCTCTGTGTCTTATGTGATTCAATTTCCTTCTTCTGCTTCGCCACCACTTCTTCCCCACTCAGTGGGGTTGTTTTCTTTGGTGTGTATTTCGTATCTCCCTCTTCTGCCGTGGGTACCTCTTTTTCTGAGGCTGCTTTCGCCCCTCCCTGTAGTGTGTTTTCTTTTTCCTTCTCGGTTGTGTAGGCGTTTTCTGTTTCATGTTTTTCTGTCGGTAGAGCTGCTGTACTTGATTCTTCTATTTCAACATTTTGTGTTCCCCTCTGTACTAATTTTTTATTGTTTTCCATGCATTTGACGCATAAGAAACCACAAAGTCCTATGATTTTGTTATTTATTCTATTTACCATTTTCCTGTCTTTTCTATCTAAGTTCATGCATTCGTAGTGCTTAAAGGTATTGCACAGAATGCAGTTTAAGCCCGAGGTCTGGTCTGCTTCGTTTTTGCAATCGAAAAAACATTGTTATACAAGTTACATTTACATATACAATGATTGTATATTTTCTTTCTTTTTTATTCATATTGTCCCGGAAGGGACAATATGAATGAAAAAGAAAGAAAATATACAGACTCCATCGACCTATTTCATATCTTACAGACCGCAGCCTTCCCTCACGAGCCGCCACTGTCTGAATGCTTCTTCTATTTCATATGCAAGTTTTATATCCATGTTTCTGTGTTTCTATTTTCAGGAGTTAACAAGAAGAATAAACACATTGTTGTATACCCTGACATTCCTTCTGCTATGAGACCTGTACCCCATGGTCCTGGAATTCCAATACCCGACCCACCTCAAACCCTGGACTTCGATGATTCTGATGATGAATCAATGACCAATGCCAATGACCAGTCCCAGTCGTATATACCTCAAAATACCGCTTGAAATGAGCCGAGGCCTCTCAACTAGGCCAAACTTAATGATCTTACCAGGGATTTAGGACTTTCCAAATTAGCTGCCGAGATCTTGGGCTCACGACTTCGAGAGGACAACTTGCTGGCTCCGGGAACAACATTCTCCTGGTATAGGAACGAGAGGAAGAATTCCGCAAGTTTTTTGCAGTGCACGAAAATACCTCTTCCTTAGTGTACTGCTGCACTGTTGAGGGGCTAATCGAATCCTTGGGCCTGCCATATAACGCATCAGAATGGAGGCTATTTATAGACTCGTCTAAACGAAGTTTGAAAGCAGTACTTCTCAACATTGGGAATAGGGTTGCATCAGTCCCTGTAGCACATTCCGTACAACTTACTGAGAGCTACGATAACATGAAAATTTTACTGGATGCTCTCGTATACGACCAACATAACTGGAGGATCTGTGGAGATTTGAAGGTAATACTAATATCATAAGTAAACTATTGCTATTGACTATGTTGTTTTCCAAAGGTTATTTGAGAGCGTATAAGAACACTTAACTTCCCCACAGAAGTGATACAGTCCAATGCATAGATTTTTTTATCTGATAGAACAAATTCTCTAAATTCTTTAAATATTTTCTTTTTTTTCAGATTGTGGCATTTGTATTGGGAATGCAAGGGGGATACACGAAATACCCATGTTTCCTCTGCAAATGGGATAGCCGAGCGGATGAGAAGCACTATGCACAGCGTGAATGGGCATCCAGAGAGAATTTTGAACCTGGGTCGCATAATGTCGTTTCAGTGCCCCTTGTACCACCAACAAAAATTTTGCTCCCACCACTTCATATTAAGCTGGGCTTGATGAAAAATTTCATCAAATCAATGAATAAGGAGGGTTCAGCATTCCGATATCTCGAGAGTAAATTTCCTCATATATCTGATGCTAAACTAAATGCTGGGGTTTTTGATGGTCCTCAAATTCGAACTTTGATCAAGGATACTCAGTTCGAAAACGCAATGACTCCAACTGAGAAGAATGCCTGGCAGGCATTCAAATCAGTTGTCACTGATTTTCTTGGCAAGCGTAGAAGTCCAGAATACGAGTCCGTTGTCGAAAACTTGATAGAAGCTTTCAAAGCTCATGGGTCGCGCATGTCCATAAAAATGCACTTTTTGTGGTCCCACTTGGACTATTTTCCTGAAAATTGCGGGGATTATAGTGAGGAACAGGGTGAACGATTTCACCAAGATATCAAAATAATGGAAGAGAGGTACCAGGGAAACTGGGATATCAATATGCTGGCGGACTATTGCTGGTGTTTGAAGCGAGACGTGCCCGAAGAAAAACACAGACGGAAAGCCAAAAAAAATTCCTTCCTTCCTCAATAAACTTTTTTCCATATTCATTGTATGAATAAAAGTATTTATTCACACAATGTTTTCATTTTTCACGAGTGTTCTTATAATATTACTCGTATCTACAGTGTTTAAGCTAAAAAAATCAATAAATTTGGGGATAAAATTGGACTTATAATAAATGGCCAATAGAGAAAAAACCTGACCTGATTGAGGAAAACCAATGTCACTTTCGAATTCAGCATGGTCAAATTATATAATATGAGTTGAAAAAACCCTCACAGCAGACAAAAAAATTTCATATGCATACCAGTGTTATTAATTAAACATGGCACTGAAATTATTTGCCGTTCTCCACACATATTTATGCTGTTTTACTCTGACGTTTAAAGTTTTCCAGTTTGACCTATTTAAAGTGAGTTACATTATTTACTGTACATCCAATCGAGTAGACACAGCCAGCAGAATTGTTTGGGCTGGTCTTTATTAGGTGAGATTTAACAGTATTTTTATGCTTAAAGACTACATTAATGCCAATTGTTTTAAGTAAGGTGGGAGATGAGACATTGCAAACATAGAAGCTATACAAAGGACTTTTACGTCTAAGATAGAAGAAACGAAAAATGAAGCTTACTGGTCTCGACTACAATCCCTAAAATTCTACTCCCTGGAAAGACGACGTAAACAACACAGTCGTAGTATAATGGCAAAAATGTAGACGGAAAATTTTGGCAGGATGACGTCACGAGGTCCTCACGGCCTTTTATAAAGTGGATTTGAGGGGGGAAGGGAGAAGGTTACGTTAGGTTAAGGGGAGACTTCATGAACATTTATGCGTTATATTTAAGGGTGGCGTAACCTCTCTCTCTCGCTCTCTCTCTCTCTCTCTCTATCTCTGTCTCTCTCTCTCTCTCTCTCTATCTATCTAGCTATCTACCTAATTATCTATTCAAAGTTTTAAATAGCCCCACAAAAAGATATGGGAGACTCTACAAAAAACAACAGGTAACGCATCCGTTGCCACCCTCTCGCAAAACTGAAGAGGAAGTCTTTCTGCTCCTACGAGGTTATGCTTTCATCTTTTTCTTTCATTAACGATCAAACAAGTTAGAAGAAAAATGATTAAACAGGAGAAAAGTCAAGAGAAGGAAAGGAGGAAGAAAAGTGAAAAACCCCTGGGTGGACTGAAGACCTCCGTTTTAGAGCACGTTCTTTTTGTAGGTTTGGGGATCCGAACCCCAAGGCCCACTCACATCATAAGGGGACCATCAACACCTCGAAAAATAAAAGCGAAAAGATCTCTACCTCCAGCGAGGCCGAGAAGTGATTCGACACATTTCCCACCGAGTATATGAAGAAGTGGTGGTAGAACAGAGGAAAGAAATTGAATCTAATAGGACTTGTAGGGAATCTAAACGACGGTTTATATTCGAGTATTATCAAATAGGTTCTTGCAAATATTGCTCAAACTGCATGTATAGTCACCCCTAAAAACGTTTGTACATGATAAGGAATAGAAGTTGCAAGTGTGGAACTGCTACTATTTCCACCCTTCTATGTGCAGACAGTCATTTAGAGAGAAAAATGGCTAAATATGGAGGGCCTGTATTTTCTGTATTTTCACATTAAAGGTACTCAAAGAAGAGAACGAGAAAAAACAGCTCACATCCCAAGAGGAAGTAATAACAGTGGCAATGAAGTACGATATATATTTTAGAGGAAATGAGAATAATAAAAGCAAAGCCATCCCTTCTTATGAGAAAAGACAGAACTTCGCAGATATATGCACCCCAGCATTACATACATCACCCTCCTATTCAGTATCACCCAATGTTAATACAACATCTTTTCCCTCTCAGCCTCCCCCTTTTCCCTCTCAGCCTCCCCCTTTTCCCTCTCAGCCTCACCCTTTTCCCTCTCCCTCGTTAAAATTATTAACGTTCTTTAATATAATAAAACAATTAGTAACAGGAGCTCTAGGGGTGGTGATCGAGGATGAGTCTGTTGACAATAATGCCAGCTTGTGACACATGCCAGTGTGTGATGCGAGCAAAAAAAAAAAAAAAAAATTAAACTAACACGATCATAGATGTAGCTCGTAGCGTAAACTAACCCACTTTTTGTTTTACTTTAACTACTTTTTTTTTCCTTCTTATCCTCTCCTTACTTGCATGTCTGTAGTTTGCATGGTATGATAGTGAGTTAAGACTGTGTTTGCATGGTTTGTAAGCGTTCTTATTTTACTTCTTTTCATCTTTCACCCCTTTCCTATTCTCTCCGACTATTTTTCTGACTTGTCGGCAGTGGCCGGCTGATGATGATGGTGAGCCTTTCTTTCTCTTTTTCTGAATGAATGGTAACCCATTTGTGATAGGTGTTGCTACTTAATTAACCCCTTATTCTCTTTTCTTAACCCCCTACTCTTTCCTTTCTCTCGGGCTAACCTTAGAGTGGATCTTAGGGTCTTTGTTAGCCTTAGCTTCAGTAGATCTTCTGTAGATCTACAATGATAGCAAGGGCCGTAGCCACAGCACGCCCAATTGCAGTGTCCCAACCAATAACACCAAACAGGAACCGACAACATCGACCAGAAAACGACCATTATCTACAAAAACCAAGCACGAAGATTAGAAACCCTATAAATTTATTACACACAAATATACAAGGCCTGTATACTGACCATGCAGACTGCAAATTACGAGTACAATACTTGCAAAATTTAGCTCTGCAAACCAGTATAGATATCATATGCAAAAATGTTCTTGAAACGCAGAAACAGGTTCTTGTAATAAATTTATACTAAAGAATATATACTTAATTAAGCTACCGACGAAAGATCTGTAAAAGAAAAAGTATTAGTAAAACTTATCTGTCCGTTATTCGACGGACATTTTTCTTTCCGTTTTTCCTTTTTCCCACGGTGGGTGACCACACTCTACTTGATCCTCCTTAGGAAGGGAAAAGGAACCTTATGAAACCTCGTTCTCTAATAGATTCGAAAAACAAACAAGGCAAACAAGGGAATTTCAACCTTTTGAAATGTGTATAATATATATATATATATATGTGTGTGTGTGTGTGTGTGTATGTGTGTGTATATATATATATATACACCGTATATGCTGACGTATAAGACGACATTTGAAGCTTAAAAAAAATCCCCCAAAAGTAGGGGTCGTCTTATACACTTGGTATACAATGTGAACCTTAAATCCTGTTGTGTACGGTAAGTTGTTAACATGGGTGATGGTTGATGGAGTGTGTACAGTAGCTAACCCCCGCCTCGGTAACTCCTTCCACAAATATTTTCTACTGAAACTCAACTTAATTCACATTATTATAATAAAATAATAAAAGTGCAGTGTAATGAAAGTTGTCTAACCTTAAATAATATGTGGTATGATTGCATGACGACAATAAAATGCAAATAAAATGCAGTAATTCCTCACTGGCTCATTTGGTTCCCCGAATCAAGTGCACGATTAGAGGGGTCGTCTTATATGGCCAATATAGACCAAAACCTATATTTTAACTTAAAAATTTGGGAGTCGTCTTATACGCCCAGTCGCCTTGTACGCCGCGATATACGGTATATGTATATATATATATATATATATATATATATATATATATATATACAGGGTGGGCCGAAAGTCTGGATCTATAGGACAATATTTATTTTAATACATAAATTACAACAAATGGTAAATACTTAAAATGAATATCAACTTTAACTCGTGAATGCGTATCCGTGATACTGTACAGTGGTTCGTACTCCAGTATAAACAACAAATTATAACAAATGCTCAAATTGGCGGCCTCTGACATCGAGACACTTAGGGATGGAATTTATGATTTTTAATAATTCTTCGAATTGACGTTCTCGAGATGCGTGTTTCATTTGATAATCTTCTTGTTGACGTTACTGGACTATTCGTTAAAGTTTCACATACCATTGCAGAGGTATTTTCATCAGTTGCAGTTTTTGGACGACCAGAACGCCGTCGATCATGTACACTTCCTGTTTCTTTGAAACGTTTAAACAACTTGCCAACAGTCGCATGTGTTACTGGATGCTTATCAGGATGATTTCTATTGAATTCGGTAGCAACTTCTCTGTGTGTAGCGCCCTGTCTTGCGTACATGAGCACAAGTTCTACCCGGTCTTCTGTTGTTAGATTCGAAGCCATTTCTGGAGTACGAACTACTGTACAGTATCACGGATACGCATTTACGAGTTAAAGTTGATATTCATTTTAAGTATTTATCATTTGTTGTAATTTATGTATTAAAATAAATATTGTCCTATGGATCCAGACTTTCGGCCGAAAGGGCTTGAGCACCCCTTTGTGTTTCTTTTCCCTTCGTGGTTTTATTCATCATAAATATTTTTCACGTGTCACTTTCGTGAAATAATTTTTCATATATATATATATATATATATATATATATATATATATATATATATATATATATATATATGTGTGTGTGTGTGTATATATATATACACACATATATATATATTATATATATGTATTTTATATATAGTTTAGGCGAAACAAATCTTGCTTAAATAATCTTTTAGATTTTTTCCAAAGCGTAGTTGAAGTTTATGATAGTCATCGGGCGGTTGATGTAGTGTATTTAGATTTTCAAAAAGCGTTTGACATCGTACCGCACAAAACACTCATTGAAAAAACTAAGGTTCGGGTGTAGTAATAAATTGGATAGAAGAGTGGTTGTGAGGTAGGAAACAGAGGGTGGTCGTTCATGGAACGGAGTCGTCTTGGGCTAATGTGGCGAGCGGCGTTCCTCAGGGTTTTGCATTAGGCTCCTTGCTCTTTCATATATATATTAACGATTTAGATGTCGGCCTAGTCAGTACAGTTTCAAAGTTTACGGATGACACGAAGCTGGGTGGTAGGGCGATTAATGACGAAGATAGAGGTAAAATCCAGGAAGATCTGAATAAAATGGCTGATTGGTCAGTTACATGGCAAATGAGATTTAACGTCGATAAGTGCAAAATTTTACATATAGATTCGCGTAGCGGTAATTTTGCGTATAGTATGTCAGGGAAGGAGTTAGCAAGCGTAGAGCAGGAAAAAGATTTAGGAGTTATAGTCACTGGTGATTTAAAAGTAGCGAAACAAAGTACAGCAGCGGTCAGTCAATAAAGCGAACAAAGTATTAGGTTTTATAGCTCGGAATTTTGAGTACAAATCGCACTATATTATTGTCCCTCTTTATAAATCATTAGTTAGACCCAATTTGGAGTAAGCGATCCAATTTTGGAATGCGCATATGCGAAAAGATATAGACAAAATCGAAAGAGTTCAAAGACGAGCAACTAAGATGATTCCGTTGCTTAGGTCGAAGTCGTTCGAGGGTAGGCTTAAGGAGTTAAAATTGATTACACTCGAGACTAGGATCATGATGATTGTATCCAGTAACTAACATTGGAACTAATATTAGCTGACTGATTTAAGGTTTTGGAATGGAAATGCATAACTTTAGATTTTGTAACATTAAAATTAATATGATTTCAGCCTGCTCTTGCTAGAGCAGTTTGCAACTGTATTGTTCTGAGAATGTAATTCCGGATTTTTAGAAAACAACGTTGAATTTTAACAGAAAAGTATATTAACACTATATAATCGGCAGATATAGTAATTATTAATCCTCAATTTATTTATACAACATCCAAATTTGCTTCATTAAGTGAAGTACTTAAACCATCAATGTACACATTGTATAGCAGGGAAGAGAGCAAGGAACCTTGTCCAATTCCTCAGAAGGAACCAAAACACTAGAACGATACAATGAACCATCTAACTGTAAAAGATTGGTGGGTGTACCAATACTGATATATACAGTATATAAAACAAAACAACAAAAATCTTTATTCAGAAAAAAAGTAGTACAACTTTCATAAAATTTTACAAAAATTTTCAACATTTCTCCGTACAATTTAGGTATCTGATACTGTATGACATTAACACATTTACAGTATTCTAATCTGAACATGCCGTTGGTAACATGGAAGCTTTTTAGGCAAAATTACTGGGATCTGTTTATCTGTTATACAAGAGAAGTAAAAATGGCAAGTAATATTACTCATTTATTTATCCACACTTACAGTATGGAATAACAACATGGGGTAGTACAAAGAATTATGTAAGATATCCACTAGAAGTAATCCATAAAAAATACCTACTAACTCTCTCAAACAACGATAACAGATAATGTCATACCTCTCCAATGTTCGGAGATTTAAATTTTCCAAAACTAAATGATTTGTATGAACTAACTATCGGTATCAGTATGTACATAGTTGTTAATAATAATAAAAACTATACTTCGTCCAGTCACAGGGCGATTACCCAGCAACAGACCACCCATAATCATAACAGGAGGCTTCCCACTGATTTCATACATAAACCAAATTATTCAATGAAAATTGCAGGAAATGTTCTCTTCTACAAAGGAGCAGATATTTGGAACTCCATATCTATAAATATCAGACAAGCGCAATCGTTAATTTTATGTCATGAATCATTAAAACAACACGCCCGTTTCTCCTGTTACTGTCCTCTTTAGCTGATCTTTTTCTATGTCTTATCTACCTTATGAGCAGTCCAGCATGCTCTCAGACACACTCTTTTCCCGCTATTCCTCACTACTTATACATGCATTTTACACACTACATACTATTCACAGTATTTTACACACTATTCTTTACAAAATTTTAAAAGAAAATGGTAAAGGTTTTAACAGCTTTAGAGACCCTGATTTCGACTCTCTCCTTTCGGGGGGTGGGGCGCCTTCGCCCTTGGCTTTTCCTTCCTGCATAAAAAATGTCTGTATATATATATATATATATATATATATATTGGAACTTATAAATGTTACCATACAAACAATCGCAGTCCCATTTTTAAAAATTACTGAGCCCTTTTATATATGCAAAATTCATACTCTTAAATCGGATGCATTCACAAGTTATATAAATTACTGTATATTTTGAAAGTTTCCATTATATTATGCCGTATATACAAGTATAATGTGCCTCATTTACCTGTATTTCTATTACTTCAAGACTGTATCATTTTCATTTGTAATAAGAAAAATTAATTATTATTGGTATTTCAATATGTATTGTTTACCGTTTCTTTTTTCTATTATTTCTAAGGTTATCTCAATTTTCATTTGTAATGACAAAATTAATTAAATGGAACTTTATCTTATTTTTCCATTATTTTTATTTATTTCCTTATTTTCTTTTGTAAAAATTTAAATGAGTTTCAAAGATTTTTGCCTGAAAACTTGCCACTAAAACACAAAATTAAAGGTTAATGCCAACATTCTTAAAATCTACGCAGATGTAATATGTACCTAATGTAATGTATTCTTTCTGAATAAAGTTCGTTTTGTTTTTTGGTTTGTTTTTAGAAAAATAATAATAATAAACAAAAGGTAAACAATTTATAAAAGTAGTGTTTGATTATTTTACACAATTTAAATAAAAAGATCAACTGCGTATATTGTAGAAAATAAATAATGCTAAATAAAAAAGTAGGATAAATTATGAAATTAAAAGTGCTTAATGAAATTAGCATTTAATTATTAATTATAAAATGGGAACTTAATTACAAATTGTATAGTTTGGTCTGCGTATGAAATCTCTGGGAAGTCTAGTGTTGTAATGATGATTTATTTGATAGAGGGTAATTGCTCTTTGAATGGGTAATGTATGTTGAATTTTATTGATAACTTTGAACATATTGACAACAACACTGAATTTGTATAATTCATTTAGCTCTTTAAACATTAAGGAAGTGTGTTTTTGTCCGTTATCTGTTGTGAATGATTTCCAAAGGATGTTTCAGATATTTCTTTTAGTTACCCCATATAATAAGTGTGGTGGATGAATTAATGATACAGGGTCAGGATTGCTCTTTGAGGATTTTTTTTTTATTTTAAATAAATAATATGCATTGAAATGGATATTGTGGATTTTTTTTATGTTGTACATGATTTGTAAAATTTAGTTTTTCGTCTAAATTAATGCCAAGCACTTTAACTTCATTCATCTTTGCAATAGTAGTATCCCCAACTTTGATTATGTTTTGTTTGTGGTAATCATCATATAAGATGATTTTGTCAGGTTCAGTAAAAGTTTATTAGGGCACATCCATTTATACACATCCTCTGATTTCCTGTTCGTTTCATTTATCAGAAGATCTAAATTATGAGGGGAAGAACTAAGTGTGGTATGATTTGCATATTGTACACAATTTAATGTGGTTGAGTGATAAAAATCGATGACGTAAATAAGAAATAGTAATGGCCCAAGAATAGATCTTTGTGGGACCCCACTAGTTAGCATCACCTTGTCGGATAAATTTTCTTTTAATCTGATGTAGTGATGACGGTTTGTTAGATACGATTTGAACTAATGGAGGATATTTCCTCTTAGTCTGTATATCTGAATTTATTCAATAAGATTTCGTGCAAAAGTATGCCCACCTCTCAATCCAAATTGTGTTTTTGTTAAAATATCGTATTTGTTTTAGAATTTATTAAGTTTAATTTGGATGATATTTTGAAACACTTTATCCAAAGTTGGTAATAAGGGAATATGGCGATAATTGGATGAAACATTTGGGTTTCCTGACTTGAATACAGGGCGTACTCTGGCTTCTTTTAGACTGACAAGAAATATACAATACATAGAGTTACTGATTCATTCATTAGTTTACTGAGTGTGGTTACAATTTCATCCAATACTAATTTTTACTGGGATCACATTGATGACAATCTTTATTTTTCTGATTTTTATTGTTAAAGATATCGTTCGGTAGGATTGGATCAAATAAAAATGAGTTTGGGTTGGGTTGTCGTATATATTGTTGATTGCGAGTGCGGGTATTTGGAATCGAGGTTGCTGTATTGGAGCCGATATATTTTGCAAAGATTTTTCTTTTTAACTGGGTATACAGTGAAACCTTCCTGTCTTCTAATTTTTTTAAATAAAATTAGAAGACAGGACTATCATTAGCTTTGCTTATATCCAAGAAACAACTGTAAATAGTTAAATTACTGTCAATGTATTTAAATGCAATTTCATTCAGTAAATAGATACACAAATCAGTTGAGTCGGATTTTTTAAAACTGAATTGATAAGATGTTCATGAGTAATAATTGAATCGGCTGGTCATTACACTGAGTGTTGCGACCGTCACGCCGATTCGGAGGCATATTTTAGAACAAATGACGCCAAAATGTGTTTGAGAGCATACATCACAATGACTCGTAGCAGTTTTGTTCTGCCTCCCGTACTTAGACTTTCTGAGTTGAATGAATACCAAACAATTGCTCCGAATGTTGCGACCGTCATCGTCGAATGAACCGGCGTAGCAAAGGTTTCTCAAGCAGCTTTGGGAAGCAGGAGACAACAGCCATAGGCCTGTAATCCAGAAATCTAACTATGAGCAAGCGAGGCTGAGATGTGCACATTCACTCCGTCATTAACATACTTTAAAGTTCATTCGATAAGTCATCTATACCAGGAGAAGAACCTTCTGCTGTGTAAATATTCATCAACGTTGCTTAAATTACTCTATTTCCACAAATTTATATGTGTGTAAATATTATTTTTATTATAATTGAATGTGTTCTAACTTTATACATTAAAAAAATATAGATATTTATAAGTTATTACATCTAAACTACCTCATACTACTGAATTCTAGATTTAAGGTTGGTACTATTGCTTTATAAAATACACAAATACCAAACTCACCACCTTGTCCGAAAAAAAAAAGGAGAAAACTATTTCTTGTGCGAATGGTTTTCAGTTGCCATAGAATTGAGCACATTGTAAAAACAGTAAAGAACTGAAATGATATCTATATATTTTATAATATTCGGAAGGACAAAACTTTTGTCATCGACTATATAAACAGTATATAACAAAAGAAGGGGTTTCTTTTAATATGTTGCATGCTAGTTGTATTGTTCGATATTTAATCGTAAGCATTTTTAGATTTTTTTCTATAATACTCTTATATTCTTATACATCCCGAGTTCCCTCAGTAATCTCTATTGTAATATATGCGTATTTAGACTTTAAATATTAATTTCTAAAATCTTTAAATGTCTCTCTTTTTATAAATTTATAGCATTTTATAATTCCAGCACGTCTCATTTCTCGGTGATAAACCAAAATTATGAGAACATAAGTATCATCATCCTAAAAATTTTATATAAAATTTGCACATCAATTGCATACTTTAATGTAACCTTTATGCAACACTGAAATCAGTGTATTGTACAACACTTGTTGAAACTAAAAAAATTACACTAAAGTAATATCATTATAAGCTATTTCGTTCCAAAACAATTTTGGGAGCAAGTGTAGTTTACGTCCCCCTGACGCAAAAGGGGACACAAACTACACTAGGTCAAAGTTGGGGAACGTAAACTACACGAGGATCTTCAGGAGACATTTTTAAATGAATCCATCAAATAAAACGTTAAAACTAACGAAAATATTACGACTTAACCTACCAATCGTCAATTTATATATATATATATATATATATATATATATATATATATATATATATATATATATATATATTATATATAATTATATATATATATTATATATATATATATATATATATATATATATACAGGGTGTCCGAGAATTATCTGTACAATTTTTGGCTGTTATTAAAAGTCAACCATGAAGTGTAGAAATTCCAGTGTTGTCCCATTTTACAGAGAATCTCATTAAGTTTTTTCTGATACCACGTTTGACAAGTTTTTTAGAAATGTACGCGGGTGACAGACATTGATGATTTAATATCAAGAATCACAGCTGCTATTGAGCGAATTGATGTGGATATGCTGCAGCGTACATGGCAACATTTGGAGTATCGATTGGATGTTTTGCGAATCACTAATGATGCACATATCGAATGTTTGTAACAACGTTACTTTAATAAAAGAAACTTTTGAAAATACAGATTCTAAATAATCTTGTTTAAGAATTTTACGTGTGTTATCAAGAATTTTATTAAAAGAGAAATTGTACAGATAATGTTCGGACACACTGGAATTTCTAAAAAACTTGTCAAAACTTGGTATCACAAAAAACTTAATGAGATTCTCTGTAAAATGGGACAACACTGGAATTTCTACACTTCATGGTTGACTTTAATAACAGCCAAAAATTGTACAGATAATTCTCGGACACCCTCTATATATATATATACAGGGCGTCCCAAAAAAATGTATACACACTTTAACAGCTGATAGCTCAATTGATGTTTCTTTCTTTCCAAGTTAAACCCATTAGAATTAATAATGGCAGTCAGACTAAGCTTTGAACAAAGGAAATTCATTCTAAAATGCTACTGGAAGTGTGAAAACGCAGTTGAAGTGCAAAGACAGTTTAGGAGGGAGTTTCAAACAGATCCACCAAAGCGACTTACCATCACTCGAATTAAAGATAAGTTGAAGCCGATGGAACTGTTCAGAATGTCCACAAGAAGCGTTCCGGAAGACCACGGACATCGACAAGCCCCACAAAGCAAGAAAGAGTACTGGAAACGTATCACCAAAGTCCAAGAAAATCTGTGCGGCAAGCGAGTCGTGAGGTAGGAATTTCAGAATCGTCTGTCCAACGCATTTTGAAGCGCTGTCAATGGAAAAGTTACATTCCAAGATTAGTCCATGCTATTAATGAAGATGATCCGGACCGAAGAGTGGAGTATTGCGAGTGGTACTTGGCACGATGTGGATGTAGATTGGACGAAGGGGTTTCGTAGAATACCCATCGCGTTCACCAGACCTCACACCACTAGACTTTTTTTTATGGGGATACTTAAAAGACAAAGTCTACGCTATAAAACCTGCAACAGTCGCTGAATTGAGAGCAGCCATTGAACGAGAATGCACACAAATACCAAACGAAATGTTTCGTGATGTTTGCGATTCCATTGCTTCGCGTTATCAGCAGTGCCTGGACCAGAACGGACGTCAGTTTGAAAACAGGCGTTGACAAAACAATTAAATAATGTCTGTAGATTCTATTACATTTGAAAATGAAATGTATTTTAATAAACACTGCCTTTATAAGTATTTAAAGTGTGTATACATTTTTTGGGACGCCCTGTATATATATATATATATATATGATGAATAAAACCACGAAGGAAAGGAAACACAAAATGGTGCTCA
The DNA here is from genome assembly GCA_023014485.1 of Bathynomus jamesi. Classification (NCBI taxonomy): domain Eukaryota; kingdom Metazoa; phylum Arthropoda; class Malacostraca; order Isopoda; family Cirolanidae; genus Bathynomus; species Bathynomus jamesi. The sequence goes on along the minus strand of JAJOZX010001840.1, from coordinate 69,816 downwards.
AGCGCTTTCGTCTAATGACATCCTCAGGAACACTGAAGTACATAAAAAGGTTAAGCCTATATATAGGTTACAGAAAGAAAAAAAGAAAAAAAATAACATACACAACACACACACACATATATATATATATATATATATATATAATATATATATATATATACATATATATATACAAATACATACATACATACATACATATATATACAAAAACAGAGAAGTAAAAATAAAAAATAAAAAATTAAAACCTTAAAGGATTACCAGTGAGGCGTACAGATTTGTAAGGAAAAATATCGATTTTTAGCACAAGATCAAATGGATTATAAAAATACAAATTTATACTGGAACTCTGCCCGGGTTTTAACACACTGCTGCCTATGGTCAGGTTTCGATATATATATAAAAAAAAATAAAATGCAAATTAAAAATTAATCGATTTTTAGCACAAGATCAAATGGATTATAAAAATACAAATTTATACTGGAACTCTGCCCGGGTTTTAACACACTGCTGCCTATGGTCAGGTTTCGATATATATAAAAAAAAAAATGCAAATTAAAAGTTAATAAAGTAGAAGACAAGTTTACCAAAGATTTAATGTTTACCCTTCTTATCTAAATCTGTTTTAAAGGAATTCAAAATAACAGGATCGAGTTGAAAAAGACCTTTGCTTATGTTGAAGTTATTTGAAAGTTGGATAATGGCAGACTCAAAAATATTTCTATTAACAATGTTGCTTGAATGGAATAAAACTGAAGCATTATTCCAATCAATACAGTGGGCTAACTCTGACAAATGGACAAAAAGGGCACTGGACAACTGTCCTGTTCTAACGGAATATTGATGCTGTTTTATACGTGTGCAAATCCTTTCCCGTCTGACCTACGTAAAAGGAATCACATTGTTTACAACCAATTTTATAGATAATGCCTGAATTATTGGTAGGGCTATTTTTTACTATGATATTTTTCACAATATTGTTATATGAAAATACTACATTAATATCCAAAAGTTTAAGTACATTAGCAATGCCTAAAAAGCCCGGGAAAAATGGAAGTACTAAAATATTTTTTGACAAAGTACGAGTGTTAATATTGACACGATAGAAAGTTCGTTTTGCTTGTTGAGACAAGATTCCATAAACGCAGATGGATAACACAATCACTTCCAATACCGTTGATTTTTTTCCAATTCGGCATCGATGTATTCCGGACTGGCGATCCTAAGGGCGCGGAGAAACATTGATGAAAATATGGCCTTCTTAGTGGGGGTATCATGTCCCGAGTAAAAGTGTACGTAGGACAAATTGTTTGTCGTTTTCCGATAGATACTAAACTTAAAACCTGGGCTTTCCCTATGTACACGCACATCCAAAAATGGGATTGAATTGTCTTGCTCAACTTCTAAAGTAAACTTAATGGAGGGGACTTGATCATTTAACTGAAGGAGGAAGCTATCCAGGTCACGATTCATGGGCCAGATACACAAAATATCGTCGACGTACCGCAACCAAGGATGCCAACCCCCAGGATTCTCGGAATATAGGTAATTTCGAAAAACTCCATATAAATATTGGAGAGGAGGGGCGATAAGGGGTTGCCCATAGCCATCCCGAAAACTTGTTGATAATACTCGTTATTGAAAGTGAATTTACAGTCTTTGATGCAAAGCTTAATGAGTTCCAAAACAATGTGTGAAGGTAGTGGCAGGTCATACTTATGTAATTCTTGGGAGAGAAAGTCAAGCATATCGTCAATCGGCACTTTGTAAACAATGAACAAACATCAAAACTGATCAATTTATCGTTAGTTTCAGTACGTGCATTATTCAATTTTTCCGTAAGATCCATGGAATTTTTTACATGTGAATCAGAGATAGTTCCGAGAATGGGGGACAAGACTTTGACAAGCCATTTGGAGAGTTTATAAGTAATAGAGCCCACCGAGCTAATAATAGGGCGCATAGGGTTACCAGGTTTGTGGGTTTTAATAAGACCGTAAAGGTAGGGCAGAGCAGGTGATGTGGACATGAAAAGCGGAATTAAGTCCTTATGATCTTTGAGAAGGCGTTTCAAGCCACTATTAAATGATTTGATGACGTCATCCTGCGGGTTCTTCCCAAGTTTGGTGTATGTGGCGGGGTCCTGGAGAAGCTCGTTCATCTTTCCGATGTAGTCCACTTTGTCCATAATAACTATGGTGTTAGCCTTGTCTGCTTTAGTAATATGGAGCTCCCCATCTTTTTTTAATTGTGAGAGGCTATTGCGAAAACGTTTAGGAAAGTTATCTTCGTAATTACCATTCGCCGCACTATAAACGAGGCCTTTAACTATGTTAAACAAATAACGAGTATTATCAACAAGTTTTTGGGATGGCTATGGGCAACCCCTTATCGCCCCTCCTCTCCAATATTTATATGGAGTTTTTCGAAATTACCTATATTCCGAGAATCCTGGGGGTTGGCATCCCTTGGTTGCGGTACGTCGACGATATTTTGTGTATCTGGCCCATGAATCGTGACCTGGATAGCTTCCTCCTTCAGTTAAATGATCAAGTCCCCTCCATTAAGTTTACTTTAGAAGTTGAGCAAGACAATTCAATCCCATTTTTGGATGTGCGTGTACATAGGGAAAGCCCAGGTTTTAAGTTTAGTATCTATCGGAAAACGACAAACAATTTGTCCTACGTACACTTTTACTCGGGACATGATACCCCCACTAAGAAGGCCATATTTTCATCAATGTTTCTCCGCGCCCTTAGGATCGCCAGTCCGGAATACATCGATGCCGAATTGGAAAAAATCAACGGTATTGGAAGTGATTTGTGTATCCATCTGCGTTTATGGAATCTTGTCTCAACAAGGCAAAACGAACTTTCTATCGTGTCAATATTAACACTCGTACTTTGTCAAAAAATATTTTAGTACTTCCATTTTTCCCGGGCTTTTTAGGCATTGCTAATGTACTTAAACTTTTGGATATTAATGTAGTATTTTCATATAACAATATTGTGAAAAATATCATAGTAAAAAATAGCCCTACCAATAATTCAGGCATTATCTATAAAATTGGTTGTAAACAATGTGATTCCTTTTACGTAGGTCAGACGGGAAAGGATTTGCACACGTATAAAACAGCATCAATATTCCGTTAGAACAGGACAGTTGTCCAGTGCCCTTTTTGTCCATTTGTCAGAGTTAGCCCACTGTATTGATTGGAATAATGCTTCAGTTTTATTCCATTCAAGCAACATTGTTAATAGAAATATTCTTGAGTCTGCCATTATCCAACTTTCAAATAACTTCAACATAAGCAAAGGCTTTTTCAACTCGATCCTGTTATTTTGAATTCCTTTAAAACAGATTTAGATAAGAAGGGTAAAACATTAAATCTTTGGTAAACTTGTCTTCTACTTTATTAACTTTTAATTTGCATTTTGTTTTTTTATATATATCGAAACCTGACCATAGGCAGCAGTGTGTTAAAACCCGGGCAGAGTTCCAGTATAAATTTGTATTTTTATAATCCATTTGATCTTGTGCTAAAAATCGATTAATTTTTAATTTGCATTTTTTTTTTTTTATATATATCGAAACCTGACCATAGGCAGCAGTGTGTTAAAACCCGGACAGAGTTCCAGTATAAATTTGTATTTTTATAATCCATTTGATCTTGTGCTAAAAATCGATATTTTTCCTTACAAATCTGTACGCCTCACTGGTAATCCTTTAAGGTTTTAATTTTTAATTTTTTATTTTTACTTCTCTGTTTATTGTATATATATGTATGTATGTATGTATGTATGTATTTGTATATATAGATATGTATGTATATATATATATATATATGTGTGTGTGTGTGTATGTATTTATTTTTTTTTTTTTTTCTTTCTGTAACCTATATATAGGCTTAACCTTTTTATGTACTTCAGTGTTCCTGAGGATGTCATTAGACGAAAGCGCTTGAGCACCATTTTGTGTTTCCTTTCCTTCGTGGTTTTATTCATCATAAATATTTTTCACGTGTTACTTTCGTGAAATAATTTTATATATATTTTTTTTTTTAACGATTGGTTAAGTTAAGTCTTACGTAATATTTTCGTTAGTTTTAATGTTTTATTTGATTAGGTATACGCGGACAAAGTTGGGGAACGTAAACTACACTTGCATAATGTACAGTATGTAGGATAACGTAAACTACATTAGGCACCACATGGGGACGTAAACTACATTAGGCACCACATGGGGACGTAAACTACATTTGCTCCCAATTTTGTAAATATTTTTTCTTCTTAATTGGGTAACAAAGGCGTAACGTCTTAAACACAATGAAAACTATAGGGGATCACTTAACATATGCTTCCCAGGAACCTCTTTTTAACATATTGCTTCCCAGTGTATATCACTAACATATTGCTTCCCAGAATTAATCACTTTAACATATTGCTTCCCAATATTTAGGATAAGGAGTACGATAAAAAATGTTCGCTTTAATAAAGTAAAGGCATAAAAAGTAAATCATAACATGTTAAAATATTAGATTGAAAGTAAATTTATTAGAATTGTTGCGCTATATGGTCACACAAAGTAAAAAATGGATTTCGGAAGGATCGGTCACGCCACATCATTTGCCACAAGTACGAGTTGAGTAGCTCCTTTTTGAATCCTTTCATTTTCTTTATATATTTAATGTAGGTTAACTGAATGCCCGGTTAGGTCAAGTGAATGCCCGGTTAGGTCAACTGTACGCCCTTGCCGATTGTTTAGGTTAAGTTGTGATATTTTCGTTAAAACTAACGAAAATATCACGACTTAACCTAACCAATCATCAAGGACGTACAGGTGACCTAACCTGGCATTCAGTTGACCTAACCGGGCATTCAGTTGACCTACATTAATTATATAAAGAATGCCCGGTTAGGGCATTTATAGCTTTGTTTACGGTTGGTAGGTTATCTCCTAGATTACCAACCTCTTTCTAACCAACCAACCTTTCTCTTTTTAACATTTTGCTTCCCGAATGCTTTGGGAAGCAATATGTTGAAGTGATCCACTATAGATTCTTCCATATAAGTAGAATTTAAGAAATTCCCATCATTTGCATAATGCATAATCTGCAGAGATTAGCGTATTATAAAATTGAGATTCTCACTAATTAAAATAAAATAAATAAAAATGTTTTGATTCTTATAGTTTACGATTAAATGATTAAATGTAATTTTAAACGTGCTTTACTTTTGGTTCCCGCTGATATTTAATGATGAATGTCGCACTTTAGAAATTAATCTAAAGCAGGTTTATTATGGTTTACGTAATTATTAATTATCTAATGTTAAAAAGTGTTAGTTTTATATATATGATTGTAAAATAGATTGGATCACCTGAAGATCAGGGCCACCAGCCTTCTTTAGTTAGCTTTATAAGGCTAACTAACGAAAATATCACGACCTAACCTAACCAATCGTCAAGGGCGTACATTTGACCTAACGATTGGTTAGGTTAGGTCGTGATATTTTCATTAGTTAGCCTTATAAGGCTAACTAGAGAAGGCTGGAGGCCCTGATCTTCAGGTGATTTATAAGTAATCAAATTTCAAATTATGTTACAAAATTTAGTAATAACACATGAAACATTTTGAAGCTTAAGTTTGAAAATGTTTCATGTGCTATCACTAAATTTTGTAACATAATTTTTACATATATAATAATCTTATACTCTTACACTTATATGATACTATACACTCTTTCTTAAGGTTTTCTTCGTAAATAGTATTTCTCGTTTGATAAATGCTAATTGTTTTACATTTACGTTATTTATATTAAGGTTATATTGCGACACTATTCGAACGTTAAATCTCTAAAAACTGTTCAAAAGTAAATTGTAGGAAAACATATTTAGCCTTAAAACTGTTAACGACATCATCATCTTGGATTGTCTATACGCAGTGGTCGGCGAACAGGGGTAAATTACCCCAAATGGGGTACATTTAAAAATGTTGGGGGTAATGCGTGCGGTATGAGAGACACCATATGCAACAATTTTAAGAGCAATTGGCTTGTTTTTGTTTACTTTGAAGTCTGGGGGTAATTTCATTTTACTCAAATAGATTTTTGGGTAATACCCAAAAAAGTTCCCGACCATGGTCTATAGCATTACAGCTTTACGTGCATCCAAACACGAGTTGCAACATCATCTAGACGCAAAGGTAAGTCACCCATCGATCGACTGAACAGATCCAACTGTTTAACTTCACTGATCAAACAGGAAGCAGTGTGGCGATGACAACATGAACCTGTTGAACCTCTTGATAAAAGGTTGGCCAAAACTTGCCTTGAAATGTTTTAATTCTGAGTGCTATATTTACAGTGTATACACACACACACATATATATTATGTCTATACATACATATATATTTTCATAGTTGTGTGTGTATATATATATATATATATATATATGTATATATATATATATATACATATACATATATATATATATATATATATATACATATATATATACATACACACACAGTTATAAATAGTTAGTTGTAGTATATATATATTATATATATATATAATATAATATATATATATATATATATATATACCGGGTGATTACAAAATGATTTTCCCGATTTTAAACATTTATTATGAAAAATTAACAAAGTTACATCGAAAAGCAAGATATACAAATAAAGAAGAACTCAAAAAGTTTTATTTACAAGCTATTGAAGTTTAATATGAGCTTTTGTGGCTCCTTTTGAGGTTACAACATTCTTGAATGAGGAAATGCCCGATCGTTGGATTGGGCATGGGGGGGGGCCCATTTCTTGGCCAGCTCGTTCGCCCGATCTAAACCGCCTTGACTTCTTCCCCTGGGGCTATGTCAAAAATTAAGTTTTTGTTCCACCAATGACAACAACCTCAGTTGACCTAACCGGGAATTCAGTTGACCTAACCGGGCAATCAGTTGACCTAACCGGGCATTTAGTTGACCTAACCGGGCACTCAATTAACTTAACCGGACAGAAAAATAACGGTTGAAATCTATTCACACAAATACTTAGTGACATAAGCCAATATTACTAAAGAATACAATAACTCTTGTATTAGTTTTCAGTTGTATTGTTATAGTTTTTGACCTAATATAAAATTACAATAATAAACATAACTTTTGAACCACTCATTTCTCCAAAACAAGACTTACATTTTTCAAATCAGCGTAAAATCTACATTAAATACCTTATTTTCAACAAAATCGGAAACAGTACATGAAATGGAAAAGATCCATAAAATCTTTCAAAGATGTTTTTTCTGCCCTATTTGAGTTCATCTCTAGGAAGGCGTACCGGTCCCTTCTGTGTTCTCAAGAACTGTGCTGCAAATTTAAGTTCTTCACTTAGGCCCAATATATATAGCATTAAGTTAAATTAACGTTTTAACGCCTGACTTATGCTATTCTGAGGTTTTGACTCCCGAGCTTAAATAATGAGGAAATAGCAAAGTAAAAATAGTTAATCGCAGTATATATGATCCTGCAATTTTCGAGTGTGATTCAACATGGTTAGGTGCATATGATATGATGACAATGCAATAAGGTTAAACCGATGATATTAAATCAATAGTATTTTATGGTTTTCTTGCAATATGTGCAAAGTTAAAGAAAAATTTAGTCATTTACACGAACACCAGATTCTCATACTCATAAACAAGGAATACAGTCGTAGCAGTTAACAACATCAGTTGATGCATGCGAGACAAGACAGTATAAGAGTATCCTTGAAGTTAAATGTACAGTTCCCTGCAATAATTCCGTTCCACCTTCTCCGAGATATGAAAACAACGCAGTCCCTCTTAAACCCCAGCCCCCACCCTCACTCCCTCCCTCTCCTCCTCTCCCTCTCAGGTGTTGTCACCAGTGTGACCACTCTACATTTTTAATTATCCCAAGAATACCCAACAAAAATTTCTCAGAATTCCCAAGGTTATATAAATATTCGAATTCTTTAATTTTTTAGTGAATTATATTTTGCTTTAAAAAAAAATTGACATGTATCATAACTGATATAAAGTGCATAAAAAATATAAAAATACAAAAGAAAAAAAATAGACTTCCTTTGTACACCACAAAAAATATATAACTATTCAAAGCGGAGTTTAAATAAAAAAATCAATCATTATCAACTATATCGTAAAGCACTGTAGTTTTATTTCTTCATCTGAATAAAGTATTCACTCACTGTAATATTTATTATATCTGACCAGTGGCTTGCCTAGTACCATTTAGTAGGCTGCTTAGTTACAGTAGGCCAACATTTATATATAATACACACATATCACTAAGCTAGCCTAGTACTATTTAGTATTGTAGGGTTTTCAGTTTAGTTACATTTGTAATACACAAAACACTCAATGCATACACATTTAATCTGTGTAGTAAAATTAAAAATAAAAAGTACTTAGATACATTAATTTCACCAGAAGCCCTGTAGACCTTAAGTAGGCTAGTTGGGGCCCTGAGTGACAGAACACTAACTTACACTAGGCCTATATCATTCGGACTCGAATTAGAATGTTGACATGATGTTTAATTTGAATCGTCCAGATATAAATTTTTAATACGTGAAAAAATAGAGAAACGGCAATTTTTAGCTAATGTTTCTAGTATTTTCCTTTACCCAGTAAATTTCCCAAGATTTAGCACATTTTAAAAAAAAATCCCCAAATCCCAAGGTGCACTCCAAAATTCCAAGAACTTCGGAAAAATCCCAAGCAGCGGTCAGCCTGGTTGTCACAGTAATACTTTTATTTTTTGAAAACCAATGACAGAATAAATATATTGTTCACTGTAGTTTTGGTGGTAATGCTAGGACGACTATGTATTTTATTCATGCATTATTCCTAAATTTAGGGAATAGAGTAGTTAGGTTATTTCACAAACTTGGAATACTTTAAAAACTTTCGATCATAGGATTTTGATGTGGGCGTGGCTATGTTATAGTTAAAGTGTAAGATAAATTGTAGTATCGACTTTTCCTTCAGACAATAACATTTCGATTTAAAGTCAATGCATCATCAACAAATGATTATCCCAAAAAAGATCTATCCATGGAAAGATGATGATAACGTAGTTCAATTTTTATTACAGAAATAAACATGAATCGAGTAAATTTAGGGATTTTCTTAAGAACATACAAAACATAATGTTCAAATTATAAGGAACTGACAACTGTTCAAGTAAATAAATATATATTTACTACACAACCATAACATTATTAGACACAATTACTCAGTACTTGGTCCATCCTCCATTATTATTAATGACCTCTTGTAGCCTATTTGGAACGGATGCCACGTGATTGTAGATGACTAGTGGGTTCGTGCGGAAAAGTTCCCACTCTGCCATGGTGTGTTTCAGCAGGTGAAGAAATGAACGCTCCTGCCCAGGCTCCCAAACATTAACCACATTTGACCACACATTTTCAATGGGGTTTAGGTCACACCCTTGGTGGGCCAGTTCAGCAGGTCGACATCGCGTTGTTCCTGAAACCACCGTCTGATGATCCTGGCACTATGAATAGTGCAGTTATCCTGTAATATATATGTTAACCCTCCGTCTATGGCCTTGGGTGGTTCGAGGTTGACGGGGTTTCTCTGGTTAGGTGGCAGCAACGGATTTTCTCACACTGGGTTAGCTGGTACCGTGTATGGAATTGCAGTAGTTTCTTTTATACTTCCCTTCGATTTCTTCTTGTAGCGGATCGGAGGCTTCTGTGAAAACTTACTAAATTATCTGACGGTTCTCCGATTCGTCTTGTAGCGTATCGGGAAATTATTTATTCTATTTTAAAACTGTTATCTGGAGACAGCAGGGCTCACAGAAGACAAAGATATCCTCTGACTGAATTTTACTGCTTCTAAAATATTCCAAGTAATGCTTCAGCCTCGAGGTCAGATCAGAATAATCAGAATGATAATTTGAAAAATTACAGATGTTTATATACTAATAATTTGGTGACATCATTATTCTTTAATGTTGACCTGTTTTGCTTTTTATTCTCAATACGCTGAATTTTTTTTTGCAAAATATTTGAATATAAAGGTAAATTTTGGCTGTAACAGAATACTGACAGATAAGCAAGATATTTGAAGATAAAGTCATATTTTTCTTTTAAACAACATATTGACAGATCTGGCATTATCATAATTTGCCGAGTTACGTAACTAAAAATGGAAATAGAAATATGTATTTTATTATGGATTAAAATGAAACGTGTATATGAGCCAAAATTAAATGCTTAAAATTTAAAATTAAGTGTTAATTTAGTGTTTTGGCACGTTTTGACTTTATCTTTTATAACTAAGAGAGAATGTATAAAAAAATGAACATTGCAGAATTTAACACGATTACATGATTAAGCTTAATCTAAAAAATGATTAGGTAATTTAAAAACGAAATAATTCATCAATTACTTAGCAAAAATAAAATAGAAAGAAAATAAACAAAAATTTCCAAACTTTCTTTTTATATACAGTTTGGTTTTATATGCAAAAATGAATGTTAGGATTATTAATTTTTACATACAGTACATAATTGAGGGGTCGCGCGTCTTAGGGTACCTAAGCGCCACCACAGGCGAAAACGTGTTTTTGATGGATATCACTATTTTCACCCTTCCTCTATCGCGTGGTTTGTTTATAATGATCTTAGACACAAGAAGCATGGTTGAAAACCTTATGAAGCGAACTACTTTTTTCACCTCTATTGCCAGCCAAAAGTTCACCCAAAGTTCGGCATAATAAGAAAATCAAAAAATTAAAAAAATATATCTAAAATATAAAATATGAAAATCTATTCCAAAAACTCATCAACATCTTCATTAGCATACTTAGAACTCTAATTTAGCCAAAAATGAACGTTCTAGCTCAATTAATAACAGAGATACTATTGCTAGAATATTGCTAAACTTTGGAAGCGATTTCTGACGAATTTTAATTTTGGCGCTTAGGTACCGTAAGACGCGGGACCACTCAATTATATTAATATATATTATTTAAGATATTTCGTCGCTGGATTCAAATCACAGTTTAAAATTAGATGCTATTCGAATCGCAATCTAACACGCCGAATTACAGTTTCCTTCGAATTTTGGGATCATTTGTGATACAATACTTTTTGTCATATCGTGATTCGATATTAACACTTACAAATAAAGTGTTGTATTTCTCTACATTATGATGAATTTTAGCTATTGTGCGATTCCATATAAACGGTTTGATCTCGTAATATCGTCGTTTTTGATGTAGCGAAAGGAGAGGGGGAGGCAGGCCCACCGAGAGGGTGGGGATACCGTGGAAAAATCCCCTGGGCCCGGACCTCTAGGGGACCCGGAAAGAGGGGGGATAAAATCTAAAAATATTAATAAAGCAATTGATTAAATAGCAAAGAGGAAATATAATTAATGAACATACACTTTATAGAGATTATCATAGTCAAACTGAAACAGATAAAATATTATCTGCGGTCCACCAATGACCAAGACCGACTGACAGATCTGGGAACCATTGTAATTGAAAGCCAGTTAGCCCGTACTTTAAATTTCATCAGAATCATTTCCCACTTTGCTAGTGAGAAGGCAAAGAAAGTACACTTCTAATTAAGAAAATCTTGCAGTAAACAATTGTCTTGCCTGCATGGACTGGTACTGCATTTGTAAATTGTATGATAAAATTAATATAATTGATTCGAAAAATAAAATGGTAATTTTCTTCTGAGTTGTTTATTCATACTGTATGCTTTGAATAGTGACTTGGACATATAATCAGTTTGCTTGTTATGTACACATAAAACATTCATAATAAAATACTGAGTAAACAAGGGGGCCCATATACCAATCCTTCCCCGAGGCAGCTCTCGGCGGCCCTGGGGGAAGGACAAGAGATGGGGATAGCGAGAGGGAGAGCAAAGTATCCCACGTTTGTGAAATAACCTGACTACTCTTTACCCTAAATTTAGGAATAATGCATGAATAAAATACATAGTCGTCCTAGCATTACCATCAAAACTACAGTGAACATTATATTATTCTGTCATTTTTTCATTGGTTTAAGAGGGACTGCGTTGTTAACCACATCTCGGTGAGGGTGGAGCAAAGTTATTGTAGGCGATTGTACACTTAATTACTGTTTCGTGTAACTCCTGCATAACCTACCCATAAATCATTTGTCAGTAACTGTGGCGTAACTTACGTGTAGCATTGCTGTAATATTTTTGTCAGTAGCTGTGGCGTAACTTACATGTAGCATTGCTGTAATATTTTTGTCAGTAGCTGTGGCGTAACTTACATGTAGCATTGCTGCAATATTTTTGTCAAATAATATTTTACACATAAAGCGATAAAAAAAATGGGAGCAATCCAAGAATAAGCACCCCAAATCAATTTAGGGTGCTTTTTCTTGGAATGGGGTCGAACGAGGGTGCTTATTCTTAGATTGTTCTAAAATGGAGTTAAAATGGAGTTAATTGTTCTAAAATAGTTAATTGAATGCCCGGTTAGGTTAATTGTACACCCTTGACGATTGGTTAGGTTAAGTCGTGATCTTTTCGTTAGTTTAACGAAAATATCACGACTTAACCTAACCAGTTGTCAAGGGCGTACAATTGACCTAACCTGGCATTCAATTAACCTAACCGGGCATTCAATAATTTTACCGTAGGTTTCGATATAACTTATATATATATTATATATATATATATATATATATATATATATATGAGCAATCCAAGAATAAGCACCCCATAATAATAGTAGCACTTCAAACTGAAGTGTTACCATTATTGGTTGAAGATCCATTGCCAGTAATAAATTGATGCAATAGAAATTTTTTATTAAAAAAGTGATGCTGTGTGCTAAGTGCGATCAAGCAATGACCTGGACAAAGTTTTCGAGGAATGTTGATGTTAAAATCCTTTAATTTGGATTGAGGTCGAACTGGGGTGCTGTTTCTTAGGTTGGGGTCTAACTGGGGTGCTTTTTCTTGGATTGGGGACTTTGGGGTGCTTATTCTTGGATTGCTCCAAAAAATGTAATAATCATATATGGTATAAACATATTTATTTAGAAATCAATAAAAAAAAGAAATTATTACGTACAGTTGCCCACATATGTAATGTTCCTCGTTTTACAAGCGAGCGACTCCGTACATGTGGCAACGCCGCAGTTTTATTCAAAGTACCCCAACTGGGGGAAGGTGGGGTGGAGGGGGGACAACCGAGTCCAACAACATATAACACAAACATATATATCTAAAGGACAATTGAATGCACAGTCATTGACATACAGGTAATGATAATGTAATGTCTGTGTTCATAAAGATAAACAATTGGTGCTGGTTAATTGTGCGGTCTACCTACGATTCGGCGGTCTACCTTTTAATTATAGCTTCTTATCTTGTTTACTAATTGTTTGTTTACATCCCATTGTCAATCGCCCTTGACGATTGGTTAGGTTTAGTCATGATATTTTCGTTAGTTTTAACGAAAATATCATGATTAAACCTAACCAATCGTAGGTAGACCGCACACCTAACCAGCACCAAACAATTAATATGATCGTGATCAGCGTTGAACTCCATGTAGTTTACTAGTCTTATACAGTAATAAGGTTCCATTATGATTACTGAAAATCTATATAAACAACTACTACAATATAACTTTTTATGGATCACCTGAAGATCAGGGCCCCCAGCCTTCGTTAGTTAGCCTTATAAGGGTAACTAACGAAAATATCACGACTTAACCTAACCAATCGTCAAGGGCATACAGTTGACCTAACGATTGGGTAGGTTAAGTCGTGATATTTTCGTTAGTTAGCATTATAAGGCTACCTAAAGAAGACTGCGGGCCCTGATCTTCACTAGTGAATGCGAAATGTTCGTCTGCATGAAATTTTCGCGTTTTTCGTGTAGGCTATAGTTTACGCGAAAATATCCAGCAGGCGAAAATTTGACAATTTAAACTAATGTTTGGAAGATAGTAAGAAAATAAAACTTAGATCATTAAAATACTTTATTTGAAAAGTAAATTCAGTATGTTGTAATAAAACATTGTAAAGTAAAAGCAGTAAAAACATTTTAAATTATACTGTATTATTACTGTATAATAAGAATGTCATGAATGCCGCTAATTTCCCAACCCTTCCGAATGGTCTCCCTCATTTTGTGTAGGTTATCTCATGCAGAGACAATCCATTTAGCATGAATAGGTTTCAGTGTGGAGAGGTTCAAATTTATCTTACCGAGAGATTCATTTACGTTGAGTGTTCCTAAAACTTTATCCGCATACCAAAAGGTAAAACTTGCCTTGATATACGACCTCAACCTCGACCAATCACAGCCCAGAATAAATGTCGTCATTCATGACGTCATTTTTATCTGTAAGATTATAACTAGCAAATGTTGACCGCGAAATTATGATGCCGCGAACTCGTCCGAGGATATGAAAGAGCGAAAATTTGCTGCCGCGAAATTAACCTGGTTTACAGTATATATACTTATAAACTCATACAATATTATACTAATGTTTGTGGAATGACGTTGCTGGGCCAAACCGAGGTGGTGACATGGTTACTGGCATGATCTATGTTCATACCATATTTCTACACCGTATGAGGAACACCGACTCTGAAAATGAATCCAGCTCAAGATAAAATTGCACAGCGAGGACGGATAATTGGTATGCGGGAAGCAGGCCTCTCTGTAGCTGACATAGCCATGGAATTGGGAATTTCAAAGCTTACTGTTCGACGCTGGGTGTAGAGTAGGTTGGAGTGAAATTTTTTTTTTTTAATTTCAAAATGCTTGGGGTCGGGAAAGTTGCGTATTTATGTGAAACGTACTGTGTGAAATTTTTGTAATCGTACGGCTATAATTAAATTGTGCACACTGAACTCAAAGTTTTTAAAATTTGGCAAAATTACTAAAATTTCGCCATTTTTAAAAAAAAAAAAATTTTGGACACGTAATGTGTGAAATTTTTGTAATTTTGTAATTTAATTTAAAAAACGCGAAATTTTTTTAATTTTGCAAATTTTTAAAAACTTTGAGTTCAGTGTGAACAATTTAATTATAGCCGTACGATTACAAAAATTTCATACAGTACGTTTCAGATAAATACGCAACTTTCCCGACCCCTAGCATTTTGAAATTCAAAAAATAATTTTTTTCACTCCACCCAAGTGTAGAGGTCTCAGGAGACAGAATCTGCTAGATCGTCCTAAGTGTGGGGCACCAAGAAAGACCACCCAGAAGAAGACCGGAGAATAATGAACGAAGTGCAGAACGATCCTATCAATAACGCAGTCGCCATCCGGGAAACACTACATATGGGCGTGTCAGTGGACACCGTAAGGAGACGGTTGCATGAAGCAGGATATCCACACCGTACTCCTGCCAAAAAAGAGAGGATCGAGGAATGACATCGTCAGGCCAGGCTCTCGTTTGCTCGCCACCATATAAATGATGATCTCGCATACTGGAGCAGAGTTACCTTCTCTGACGAGAAGACGTTTGCGTCTACAACTCATGGCCGTCTTCGGTGTTGGCGACAGGACAACACGAGATATGCCCTCCAAAATATTTACAAAGTGGCACGGAGTGGGCACATGACGGTGAATGTGTGGGGATGGATGCACCTGTAAGGACAAGGCGAGCTGACTGAGATCCACGGGAGGTTTACGGCAGATCAATATATAGAGATTATGGAGGAGGTGATGCTGCCTTCTGTACGCGCGTATGCCTTGCACTATCCTGAGCATATTATCTTTATGCAGGTATGTTGTATTTGTGTGTTATAGAATATTATACTATTATTAGAGTAACATTTATGTATTACACGCATTTGTACGGGGCTCCAATAAACCTTAGCCCCCACCCCTCGCCCATGGCCTAAACCATTAGAGGTACAGTAAAACTAAACATACCTTACAAAAGAGAATTTAATCCTGCATTTAATGAGAAACAATTAAAACTTGGTGTTCCCGCCATTGGCTTCCAAGACAGCCTGAACTCGCTTTGGGTAGCTTGCCAAAAGTGACGTGAATAGATCTTGATCGTTACGCAAATTTGCTAAAACAGTTTCAATGTGTTGCGTCATTGTATCCTTCGAAAATTGATTTGCTGCAGGTTCTTGAAACAAGAGACATTCAACCTTGTCCTTTATAACTGATCCAATGTGTTCACAGACGTTCAGGTCAGGAGGATTTCCTGGCCATTCTTCATTTCCAAAGAAATCGATCTCATGGTTCCGCAACAACTGTTGAGTGGTTAATGCCCTTAAAGCAGGGGGCCTTATCGTGCAGAAGTGTGACCTGATGGACATCCATAACATTGTTTGGGTTTCTTAGAAAAGGAATGACATGCTGGAATAGAATAATATCACGAAAATACTGTCCATCCCAACTCTGACCATTTGACTTCAGCACCAACATGAGCTTCTTTGCAGTGAACAAAACAAACACACCAACACAGTCTGGACTTTTTAATAATTCGCGATAATGTTTATTGTCATCGATTTCATCTGGTGTTGTGGCCCACACTCGTTCATTTTGGTAGTTAGGCCGACGTGTTACGTAAACAAAAAAATTCATCGGAGACAGCTAAATGCATGAAATCATCCACATCCCAATCTTCAAGATAATGGGCAAACCACAT
Organism: Bathynomus jamesi; assembly: GCA_023014485.1. NCBI lineage: Eukaryota > Metazoa > Arthropoda > Malacostraca > Isopoda > Cirolanidae > Bathynomus > Bathynomus jamesi. The sequence goes on along the minus strand of JAJOZX010001840.1, from coordinate 53,112 downwards.
TCTGTCATCGATGTTAAGTTGAGTTTTTCTTGGCTTTGGAAGTTCATGCCAAGGCTTTAAACCTTGCCTATGACGGTACAGTCGAATGATCTCATCACTAACGATCTTTCCTCTCAACACTTCGATCTCTCTAGAAAGTTTAGCACAGCTGTTTTTCCGCTTACGCGTACCGCTTTCAATGATGTCCTTTGTTTCCTGAGAGAGTGGCAAATTTGGACCCCCAGATTTGGTTGTATCCATTTCACATTCATCCAAAGTTTTATTCCAATTTCTTTTGACGAAGTCCTCACTTCTTCGCAACCTTTTGGCAACTCATGAACGTGTTATAAAGGTGGCTCCAGCATCACGAGCTTCCCGAAATGTTATTACTCGTATGCGATCTATCACACGTTGCCTCTCCAAATCACCAATTAATTGAGAAGCCATTATATTATCACTTTATCAGCTAGAGTAATTTTAATGCCTGCAATAAATAAAGAATTTTATATATTTTTATAATCACTAAAAACTATTTCGATTTCGATATAAGTAAACATGTAAGCTGCAAATCGGGAGGCTAAGGTTTTTTGGAACCCCTTATATTCAGTTTCCATATTTACATGGGACGGATAATGGTCATAAAATTGTTCTTTAACTGTTTCAGTACTATGACAACACTTTAGGATTTATTCTGGATAAGCGCAAACTGTATTATTTGTATAACGGCGCACAATTATATTTAGCTGAGAGAAACCCCTAATACATAGGGGTTAAAACCTATCTCGAGTAGTGGGTTACTGATGAAGCGTATGGATGAGATATATTTCCACTTTTAATATTTAAAATCCATTTGCAGGAAAACTCTCCCATCCACATTGCCAGGATTGTTAGAAGGTGGTTCGAGGAACAGCGAAATGTAGAACTACTGGACTGGCCTAACAAGGTGTATTCCTCAACCCCATTGAGAACGTGTGGGGGGAATGTAGTGAACACGTGGGAGCCTGGGCAGAAGCGGACCAGCCGCCAGCTGCTGGATCACACTATGGCTGAGTGAAAGATGTTCCGAAGGAATCGACACATCATACATAACCATGTTGCATCTATGCCACACAGATTACAAGATGTAATAGACAATAATGGGGGATGGACCAAATACTAACTATGAACCGTGTATAGCTGTGCCATTTATGTTAATCTACGGCAAATTGTGAGCATTTTGTATTACTTCATCATTTTGTATGATAATCTATTTAGTAAAACATTCTCAACCATTGCATATTTGTTGTAATAAAGAGTGTTTTGTTGTGTATATACAGGGTGTTTATAAAGTCTCTATCTATTTCAGTGAAAACGTAGCAAAAAAGGTAAAATTCAATAACAACATAATAGAAGGCATACATTTATGAATACTTAAGCATATGATTCTACATGAGCACCATCAGTATCTCTACAGAGTTCGAATCTGTCAACTGCATTGCGGAACCATTTTGGAGCATGACAGGGATTATTTTTGTAACTGCTGTTACGATACGAGCACGCACGGAAATGTCCAGCTTCATTCAGATAGCATTTTAACACCGTCGTTTTTCAACAAGATGGGGCACCTTGTCATTACGCAAACATTGTTCGGGAGTACCTAAATGAATGATTTCCAAATCGGTGGATCGGACGTGGAGGCAACAGGCCCTGGCGGCTCGATCTCCTGACCTAACGCCCTTGGATTTTTTTGCATGGGGCTTTACCAATCAAACGTCTATTAAACGAGGGTTACAGATCTGCAAATTTACATGCTTGTATCGTAACAGCAGTTACAAAAAATAACCCTGTCATACTCCAATTGTGTTCCGCAATGTGCTGACAGATTCGAACTCTGTAGAGATACTGATGGTGCTCATGTAGAATCATATGATTAAGTATCATTAATGTATGCCTTCTATTTTACTGTTATTGAATTTTACCCTTTTGCTACGTTTTCACTGAAATAGATAGGGACTTTATAACACCCTGTATATTCCTGGTTAAGATCTAATAATATCTCAAGTTGATAATGCAACAGGAAATCTGGAAAACATTAATGAGTTTATCTGTCCATCGTGATTAAATCATTATCTCTCCACATTGATAATACAAATACAATCTGGAAAACACAGTTAATATAATAGGCATCAGCCACAAACCGTGGGTGATATCCTGCTTCGTACAACCGTCACCTTACGGTTTCCACTAACATGCCCACATGTAGTCTCTCCTGGACGGCGACAGCAAGTAACCATGTCAACACCAAGGTTTGGCCCATCAACTTCATTTCACAAACATTTGTATAATATTGTATGAATTTATAAGGATATATAAATATGTTTATGCTAGTGTAGTGAATACTCTTATTTTAGTTTCAAGTTAAATGTTAATTTTACCGTCTTGAATTTCGGAATAGTATAAATTCATTTTACAAATAAATAATAGAAAACCAAAGGTTATATTTTCCACCTTTGGTACTGTCGTAGTTTCGCCTAACGGACTCAATACGGCTAGTGAGATAATCACTGGTTGGCACTTAACTAGCGGCAGTGCTTATGGCTACATCATCCAGGTTAACCTATACCGGATAGATGCGCTACGGTCCCAAGCCGTAGCTTGCCTAGGCCAACGACGACGACGACGTAAACCAACAATTGATGACCCCGGAGCTGGATTACCCCTTTTACCCGAACGACTAGGACTAGACTGTAATGTCGTTCGTGCCCATCACCCCCTTCACCCGAACGACTAGGACTAGACTGTAACGTCGTTCGTGCCCACCACCCCCTTCACCCGAGCGACTAGGACCAGACTGTAACGTCGTTCGTGCCCACCACCCCCTTCACCCGAGCGACTAGGACCAGACTGTAATGTCGCTCGTGCCCTCTGCCCCTCACCCCTGCCCGTGCGCTCTGTGCCTGCGCTCGTCTCAACCTCCACTCCTTCGTTGGGAACTTGTCGTCTTGCTTGTACGTCAGCAAGCATAGAGAAGATGCCTGACGACGCTGTGCCATCTCCCACTTGAGCGTAAAGCTCCCGTCTTCTGGCCGGGTGATCCATTTATTTGGTTCCACCAAGTGGAATCACAATTCAACTTGGGAAGGATCACCGCTAGCAGGACGAAATACGATCATGTTTTGTCCTCTCTACCAGCGAGCATCATCTCTGAAGTCCGTGACGTCATCGTGTGTACTTCCACGAGTGAAGACCCATACAACGATCTGAAGTCTGCCATCCTGTGCCGCACCACTGTCTCCGAGCGTGAGAAACTACATCAGTTAATCTCAAAAGAAGAACTTGGAGACCGTAAGCCCACTCAAATGCTGAGGGCTATGCAGTGCGCTCTAGGCGAACGCGCACAAACCTTCGATAAGGACATCTTAGACAGTTGTTCTTGCAGAAACTTCCTCCATCAGCTCAGCGTGTCTGGCCACTATGGATCCTGCTACTCCAGTTGATAAACTAGCAGAAACTGCCGACAAAGTAGTGAGATTGACACAGCTCCGGTCAACAACGTGAACACACAATCGGAACTGGAGTTGAAAGTGAAAGAGTTAAGTCAACGACTCAACCACGTTTGTTCTCTGCTACAAAATCAACGGCAAAAGCCATTCTCGGTCAAGATTTACGAAGAGGCATCGTTCGAGTTCCGGGAAGATCTGCTTCTATACCACTCGAAATTTGGAAAGAAGGCTAGGAAGTGCATCTCCCCTTGCAATTTTTCGTCGGAAAACCCCAGCAGCGAGTCCTAATGGCGTCTAGTACTCGCACTGCCAACCTGTTATTCATAAAGGACAGGAACTCTGGTGTCAATTTCTTGGTTGATACCGGAGCGTCAGTCAGTGTATTCCCTCAAAAATCTGGTCATACGCACTCGGAATCTCCGCCTCTATACGCTGCTAACGGTTCACGCATACCCACGTACGGTACTCAGTCGCGTGAACTAAACTTGGGCCTTCACCGATCCTTCAAGTGGATTTTCATCTGTGCTCAAGTGCGGCATCCCATAATCGGCGCTGACTTCCTCCAGCATTTCAAACTCCTGGTGGATCTTGACAAGCGACGCTTATGCGACCAGGCCACACTGCTTTCTGTTCTTGCCAAACAGGTTGCCCTTCCGGACGCCTCGAACTCTGCACTTTCCCTCGTTCCCCCTAATTCCATGTACCAGTGCCTTTCCAGCGATATCCAGGAATTCTTCAACCGATGCAGATGGGTGATACCATTAAGCACACCATTACCATCACATTACAACAAAAGGTCCCCCTGTGTTTGCAAAACCCAGACGTCTTGCCCCGGACAAACTGAAAGCTGCCAAATCGGAATTCCAGCTTATGCTAGATCTTGGGATAATAAGACCTTCCAAAAGCAGTTGGTCCTCTCCCCTACACCTGGTCCAGAAAAGTCAGGAGACTGGAGACCATGTGGGGATTACCGGTTTTTGAATTCGACAAACCATCCCGGACCGATATCCGGTACCAAATGTCCAAGACTTTACTTTCTCTTCTCCACGGCAAATCTATCTTCAGTAAAATAGATCTCGTTAAGGCTTTCCACCACATTCCCGTAGAGCCTTCGGATATTCCCAAGACTGCAGTTTGTACACCATTTGGGTTATTCGAATTTGTGAAGATGCCGTTCGGGCTACGGAATGCTGCGCAAACCTTTCAGAGGTTTATAGATGAGGTCACCAGAGGCTTAGACTTTGTTTATGCCTACATCGATGATTTGCTTGTGGCCAGCTCAACGGAAGAGGAACATAAGGAACATCTTTCACTCCTCTTTCAACGCTTAGAACAATACGGTGTTACTATTAATGCATCTAAGTGTGTGTTTGCACAGCCAACCTTGGAATTTCTTGGTCACACGATTTCGCAGCACGGAATTACCCCCTTCAGGACAAGTGTGAAGTGATAAAAAATTACCCAATGCCAAATAATCAGCGTGAGTTACGTCGGTTTCTAGGTTTGGTAAATTATTACCACAAGTTCATTAAAAACTGTGCTAGTGTTCTTGCTCCTCTACACGCTATGATCACACACAAACGCAAGGTAACGAAATTGGTATGTGTGTAGCGATAGTTTTACAGGCGTTCGACAATGCCAAAAATGCTATCAATAGTGCATTGTCTTTGTCATTTCCTATCAGTGATGCCCCCCTAACTCTGACGGTCGATGCCTCAGATGTTGCGATCGGTGGAGTGTTGGAACAAACCATTAACGGTCAACAAGCACCCATCGCGTTTTACTCGAAAAAGCTGCAGCCAGCCCAAACGCGTTATAGTGCTTTCGGACGTGAACTTCTTGCTATTTACTTAAACGTGAAGCATTTTCAACATTTCCTTGAAGGCCGAGATTTTTGTGTTTTTACCGACCACAAACCTTTGGTCACTGTCTTCAATAAAAACAGCTGTAACCACTCTCCCAGAGTCATCAGGCAACTCGATTATATCTCGCAATTTACCACAGATATCCGCCACATCAAAGGTGTCTTGAACACTCCAGCGGATGCACTTTCAAGAATAGAGATTACTTCTGTTACCCTCAGCTCTACACTGTGGAATGCTATTGCACAGGATCAAGATAAGGATACGGAACTACAAGACCTGCTCAGAGAAGACTCCACTCACTCACTTTCCCTCAAGAAATGAGTATGCCAGGATTGTCTGTGCCCCTCTATTGCGACGTATCAACAGCTGCTATTCGCCCTTATGTCCCTCCATGTCACAGAAAAGCAGTCTTCACGGATCTTCATAAGCCCTCCCATCCTGGTATCCATGCTTCGCAACACCTGGTTACCTCTCGCTTTGTTTGGCCCTCGATGCGGAAGGATGTCAAACATTGGACCAAAACGTGCCTTGCCTGCCAGCGTGCCAAAGTCCAAAGGCACACAGGTCCCCCTTTGACGCATTTCCGCCCCCATCCCAGCGATTTGAGGTAATTCATGTAGACATTGTTGGCCCTCTTCCAGTGATTCAAGGCCAACGTTATCTGCTCACCTGTCTCGACCGCTTTTCCAGATGGCCTGAAGCCATCCCACTTCCTGATATCCAAGCGGACACTGTTGCAAGCCTTTCTTCATGGATGGGTATCAAGATTTGGATTGCCGACAAAAGTCATCACTGACCAAGGTCGCCAATTTGAGTCTTCGCTTTGGAAGAAGTTTACCAGCTTGTTGGGTACAGTACATGCGCATACCTGTGCGTATCATCCGCAAGCTAACGGCCTCGTCGAACGCTTCCATCGCCAGCTGAAGTCATCCCTTATGTGTCACGAAGACTCCCATTGGATGGATAAGCTTCCACTCGTTTTGCTTGGTATTCGCTCTGCATTTAAGAGTGATCTGAAGACTACAGCGGCTGAACTAGTCTATGGAACAACACTGCGGCTACCAGGTGGCTACTTCACTGCAGGGGATAAGTCATGCGATCCTACGGAATTCGCTCAAACACTTTCCTCTCACATGCGGTCCCTTCAGCCTGTTCCCCCTCGATTGACTAGCCAACAGAACATCTTTATTTCCCCAGCCCTCCAGTCTTGCACCCACGTTTTCGTTCGTGTACCTGTCCCAAAACGGCCTCTCCAATGTCCATATGACGGACCCTATGAAGTTCTCCGACGTACGCGCAAATCATTTCTCATCCAGCGCGGTTCCAAGGTCGACAAGGTTTCTATCGATCGTCTTAAGCCTGCGTTTTTGGAATCAACCTTAAGTGAGGTACAAGTAGCTACCAAAAAGGTTCAGCGGAAATCTGTGTCGTTCGGAACTCTTTGAACTTCCTCTCTGGTGGGGGAGTGTGTAGTGAATACTCTTATTTTAGTTTCAAGTTAAATGTTAATTTTACCGTCTTGAATTTCGGAATAGTATAAATTCATTTTACAAATAAATAATAGAAAACCAAAGGTTATATTTTCCACCTTTGGTACTGTCGTAGTTTCGCCTAACGGACTCAATACGGCTAGTGAGATAATCACTGGTTGGCACTTAACTAGCGGCAGTGCTTATGGCTACATCATCCAGGTTAACCTATACCGGATAGATGCGCTACGGTCCCAAGCCGTAGCTTGCCTAGGCCAACGACGACGACGACGTAAACCAACACTAGTATAACCGTGGATTATTCCTATATGATTTTGATAATCAGTTACTGTTATTCAGATCGAAACTGTTGACAAGTTCTTTGTGTAACAATCGATAAGCTATTTCCCTCGCTCTTTCTCACACTGTCTCAATCTTTTTCTCGCTCAATGTCAATATATATATATATATATATGATGAATAAAACCACGAAGGAAAAGAAACACAGAGTGGTGCTCAAGCGCTTTCGTCTAATGACATCCTCAGGAACACTGAAGTAAATAAAGCGTTCAAGACTATATAGAGGTTACCAAAAAAAAATATATATAATAAATATAGAAATAAAAATTGTGGGAGGAGCATACAAATTTGTAAGGAAAACTACCAATTTTAGCACTTTGCCCGAATTCAACACAAGATCAAATGGATTGCTCACAACCAATTTTATAGATAATGTCTGAATGATATATAGGTCAGAAAAAAAAATAAAAAATAAAAATAAATTGAAAAATAAAAATTGTAAGAAGAGCATACAAATTTATAAGGGAAAATTACCAAAGTTTTAGCACTCTGGCCTTCTTGTCTAAATCCGTTCTGAACGCATTCAAAACAACGGGATCGAGTTGAAAAAGACCTTTGCTCATGTTAAAGTTATTTGTAAGTTGGATAATAGCAGACTCAAGAATATTTCTATTAACAATGTTGCTAGAGTGAAACAAAACTGAAGCATTATTCCAATCAATACAATGGGATAACTCTGACAAATGGACAAAAAGGGCACTGGACGACTGTCCCGTTCTAAGAATCCATATAATTTTCATTGTTAAAATCGTTCGGAAAAAGTTAACTAATAAGAGGAAAGCATAACAAAAGTTAAGGAATTGTTACTGAATGAAATATTGGATATGGTTCTTCCTGTACTTCCTGAATAACAAAAAGTTGCGGAACGAAATAGAAGTAAAAAAAAAAAAGAGAGAGAATTTTGTGCAAGCTGAAAAAGTTACGCTTGGAGTGTATGCTTAAATCACCAACAAAACACTCAATGGACATTCCTATCAACCTGTTATTTGAAGTACTCTTGTCTATTTTGTTTTCAAAGTAAATATAATCCAGGAGATACCTGTCAGTGAAAGTTTGATTGGTGAAGGCGTATCACCACTTTTCACTTTTTGAAAATAAGTCTTGCGAAAGATGAAAATTTTAGTTTAATGTTCTCAGTGACAAAATTTAACCTAATTTGACTTTCGACTTTAGTGTTTACTGTAAAAACCTTCATGGTGAATTGAAGTCCCAGTTATTTCTCACAAGTAGCCCAAGCTGTTAGTCCATTTCTTTTTCTAGTTTTTCAGATAATTTCGCATGATCAACTCTTTCTAGATGCTTAATGTTCAATTAATTAACTTCATAACCATTTTTTTATTTAAATTTCTCATTTATTCACATTTATTCACATTTGCTTCTTGCACAATATGTTTTTATTCCCAATATTAATAATTCACTTTAAATGCAGTTACTGTAAAATCTTTTAAAGATATAAATGAAACCCAACTCATAAAGCTAAAAATCATTGCGGGAGAAAATTGAACGAGTAAAGAATCAGGATAAACGATCAAAAACAAAATAATGGTATTTTACAGTACTTCATTTTCACCGTGATTTACTATATTTCTCTCTCTCTCTCTCTCTCTCTCTCTCTCTCTCTCTCTCTCTCTCTCTCCACACCCACAATATATATACATAAACGCTTTAACGCATAAACCCTAAATTATTAACTTACAATTTCTATAGTGGAAATATAACGCATTTCTCCGAGCGAAACAAGGATAGTAATAATAAAATAAGAGAAAAAATACCCATTTTCAGTCTTGGTCTCCTGTGGGACTTCATTCAATTCCTTTTACAGTTCTATTCTCAAAAGCTAAAAAAAGGAAAATAGGATTTTTCCTTCTCGTTTTTCTATTAGAAAAAGACATGCTTTTCATAAAGATTACTATATATTAATATATATATATTAAAAGATAGCACTGTTGTGCCGCTAACAAAGATTTTTAATGCGTCTATTTCTGAGGGGTGCGTACCAGATAATTTCAAGTTAGCAAACGTAACACCTATCTTTAAGAAAGGCGATAAAGGTGCAGCGGGAAATTATAGCCCAATCAGTTTAACGTCTGTTGTAGGTAAGCTACTGGAATCAATAATTAGAGATCGTATAGTCGAACACTTAGAATTGCATAACTTAGTTAGAAACACGCAGCACGGTTTTAGGCGAAACAAATCTTGCTTAACTAATCTTTTAGAATTTTTTCAAAGCGTAGTTGACGTTTACGATAGTCATCGGGCGGTTGATGTAGTGTATTTAGATTTTCAAAAAGCGTTTGACACCGTACCGCACAAAAGACTCATTGAAAAAACTAAGGCTCATGGAATCAGGGGTGTAGTAATAAATTGGATAGAAGAGTGGTTGCGAGGTAGGAAACAGAGGATGGTCGTTCATGGAGCGGAGTCGTGTTGGGCTAATGTAGCGAGTGGCGTTCCTCAGCGTTCTGTACTGGGCCCCTTGCTTTTTCTTATATATATTAACGATTTAGATGTCGGCCTAGTCAGTACAGTTTCAAAGTTTGCGGATGACACGAAGCTGGGTGGTAGGGCGATTAATGCGAAGATAGAGGTAAAATCCAGGAAGATCTGAATAAAATCGTTGATTGGTCAATCACATGGCAAATGAGATTTAACGTTAATAAGTGCAAAATTTTACATATAGATTCGCGTAACGGTAATTTTGCGTATAGTATGTCAGGGAAGGAGTTAACAAGCGTAGAGCAGGAAAAGATTTAGGAGTTATAGTTACTTGTGATTTAAAAGTAGCGAAACAAAGTACAGCAGCGGTCAATAAAGCGAACAAAGTGTTAGGTTTTTTAGCTCGGAATTTTGAGTACAAATCGCGCGATATTATAGTTCCTCTTTATAAATCATTAGTTAGACCCCATTTGGAGTACGCGATCCAATTTTGGAATCCGCATATGCGAAAAGATATAGACAAACTCGAAAGAGTTCAAAGACGAGCAACTAAGATGATTCCGTCGCTTAGGTGAAAGTCGTACGAGGATAGGCTTAAGGAGTTAAAATTGATTACACTCGAGACTAGGAGGCGAATGGGTGATCTAATCCAAGTTTTCAAAATTATGAATGGGTTCGATATCGTTGATAGAGATTGCTTTTTCGAAATATCTCAATATAATAGGACTAGAAATAACGGGTGTAAGTTGACAAGTAGAAAGTTCGAGACAGCAGTTGCCAAAACTTTTTTACGCATAGAATAGTAAATAGCTGGAATAGTTGGCCGGTAGAAGTAATTAGTAGCACGTCTATAAACATGTTTAAAAATCGATTAGAGGCATATGTTGATAGATTGGGTACAGTTTAAGGTAGTAAAATTAAGGCTTTGTGGTTCGGAACCCACGTTAAATTGTAGGTCCCCTCCGCCACCACGGAGGACATGCACAATACACATTTACGAACACAGTTAGGTAGACAGCCATGAGTGGATCCTAGGGACTTTGTTGGTCTGAAACATTATAACATTACAACATATATATATATATATATATATATGTGTGTGTGTGTGTGTGTGTGTGTGTGTGTGTGTATTCCATCTACCTGTAAACAGTCCAGCATGCTCTCGAACACACACTTCTCCCCTATTCTTCACTACACGTACATGCATCTTACATTACACACTACATAATCTTTTAAAAATTGAAAAAAAATGGCAACGACTCAAGAGCTTCGGAGTCACTTCTGGAGAGAAATATAAATGTCCGCATTTCTGGCTTCTGCGTTGCCAATACCGGGAACGCAGACCCCGGCAGCAGGGCTGGTTCTGCTACTGCCCATTCGAGATTTTCTGGGACTCTTCCTAATTCACTTTTTATAAACTTCTGCAACATTTGTGGCCTTTCCTTAAATTTTTAATGTGTTGAACACTACCTTTCCTCCTCTAAACCTCACCTTCTTTTCCTCACTGAAACTCAGGTGCCTCGGACGACTGACAGCAACCCATTTTCTGTACTCTCCTACTTTGTCTGCACTCAATTTCACTCCAAAGGTGGATTTTGCTTATATATACGGAATGACCTAACTTCCTCTCGTATTCCCGAACTTGAATCCCCCGAATTCTACACCCTCTGGCTGCGGCTAACATGCCAATCTCAAACTGAATACATCTGCGCTGTTTACCTTTCCCCTAATTCTATAGACTATCCAAAATTCTTTGGCTACCTCACTTCCAAAGTGGAATACATTCTATTCCACTCTTCTTTGCTGAAATCTCCATTTTAGGAGATTTTAATGCTCACCACCACCTTTCGCTTTCCTTCCATTTCACTAACATCCTTGTTGAACTAGCCTTCATCTTTTCTATCCTAAATGGCCTAGAGTAGATTGTACAACACCCTAATCGTATCTACAATCCTTGGAGATAGGCACAACATTCTGGATTTATTTCTAACAACTCATTGTTCTTCATAATCCGTCAAGCTTTTTTCTCCGTTTTGCTCCTCCGACCACAATCTTATATCTGTTTCCTGTCCTATAGCTACAGTTCGGCCTATGGATCCTCCAAAGAAGAGGCGCCTTTGGCAATTTGGAGCCGCTGATTGGGAGGCCCTTAGGCAGTACTTCTCTGATTTCTCATGGGATGATTACTGCTTGCGTGGCCGGTGGCCTTCTGCGTGTGCTGAGGGCATCACGGAGGTGATTGTCTAGGGCATGGAGGCGTACATTCTATATTGTATTCTACTACTAATGCAAAATAACCCTGGTTTAACTTTGCTTGTTCTAATGCTATGCAACAGAAAGGAATCTTTCAGAAGGTACCTTTCCCATCCAACTCCTGACTGTCACTTAGTTTATGTGTGTATTTCTACCCAGAATAGTGAAAAAACCTGTTCTTCGACTCGCTAAAAATTCCATCATCAAGCAAAAATGTGAAAACCTATCCAATTCTAAGTCTTCTCACCCTTTCTGGCATTTAGCCAGAAACCTCTCTAACAACTTTACTTCTTCCTTCCCTCCTCTTTTCCATTCTGACGGTTCATTTGCCATCTCTTTTCCTGATAAAGCTGAATTCTACGCTCAAACTTTCGCCTCCACTTCAATCCTGGATGACTCCGATGCTGTTCTTCCATCTCCTCGCCCCTCTAACTTAATTATGTCTGAAATTAGAATCTCCTCCAAAGATGCTTTTTCTGCCGTTTCTGGGCTCAACTCTAGGATGGTGTCCCTCTTGTTGTTCTCTAGAACTGTTCTGTGCTGACACCCTACCTAGGCAAACTCTTTCATCTTTGCCTTTCATCCGGTATTTTTCCTTATTCAGCCTGTCCCAAAGAAAGGTGACTGCTTTTAACCCTCCAACTATCGTCCAACTGTTTTGATTTCTCGTCTTTCTGAAGTTTTTGAATTTATCCTTAATAGAAAGATTCTTAAATACTCTCTTCTCACAATTTTCTTTCAGATCGTCAGTATAGGTTCCGCAAAGGATACTCTACTTGAGATTTTCTTGCATATCTCTGACTGTTGGCCATCCACCTTTCGGTATTGCAGTGAAGCTTTTTCTATTGGCTAGACGTTAGGGTGGAGCGAAAAATACTTTTTTTCTAGTATGAAGTTCTAATAGTGATTAAAAGTTGCATTTAGTGGATAAAATATGCCTGCCAAAATAGGAGTTCATTTGTTTAAAAGTTTCAGCTGCCACCAGGGGGCTAAACTTAACACAATTTTGTGTAAAAAGGAAAAAAATGCTTCTATTTTAGGTTTGTCAAACTATTATAAAATTTTATCTTAGAATTATCTAATAGTTTGATTAAGATTCTTAAATGATAGAATTCGTTTTGTAATAATGCCTTTTCATATGCTTAATATCTTCAGCTGCCACAAGAGAGCTGAAGTTAACACAGTTTAGAGTAACTGAGTCATGTTGAGACTACACTGAATGTTGTGGGGGAGATTTGGGGAGGGTTGTGGGGGAGGGTTTTGGTGTGAAGGAATTTCTTTCTGTGAGTCATTAGAACAGTGTGTTAACACTTGTCTTCTTAGGTAGTAGGCCTAGTCGCTCAGTTGATCGGAGAGTTTTTTAATATGATCGATATTATAAAACTTTATTTAAGTGATTTATATAGAGATAATATTGATTATTATAAAATGCTTGTTATAATGTATTATATAATTTTAGTTTATTTATATAATATATTATATATTTATATATATTTATATATACTTATAAAATATATTATATATATTAATTATATAATGTTTTGATGTTACAGGATATTTTGTGATTGTGAATTTTTTTAAAAATATTATGGCATCAAATACTAAATATAAACATTTCACTAGAGAACATATGAAGTGTGCCATATTTGAAGTACCTTGTGAGATGAGTGATATGCAACTACCAACTTATAACTGCATTATGAAAGATTACCTGTTCACAAAACATTTAGTGAAGGAGCAGATGAATAACAAGGAGCCTTCATTTTCTGAAATAGCAGAGGCAGTTTCCAAAAAGGTAGAAAATATTTGGAAGAAGGCCTCTTTGCCAATAGTTTCACATACACGCGTTTTACAGATGATGCGAGTGTACCATGATAAATACAGATCCTTATTAAAGCCATACAAGTCACGCAAGGATCAGCCTAAGTACAAAAATCAGCTTGAAGAATTTGAAAACTCTTCAAAATGCACTTTGTTTGACATCTGCACCTGCAAATGTAAGGAGTTTAGGAGATGCTCATGTGAAAAGAGTAAGAAAGTCCCTCCAAAAGAGCAGGATTTTTTGAATGACCAACGAACACGCAGAATAATGGTGATAGGAAGCATTGACATAGCACACACAAGACGATTACAAGCAAGAGAACATCGAAAGGAAATGGAAAAAGGACGTCTGGAATCCTCACAAACAACTAGTGCTGCTATAACCAATACGTCCAACTTACAAATCGAAACAGAGACAAGTAACTTCAACAACTAGATATCTGAAGATAATGAGGAAGATACAACCTCGACTCAATATGTAATATCAGAACAACAGATGCGTGAGCCACTGCCTTTATTAGCAATTACTTGTGATAGATTTAAAATGTCGGACAGAGCTGGGGCTGCTATTGCTTCTGCAGTATTGGCAGATCTTAAAATTGTTACTCCCGAAGACAAAGGGTATACTTTGATGGCAGAAAGGATAAAACAATGATTCAAGTCCAGGAGAGTGATGGCTCTAACCACCAAAGAACCAAACGCGAAGAGCATATCAGCATAATATCTGAACCACACTCTCGGTACTTTGCACATGTGACACCTTCCAGTGGCAAAGCTAAATACATTTGCACAGCGCTAGTGAATTGCTTGAAAGAAAGGAATGTTGATATAGGGAACATCGTTGCAGTTGGCTGTGATTCGACAGTGGTTAACACTGGTAGTATTGGAGGCACAATAAGATTACTGGAAGAAGCCTTTAATAAGCCATTGCAGTGGCTGATATGCCTTTTACACCTTAATGAACTTCCATTGCGCCATCTGTTTCATCACTTGGATGGTACCACTACTGGACCAAGAGCATTTTCAGGAGAAATTGGCCGAGCACTTTCAGACTGTGAAAAGCTTCCCATAGTTAACTTCAAACCCATTGAAATTCAAGAGGACATGTGTGAAGTTGATGTAGATGACATAAGTACTGACCAGAAATACCTTCTTGAAATTCACAAGGCTATACCAAGTGGAACATTCTCAAAGAGTCTTAGTCATAAGAGTCCAGGCAATATATCACATTCAAGGTGGCTCACCACAGCAAACAGGACTCTGCGGTTATATGCAAGCACAGAGAATCCTTCAGGCAATTTACAAGAATTAGCTACTTTAATTGTTAGGGTATACGCACCAATGTGGTTTCAGATAAAGCGTAAACCATTATGCCAATATGGTGCTAAACATATGTGGCATATGATTGCAAGAAGCCGGTATCTCCGTGAAGAGCTTAGGAGAGTACATGACTCAGTCATTCAGCGAAATGCATATTACGCAAATCAAGAAAACATTCTCATTGCAATGATAGCTGATGAAAGGGAGCATGTGCGTCAGTTGGGATTTAGGCGTATCATAAAAGCAAGGGCATGCATTCAAGAAACAGATGTTATCAGGTATTTTAAGGTGCCAGAAGTAAATTTTTATGCCAAAGACTATACAGATCTCATTATGTGGCAAGATTTTCAGATAGCAGAACCACCGATAACCAAAGGAGTTTCTCTTGATGATATTGAATCATGCATCAAACATGGTACTACTCTCCATTCAGAATTATTTCAGTTTCCATGTCATACACAAGCCGTAGAGAGATGCGTCAAGCTCGTTACAGACGCTGCTGGATCAGTCTGCGGACCTACAAACAGAGACGGTTGGATTCGTGCTACATTAGAATCAAGGAAAAAACAGCCAAAATTTGACACAAAAGCAAATTACTAAATAGTCTTCAGCAAGAACCCTTTCTAGAGGGAGGTTTTGGGGAAAGGGTGGTAACTCCGCTAAGGCACGAATTAACGTTTCTTAACTGTCTCAAGCCAGTATAAAGGAGGAGAGACATCTTAATTTATTACTGTTCCCTTGTTCCCTTTTTCAAGTAAATACAGAATCATACTTAATTGTAATTTTTAAGTTAATTTCAGCCCTCTTGTGGCAGCTGAAGATATTAAGCATATGAAAAGGCATTTTTAAAAAACGAATTCTTATCATTTACGAATCTTAATCAAACTATTAGATAATTCTAAGATAAAATTTTATAATAGTTTGATAAACCTAAAATAGAAGCATTTTTTTCCTTTTTACCCAAAATTGTGTTAACTTTAGCCCCCTGGTGGCAGCTGCAAATATTAAACAAATGAACTCATATTTTGGCAGTATATATCGTCCACTAAATGCAACGTTTAATCACTATTAGAACTTCATACTAGAAAACAAGTATTTTTCGCTCCACCCTACTAGACGTATCAAGAGCCTTTGATAGAGTTTGGCAAATCCTTAATTTCGAAACTGCCCTCCTTCGGTTTCTATGGTTCTATCTGTGCCTTCACCTCTGATTTCCTTTCTGGCCGATATACAGGGTGTAACAAAAATCCGTTCTCATAGGGAAATATGATATAACAGAATTGAACGAGAAAGAAAGTAGTTTTAACTATACGGGGCTCCAATAAACCTTAGCCCCCCCCCCCCGCCCATGGCCTAAACCATTAGAGGTACAGTAAAACTAAAATACCTGACAAAAGAGAATTTAATCCTGCATTTAATGAGAAACAATTAAAACTTGGTGTTCCCGCCATTGGCTTCCAAGACAGCCTGAATTCGCGTTGGGTAGCTTGCCAAATGTGACGTCAATAGATCTTGATCGTTACGCAAATTTGCTAAAACAGTTTCAATGTGTTGTATCCTTCGAAAATCGATTTGCTGCAGGTTCTTGAAACAAGAGACATTCAACCTTGTCCTTTATAACTGATCCAATGTGTTCACAGACGTTCAGGTCAGGAGGATTTCTTGGCCATTCTTCATTTCCAAAGAAATCGATCTCATGGTTCCGCAACAACTGTTGAGTGGCTAATGCCTTAAAGCAGGGGGCTTATCGTGCAGAAGTGTGACCTGATCGACATCCATAGCATTGTTTGGGTTTCTTAGAAAAGGAATGACATGCTGGGATAGAATAATATCACGAAAATACTGTCCATCCAACTCTGACCATTTGGGTTCAGCACCCACATGAGCTTCTTTGCAGTGAACAAAACAAACTCACCAACACAGTCTGAACTTTTTAATAATTCGCGATAATGTTCATTATCATCGATTTCATCTGGTGTTGTGGCCCACACTCGATCATTTTGGTAGTTAGGCCGACGTGTTACGTAAACAAAAAATTTATCGGAGACAGCTAAATGCATGAAATCATCCACATCCCAATCTTCAAGATAATGGGCAAACCACATTCTGTCATCGATGTTAAGTTGAGTTTTTCTTGGCTTTGGAAGTCATGCCAAGGCTTTAAACCTTGCCTCTGACGGTACAGTCGAATGATCTCACCACTAACAATCTTTCCTCTCATCACTTCGATCTCTCTAGAAAGTTTAGCACAGCTGTTTTTCCGCTTACGCGTACCGCTTTCAATGATGTCCTTTGTTTCCTGAGAGAGTGGCAAATTTGGACGCCCAGATTTGGTTGTATCCATTTCACATTCATCCAAAGTTTTATTCCAATTTCTTTTGACGAAGTCCTCACTTCTTCGCAACTTTTTGGCAACCCATGAGCGTGTTATAAAGGTGGCTCCAGCATCACGAGCTTCCCGAAATGTTATTGCTCGTATGCGATCTATCACACGTTGCCTCTCCAAATCACCAATTAATTGAGAAGCCATTATATTATCACTTTATCAGCTAGAGTAATTTTAATATCTGCAATAAATAAAGAATTTTATATATTTTATAATCACTAGAAACTATTTCGATATAAGTAATCATGTAAGCTGCAAATGGGGTGGGGCTAAGGTTTTTTGGAACCCCTTACATTACAAACAATACAAGCAACTTACCAATTAATCCAGTAGATGCCAATCCACAGTGCCAATAACCTAACAGTTTTGCCACGTAATACATACAAACTCATCACGATCAATTCTGTTATATCTTATTTCCCTATGAGAACGGACTTTTGTTACATCCTGTATAGCTGAGGTTCTATATGGCCACTGTTCTTCTCCTAAAGCTATTAATAGTGGCGTTCCTCAGGGCTCTGTACTGTCACCAACTAATTTCCTTTTATTTATCCTTTTAGTTAGTTATCATCGGCAAAGGAGCGCCCTGATCTTTGTGGACCTGAGTCAGACATTTGATATCACTGACCATGCAAACTATATTAGTATATGGTTAGAGAGAACATTATTGGCTGGCTTAGAAGTTACTTATGGAGTCTTCATTAGTACGTCTCGGTATAGAATGTCAATTATTCTAAATTAACTGTTAGGCATGGTGTTTCTCAGGGGTCATTTCTTCGCCGTCTCTTGTGTTTCTCCGCTTTGTAAGTAATGTTAATTAGACAAAATTTATAGCAACAGGAAACATAATTTTGAATGAACTGTTCATAGGTCCCATCGTTTTAAATGAATGTAAAATACTAACTATCCATAAGAATAATAACCAATGTCAAACTCCGCACTCACACAAGTATTTATTTAAACAGCCAAAGTCACTGAAAGATAAAGATATTGTTCAAATAAAGATATTGTTAAAATAGCGCATGCATTATTTATTTACATACGCAAATCTCTCTAATTTGGATCAATAGTATTTTATTTACAGACATATATATATATATATATATATATACTCAACACGTTTTTTGTAAAAACAAGACTTTTTTTAATACAGTGTGCCGTCTTCCCAAAAATAAGCCCAATTTGTGAGATGAAAACATGTAATAACCTTGATCAAAACATTCTGCATATTCAAACTATAAATGTCTTCAAATCCGCAGTAATAGCGAAATGCTAATGAGAAATCTTGTTAATCCCTACTCCAAATGCAAAACACAAAAATCTTCTACATATTTTACTTTCGTATTGTTGTATTTACAATATATTTACATATACATATACTATATATGCGGGCTTTTCCTCGCACGAATTAAACCTTAGTCGACGATGGCTAAAGTGACAAACAAATGTTTTGCACGACGGAACTAATTCCCCATGTGCAGAGAAGGTACGGTAAAAATTTCATTCTTTTATTTCAATTAATAAAACAAATATCAACCTTTTACTTTTCTATAATTCTTTTCGGTCGCCTTAGGGGGTCGACACTCTGTTAATTCTTTTCTTTTTGCTTATTAATTCTTCTCTTTTTATAATTATCGACTTTTCTGACTAAGTTCTGAAGCGAGCACGGCTCGAAGGAAAAAGATAAAAACTTCTTAAAGTGTGGTTTACTTCTTAAAAATTACAGTTGGTACTCTGAATTACAAGGGGTAGAGGTTCGACCTCTTTCGACCATGGCTCAAGCCGGAATCTAAAAATACTTAAGTTAAGGAGGCAAGGGGCCTCTGCCCCCCCCCCTAATGAGGTGCTAATATCAAGTACAAATGATGAAGTGCAACGATGAAGTGCTAATCTGAAGATCTAATCTGAAGAAGTCTAATGAGAAGATCTCTAATGAGAAGAGGGTCTAGAAGTGCCTTAAATGAAGATGGTACATGCATAATATAGTCTAATGTTTGGGGGAGACAATCGAAGGTTAAGTTTCCCCCTTTTTAAACACATGATTTCAACTAAAAAGAATAAAAAATATAAAAATAAAAAAGAACAGTAGTATCGCTGATTCGACATTTATGGAGGCGATATTATTTCGTATTAGCACATAAGCACAATTTTGAGTACATGACTGAGTACGTATTAATTTTGGTTCATTACAATTCGATTACAATTATGGATTACAACTACCAATTAATTCATATTCACTTATTATTGTTTTAATTACAATTCCATTAAAGTATATTCTTACATTATAAATTAAATCATTACATTTAATTAGTTTCACTGAAGTACATTACAAGTTATTGTTCATTACAGTTTCATTAAAGTACATTACATCAATTACATTATATTAAAGGATTACATTTAATTACAATTTTAGCAAATTGTTAATTGACATATCTACGACTGAAATAATCTAAATAGGTGATACCATTGATAAATGAAGGGGAGTTAACCGTTGTTCTATAATTTAAAGGGGATTAACAACAATGTTATATATTTATAACAATAATTACGCCAAATTATGTTAAATAATATTAGAACCTGGTTGGTTATCAGAGTTTGAAAGTCTAATTAGCCAGCGATGAGGAAAGCGGAGGAAAATACGATATTTATGATAACGTAATATAAGTAATACGGAATTTGAATGACAGTTAGGTAGAAATAGTAAGTACAAGTAATGAGAACGGGGATAACTATGTGACGTAAGCCGATAACGAACTAGTGGCCAGGCAGAGAAACAATACAGTATATTATAATAACATAACACATGATAATGTTATAAATTCGAATCAAAGCGAAAGGAGACCTTTTTTCTTAGAAGCGTTCAAATTATGCTGTGATGAGTGGAATTTCTGATAATAACTTACTAACCATTGTCTAGAGTTCACCTCGGGAGGTCAAATAATTAAAAATAAAAATGAAAAAATAATACGAGAACGTTTTCGAACAAGGCAAAAGTTTTGCGTTTCATAGATTGACACGAGTAAAAATAGACTGATAAGTTGATAGGGCATAAGTAGACAATAGGTAGATGAATGAATAAGTAATAAAATTAATAAAGGATAGCGGTCAAGAAAGAACATGAATTAAGATGAATTAGGGAAATACAGTAATGAATAAAGAAGTATAAATCGAAATTCTATCCAAAAACTCGCTTAGGCGATTTTGGTTTCCTATGTAAAAATGAACATTCAACATAAAACTATTGTTCATTGTTCACTTTTTACATTACTCTCCCCTTTTAAAAATGATATTTATACAATAATTTAATAGGGTACCATTAATACAATACAAATGAGAAAATAACATCGTAAGTAATGACGACATTCTTTACAATAGAAATTTTATACAGAATGAGTTCGGGTAGTTGAGTACAATGCAGGGTAATCAAATTTTTAAAATGACACTTGCTTACAAAATATTAAAAAAAAATCAAAGATTAAAACGACTTTTATACAAACAGAATAAAAGGATTAGTACGTTAATTTAGACAAACAATTAAGTTAGACAAAGAATGATATGGTTAAAATTTTTTTTACAAAATTTTATTTTTTTCTTCTGTGGGATAAATTATATTCATAATGAATAGGTAAGAGGGAAAAATATAAATCATACAAGCTATAAGCTAATTTTGATTGACTAGTGTAGGTAAAAATAGAATTACGTAATGGATGATGTATAGACCTGTGGTCTAGGGTGTATTTTTGTGTGCTAGGTATAAAGTGTGTAGCTGATAATTTCGAGACAGATTGTTAAATTAACTGTATAAATGCATGAATGCAAAAATGCCTGAATGCAAAAAATGATTAAGACTAAATCGCATATTTGGCACTTACGTAATGAAATAGTTTTATTGTGATATTCAATGATTTGAGTATGAGGTTTGTATATATAGTATATATAGTGTGCATGCATTTTTATTGACTGTTGTAGGTACAAATCGATTAACGCAGTGGATGATGTATAGACCTGTGGTCAAATGGGTATTTATGTTTATGGGGTACACAGTGTGTATCTGATAATTTCGAGGCACAGATTAAATTCGACTACGACAATTACTCAGTATTAATCGAATTAAAAAAAATATATAAAAAATATAAAGTTTGAAAATAGAAATCAATGATAAACTATAATAAACTAAACATATAATATTCTTAAAAATAAAAAACACAACTTAACATAAACGGAGGTTATGTTCCATAGTACTAAAGAGGAATTAACCATGGTTGAACCATTTCTCCGGTTGTCACTGGGTTCAACTGGGGTTGGGGGTGTTAAAATAAAAATTAAAAAAAAAAACAAAGGTTGGAGTACGACATTCGGGGGAATTGAGTGACTAAGCGGGGGATATAAGTTTGAAATTGACAATTACATCTTTTCGGGAGCGAACGGCATGTTCCTCATATACATTACAATAATTACCAAAATCGTTACAAACAATTGTAAAAACGGTTTTGTGGCAATTAATGAATTACATAACTATATATCTACATACGTAACCATGGCATGACAAGAAAAGACAGATAGGTCAATTTTCTTCTCACAAACACAAAAAAAGGTTGAATTAAATTCTTAAATTACATTTTCTTAAATTACAAAGGAAAAGTTGAATTCAGATTCAATTGACTGCATTGAAAACTACTTGGGACTTGAAATAAAAATGACTTGGAATAAATCTCTCTGACTTCAAGTAAAACTCTGACTTGAAATAAACTCTGACTTCAGCTAAAACTGTCTGACTTGAGCTAAAACTGTCTGACTTCAGATATAACTCTCTGACTTCGAATCTAACTCTGACTTCGAATCTAACTCTGACTTCGAATATAACTGAAATCTCTGGGGCGGTTGTCCCTCTTAGATGCAACCTATTGACTTGAACTCTTATCAAGTATCTCTATAAATCTCTGGGGCGGTTGGCCGTTTTGGCGCAACCTTCTGACTTGACCTCTTATCAAGTATTCTGAACTGAAAATGAAACTAAAAATGGAAAATGACTGCACTTGATCTTTATCAAGTGGAGACGATTAACCTCTGGGGTTTGGTTGACCCTCTTGGTGCAACCTTCTGACTTCAAAACTGACTTCAAAAAATGACTTAAAAAATGACTTAAAAAAAAAATGACTTCAAAATTACTTCAAGTATCTCTCTAAATCTATAAACTCTCTCTCTCTTAATTTGCAAGTCATTCAATTCAGTAATTGAAAAAATTTGCAAACAGAATATAAAAAATGTAAACAATATTTCATTCTAATGTGCGCGACGGTACATAAAATAAAATTATTCTATACTTGAATATAACAGTGAAAATAACTGAATTCTCTCTCTGAAATTAACTCGGTTACAATTAACTCTGTTACAATTAACTTTTGTGACTTTTAACTTTTGTGACTTTTACTGTTTCACTAAAAAAAATGTATCACTGGTGTCTGAATGTTCACTGTGTTTGTGTTAAATTCTGGCTCCATACTAAATATTAACTGTTAATAATACGGACTTTTCAAGTGTTTATAAATTACTTCAAAAAACAAAATGTACTTAACAAAAGTTTCTATGGGGAAAATCCTTGAGACGTGTCCTGAAGACGTGTCTTGCTGGCTAAAATCTTCTGGGTAAAAATCTTCTGGGTAAAAATCTTCTGGGTAAAAATCTTCTGGGTAAAAATCTTCTGGGTAAAAATCTTCTGGGTAAAAATCTTCTTGGGTAAAAATCTTCTTGGGTAAAATCTTCTTGGGTAAAATCTTCTTGGTTAAAAATCTTCTGGTTAAAATCTTCTTATCCTGGTAAAGGGTCTGGAAGACTGGAAGAATCCTGGAGTCGTGAAGATCCTGGTTAAAGGGTCTAGTCTTGTTATCTTCCTTCTTCTATGTGTTTATCCTGGTATAGGGTCGCCAGTTTTTTAGAATCTTCTTATCTTCTTCTCTTCTATGTGTTTATCCTGGTAGTAGGTCGCCAGTTGTTGTTTATCCTGGCTATAGGGTCGCAAGTTTTTTAGAATTTTCTTATCTTCTTCTTCTTATCCTGGCAGGGTCGCCAGTTGTTAACCCCCCCCTTTATGGCCCTGAGTCGGTTCGGATTCGAAGGGGGTTCTAGTTAGGAGGCTGCAACGGATGCTTCTTCTTTATACTTTTCTATAATTCTTTTCGGTCGCCTTAGGGGGTCGACACTCTGTTAATTCTTTTCTTTCTGCTTATTAATTCTTCTCTTTTTATAATTATCGACTTTTCTGACTAAGTTCTGAAGCGAGCACGGCTCGAAGGAAAAAGATAAAAACTTCTTAAAGTGTGGTTTACTTCTTAAAAATTACAGTTGGTACTCTGAATTACAAGGGGTAGAGGTTCGACCTCTTTCGACCATGGCTCAGGCCGGAATCTAAAAATACTTAAGTTAAGGAGGCAAGGGGCCTCTGCCCCCCCCTAATGAGGTGCTAATATCAAGTACAAATGATGAAGTGCAACGATGAAGTGCTAATCTGAAGATCTAATCTGAAGAAGTCTAATGAGAAGATCTCTAATGAGAAGAGGTCTAGAAGTGCCTTAAATGAAGATGGTACATGCATAATATAGTCTAATGTTTGGGTGAGACAATCGAAGGTTAAGTTTCCCCCCTTTTTAAACACATGATTTCAACTAAAAAGAATAAAAAATATAAAAATAAAAAAGAACAGTAGTATCGCTGATTCGACATTTATGGAGGCGATATTATTTCGTATTAGCACATAAGCACAATTTTGAGTACATGACTGAGTACGTATTAATTTTGGTTCATTACAATTACGATTACAATTATGGATTACAACTACCAATTCATATTCACTTATTATTGTTTTAATTACAATTCCATTAAAGTATATTCTTACATTATAAATTAAATCATTACATTTAATTAGTTTCACTGAAGTACATTACAAGTTATTGTTCATTACAGTTTCATTAAAGTACATTACATCAATTACATTATATTAAAGGATTACATTTAATTACAATTTTAGCAAATTGTTAATTGACATATCTACTACTGAAATAATCTAAATAGGTGATACCATTGATAAATGAAGGGGAGTTAACCGTTGTTCTATAATTTAAAGGGGATTAACAACAATGTTATATATTTATAGTTAACAATAATTACGCCAAATTATGTTAAATAATATTAGAACCTGGTTGGTTATCAGAGTTTGAAAGTCTAATTAGCCAGCGATGAGGAAAGCGGAGGAAAATACGATATTTATGATAACGTAATACATAAGTAATACGGAATTTGAATGACAGTTAGGTAGAAATAGTAAGTACAAGTAATGAGAACGGGGATAACTATGTGACGTAAGCCGATAACGAACTAGTGGCCAGGCAGAGAAACAATACAGTATATTATAACATAACACATGATAATGTTATAAATTCGAATCAAAGCGAAAGGAGACCTTTTTTATCTTAGAAGCGTTCAAATTATGCTGTGATGAGTGGAATTTCTGATAATAACTTACTAACCATTGTCTAGAGTTCACCTCGGAGGTCAAATAATTAAAAATAAAATGAAAAAAATAATACGAGAACGTTTTCGAACGAAGGCAAAAGTTTTGCGTTTCATAGATTGACACGAGTAAAAATAGACTGATAAGTTGATAGGGCATAAGTAGACAATAGGTAGATGAATGATAAGTAATAAAATTAATAAAGGATAGCGGTCAAGAAAGAACATGAATTAAGATGAATTAGGGAAATACAGTAATGAATAAAGAAGTATAAATCGAAATTCTATCCAAAAACTCGCTTAGGCGATTTTGGTTTCCTATGTAAAAATGAACATTCAACATAAAACTATTGTTCATTGTTCACTTTTTACATTACTCTCCCCTTTTAAAAATGATATTTATACAATATTTAATAGGGTACCATTAATACAATACAAATGAGAAAATAACATCGTTAAGTAATGACGACATTCTTTACAATAGAAATTTTATACAGAATGAGTTCGGGTAGTTGAGTACAATGCAGAAATCAAATTTTTAAATGACACTTGCTTACAAAATTAAAAAAAAATCAAAGATTAAAACGACTTTTATACAAACAGAATAAAAGGATTAGTACGTTAATTTAGACAAACAATTAAGTTAGACAAAGAATGATATGGTTAAAATTTTTTTTACAAAATTTTATTTTTTTCTTCTGTGGGATAAATTATATTCATAATGAATAGGTAAGAGGGAAAAATATAAATCATACAAGCTATAAGCTAATTTTGATTGACTAGTGTAGGTAAAAATAGAATTACGTAATGGATGATGTATAGACCTGTGGTCTAGGGTGTATTTTTGTGTGCTAGGTATAAAGTGTGTAGCTGATAATTTCGAGACAGATTGTTAAATTAACTGTATAAATGCATGAATGCAAAAATGCCTGAATGCAAAAATGATTAAGACTAAATCGCATATTTGGCACTTACGTAATGAAATAGTTTTATTGTGATATTCAATGATTTGAGTATGAGGTTTGTATATATAGTATATATAGTGTGCATGCATTTTTATTGACTGTTGTAGGTACAAATCGATTAACGCAGTGGATGATGTATAGACCTGTGGTCAAATGGGTATTTATGTTTATGGGGTACACAGTGTGTATCTGATAATTTCGAGGCACAGATTAAATTCGACTACGACAATTACTCAGTATTAATCGAATTAAAAAAAAAATATATAAAAAATATAAAGTTTGAAAATAGAAATCAATGATAAACTATAATAAACTAAACATATAATATTCTTAAAAATAAAAAACACAACTTAACATAAACGGAGGTTATGTTCCATAGTACTAAAGAGGAATTAACCATGGTTGAACCATTTCTCCGGTTGTCACTGGGTTCAACTGGGGTTGGGGGTGTTAAAATAAAAATTAAAAAAAAAACAAAGGTTGGAGTACGACATTCGGGGAATTGAGTGACTAAGCGGGGGATATAAGTTTGAAATTGACAATTACATCTTTTCGGGAGCGAACGGCATGTTCCTCATATACATTACAATAATTACCAAAATCGTTACAAACAATTGTAAAAACGGTTTTGTGGCAATTAATGAATTACATAACTATATATCTACATACGTAACCATGGCATGACAAGAAAAGACAGATAGGTCAATTTTTCTCTCACAAACACAAAAAAGGTTGAATTAAATTCTTAAATTACATTTTCTTAAATTACAAAGGAAAAGTGAATTCAGAATTCAATTGACTGCATTGAAAACTACTTGGGACTTGAAATAAAAATGACTTGGAATAAATCTCTCTGACTTCAAGTAAAACTCTGACTTGAAATAAACTCTGACTTCAGCTAAAACTGTCTGACTTGAGCTAAAACTGTCTGACTTCAGATATAACTCTCTGACTCTAACGAATCTAACTCTGACTTCGAATCTACTCTGACTTCGAATATAACTGAAATCTCTGGGGCGGTTGTCCCTCTTAGATGCAACCTATTGACTTGAACTCTTATCAAGTATCTCTATAAATCTCTGGGGCGGTTGGCCGTTTTGGCGCAACCTTCTGACTTGACCTCTTATCAAGTATTCTGAACTGAAAATGAAACTAAAAATGGAAAATGACTGCACTTGATCTTTATCAAGTGGAGACGATTAACCTCTGGGTTTGGTTGACCCTCTTGGTGCAACCTTCTGACTTCAAAACTGACTTCAAAAAAATGACTTAAAAAATGACTTAAAAAAAAATGACTTCAAAATTACTTCAAGTATCTCTCTAAATCTATAAACTCTCTCTCTCTTAATTTGCAAGTCAATTCAATTCAGTAATTGAAAAAATTTGCAAACAGAAATATAAAAATGTAAACAATATTTCATTCTAATGTGCGCGACGGTACATAAAATAAAATTATTCTATACTTGAATATAACAGTGAAAATAACTGAAATTCTCTCTCTGAAATTAACTCGGTTACAATTAACTCTGTTACAATTAACTTTTGTGACTTTTAACTTTTGTGACTTTTACTGTTTCACTAAAAAAAAATGTATCACTGGTGTCTGAATGTTCACTGTGTTTTGTTAAATTCTGGCTCCATACTAAATATTAACTGTTAATAATACGGACTTTTCAAGTGTTTATAAATTACTTCAAAAAACAAAATGTACTTAACAAAAGTTTCTATGGGGAAATCCTTGAGACGTGTCCTGAAGACGTGTCTTGCTGGCTAAATCTTCTGGGTAAAAATCTTCTGGGTAAAAATCTTCTGGGTAAAATCTTCTGGGTAAAAATCTTCTGGGTAAAAATCTTCTGGGTAAAATCTTCTTGGGTAAAAATCTTCTTGGGTAAAATCTTCTTGGGTAAAATCTTCTTGGTTAAAATCTTCTGGTTAAAATCTTCTTATCCTGGTAAAGGGTCTGGAAGACTGGAAGAATCCTGGAGTCGTGAAGATCCTGGTTAAAGGGTCTAGTCTTGTTATCTTCCTTCTTCTATGTGTTTATCCTGGTATAGGGTCGCCAGTTTTTTAGAATCTTCTTATCTTCTTCTTCTTCTATGTGTTTATCCTGGTAGTAGGTCGCCAGTTGTTGTTTATCCTGGCTATAGGGTCGCAAGTTTTTTTAGAATTTTCTTATCTTCTTCTTCTTATCCTGGCAGGGTCGCCAGTTGTTAACCCCCCTTTATGGCCCTGAGTCGGTTCGGATTCGAAGGGGGTTCTAGTTAGGAGGCTGCAACGGATGCTTCTTCTTTATACTTTTCTATAATTCTTTTCGGTCGCCTTAGGGGGTCGACACTCTGTTAATTCTTTCTTTCTGCTTATTAATTCTTCTCTTTTTATAATTATCGACTTTTCTGACTAAGTTCTGAAGCGAGCACGGCTCGAAGGAAAAAGATAAAAACTTCTTAAAGTGTGGTTTACTTCTTAAAAATTACAGTTGGTACTCTGAATTACAAGGGGTAGAGGTTCGACCTCTTTCGACCATGGCTCAGGCCGGAATCTAAAAATACTTAAGTTAAGGAGGCAAGGGGCCTCTGCCCCCCCCTAATGAGGTGCTAATATCAAGTACAAATGATGAAGTGCAACGATGAAGTGCTAATCTGAAGATCTAATCTGAAGAAGTCTAATGAGAAGATCTCTAATGAGAAGAGGGTCTAGAAGTGCCTTAAATGAAGATGGTACATGCATAATATAGTCTAATGTTTGGGTGAGACAATCGAAGGTTAAGTTTCCCCCTTTTTAAACACATGATTTCAACTAAAAAGAATAAAAATATAAAAATAAAAAAGAACAGTAGTATCGCTGATTCGACATTTATGGAGGCGATATTATTTCGTATTAGCACATAAGCACAATTTTGAGTACATGACTGAGTACGTATTAATTTTGGTTCATTACAATTACGATTACAATTATGGATTACAACTACCAATTAATTCATATTCACTTATTATTGTTTTAATTACAATTCCATTAAAGTATATTCTTACATTATAAATTAAATCATTACATTTAATTAGTTTCACTGAAGTACATTACAAGTTATTGTTCATTACAGTTTCATTAAAGTACATTACATCAATTACATTATATTAAAGGATTACATTTAATTACAATTTTAGCAAATTGTTAATTGACATATCTACTACTGAAATAATCTAAATAGGTGATACCATTGATAAATGAAGGGGAGTTAACCGTTGTTCTATAATTTAAAGGGGATTAACAACAATGTTATATATTTATAGTTAACAATAATTACGCCAAATTATGTTAAATAATATTAGAACCTGGTTGGTTATCAGAGTTTGAAAGTCTAATTAGCCAGCGATGAGGAAAGCGGAGGAAAATACGATATTTATGATAACGTAATACATAAGTAATACGGAATTTGAATGACAGTTAGGTAGAAATAGTAAGTACAAGTAATGAGAACGGGGATAACTATGTGACGTAAGCCGATAACGAACTAGTGGCCAGGCAGAGAAACAATACAGTATATTATAATAACATAACACATGATAATGTTATAAATTCGAATCAAAGCGAAAGGAGACCTTTTTTATCTTAGAAGCGTTCAAATTATGCTGTGATGAGTGGAATTTCTGATAATAACTTACTAACCATTGTCTAGAGTTCACCTCGGGAGGTCAAATAATTAAAAATAAAAATGAAAAAAATAATACGAGAACGTTTTCGAACGAAGGCAAAAGTTTTGCGTTTCATAGATTGACACGAGTAAAAATAGACTGATAAGTTGATAGGGCATAAGTAGACAATAGGTAGATGAATGAATAAGTAATAAAATTAATAAAGGATAGCGGTCAAGAAAGAACATGAATTAAGATGAATTAGGGAAATACAGTAATGAATAAAGAAGTATAAATCGAAATTCTATCCAAAAACTCGCTTAGGCGATTTTGGTTTCCTATGTAAAATGAACATTCAACATAAAACTATTGTTCATTGTTCACTTTTTACATTACTCTCCCCTTTTAAAAATGATATTTATACAATAATTTAATAGGGTACCATTAATACAATACAAATGAGAAAATAACATCGTAAGTAATGACGACATTCTTTACAATAGAAATTTTATACAGAATGAGTTCGGGTAGTTGAGTACAATGCAGAGTAATCAAATTTTTAAAATGACACTTGCTTACAAAATATTAAAAAAAATCAAAGATTAAAACGACTTTTATACAAACAGAATAAAAGGATTAGTACGTTAATTTAGACAAACAATTAAGTTAGACAAAGAATGATATGGTTAAAATTTTTTTTACAAAATTTTATTTTTTTCTTCTGTGGGATAAATTATATTCATAATGAATAGGTAAGAGGGAAAAATATAAATCATACAAGCTATAAGCTAATTTTGATTGACTAGTGTAGGTAAAAATAGAATTACGTAATGGATGATGTATAGACCTGTGGTCTAGGGTGTATTTTTGTGTGCTAGGTATAAAGTGTGTAGCTGATAATTTCGAGACAGATTGTTAAATTAACTGTATAAATGCATGAATGCAAAAATGCCTGAATGCAAAAAATGATTAAGACTAAATCGCATATTTGGCACTTACGTAATGAAATAGTTTTATTGTGATATTCAATGATTTGAGTATGAGGTTTGTATATATAGTATATATAGTGTGCATGCATTTTTATTGACTGTTGTAGGTACAAATCGATTAACGCAGTGGATGATGTATAGACCTGTGGTCAAATGGGTATTTATGTTTATGGGGTACACAGTGTGTATCTGATAATTTCGAGGCACAGATTAAATTCGACTACGACAATTACTCAGTATTAATCGAATTAAAAAAAAAATATATAAAAAATATAAAGTTTGAAAATAGAAATCAATGATAAACTATAATAAACTAAACATATAATATTCTTAAAATAAAAAACACAACTTAACATAAACGGAGGTTATGTTCCATAGTACTAAAGAGGAATTAACCATGGTTGAACCATTTCTCCGGTTGTCACTGGGTTCAACTGGGGTTGGGGGTGTTAAAATAAAAATTAAAAAAAAAACAAAGGTTGGAGTACGACATTCGGGGGAATTGAGTGACTAAGCGGGGGATATAAGTTTGAAATTGACAATTACATCTTTTCGGGAGCGAACGGCATGTTCCTCATATACATTACAATAATTACCAAAATCGTTACAAACAATTGTAAAAACGGTTTTGTGGCAATTAATGAATTACATAACTATATATCTACATACGTAACCATGGCATGACAAGAAAAGACAGATAGGTCAATTTTCTTCTCACAAACACAAAAAAAGGTTGAATTAAATTCTTAAATTACATTTTCTTAAATTACAAAGGAAAAGTTGAATTCAGAATTCAATTGACTGCATTGAAAACTACTTGGGACTTGAAATAAAAATGACTTGGAATAAATCTCTCTGACTTCAAGTAAAACTCTGACTTGAAATAAACTCTGACTTCAGCTAAAACTGTCTGACTTGAGCTAAAACTGTCTGACTTCAGATATAACTCTCTGACTTCGAATCTAACTCTGACTTCGAATCTAACTCTGACTTCGAATCTAACTCTGACTTCGAATCTAACTCTGACTTCGAATATAACTGAAATCTCTGGGGCGGTTGTCCCTCTTAGATGCAACCTATTGACTTGAACTCTTATCAAGTATCTCTATAAATCTCTGGGGCGGTTGGCCGTTTTGGCGCAACCTTCTGACTTGACCTCTTATCAAGTATTCTGAACTGAAAATGAAACTAAAAATGGAAAATGACTGCACTTGATCTTTATCAAGTGGAGACGATTAACCTCTGGGGTTTGGTTGACCCTCTTGGTGCAACCTTCTGACTTCAAAACTGACTTCAAAAAAATGACTTAAAAAATGACTTAAAAAAAAAATGACTTCAAAATTACTTCAAGTATCTCTCTAAATCTATAAACTCTCTCTCTCTTAATTTGCAAGTCAATTCAATTCAGTAATTGAAAAAAATTTGCAAACAGAAATATAAAAAATGTAAACAATATTTCATTCTAATGTGCGCGACGGTACATAAAATAAAATTATTCTATACTTGAATATAACAGTGAAAATAACTGAAATTCTCTCTCTGAAATTAACTCGGTTACAATTAACTCTGTTACAATTAACTTTTGTGACTTTTAACTTTTGTGACTTTTACTGTTTCACTAAAAAAAAATGTATCACTGGTGTCTGAATGTTCACTGTGTTTTGTGTTAAATTCTGGCTCCATACTAAATATTAACTGTTAATAATACGGACTTTTCAAGTGTTTATAAATTACTTCAAAAAACAAAATGTACTTAACAAAAGTTTCTATGGGGAAAATCCTTGAGACGTGTCCTGAAGACGTGTCTTGCTGGCTAAAATCTTCTGGGTAAAAATCTTCTGGGTAAAAATCTTCTGGGTAAAAATCTTCTGGGTAAAAATCTTCTGGGTAAAAATCTTCTGGGTAAAAATCTTCTGGGTAAAATCTTCTTGGGTAAAAATCTTCTTGGGTAAAATCTTCTTGGGTAAAATCTTCTTGGTTAAAAATCTTCTGGTTAAAATCTTCTTCTTATCCTGGTAAAGGGTCTGGAAGACTGGAAGAATCCTGGAGTCGTGAAGATCCTGGTTAAAGGGTCTAGTCTTGTTATCTTCCTTCTTCTATGTGTTTATCCTGGTATAGGGTCGCCAGTTTTTTAGAATCTTCTTATCTTCTTCTTCTTCTATGTGTTTATCCTGGTAGTAGGTCGCCAGTTGTTGTTTATCCTGGCTATAGGGTCGCAAGTTTTTTTAGAATTTTCTTATCTTCTTCTTCTTATCCTGGCAGGGTCGCCAGTTGTTAACCCCCCCCTTTATGGCCCTGAGTCGGTTCGGATTCGAAGGGGGTTCTAGTTAGGAGGCTGCAACGGATGCTTCTTCTTTATACTTTTCTATAATTCTTTTCGGTCGCCTTAGGGGGTCGACACTCTGTTAATTCTTTTCTTTCTGCTTATTAATTCTTCTCTTTTTATAATTATCGACTTTTCTGACTAAGTTCTGAAGCGAGCACGGCTCGAAGGAAAAAGATAAAAACTTCTTAAAGTGTGGTTTACTTCTTAAAAATTACAGTTGGTACTCTGAATTACAAGGGGTAGAGGTTCGACCTCTTTCGACCATGGCTCAGGCCGGAATCTAAAAATACTTAAGTTAAGGAGGCAAGGGGCCTCTGCCCCCCCCTAATGAGGTGCTAATATCAAGTACAAATGATGAAGTGCAACGATGAAGTGCTAATCTGAAGATCTAATCTGAAGAAGTCTAATGAGAAGATCTCTAATGAGAAGAGGGTCTAGAAGTGCCTTAAATGAAGATGGTACATGCATAATATAGTCTAATGTTTGGGTGAGACAATCGAAGGTTAAGTTTCCCCCCTTTTTAAACACATGATTTCAACTAAAAAGAATAAAAAATATAAAAATAAAAAAGAACAGTAGTATCGCTGATTCGACATTTATGGAGGCGATATTATTTCGTATTAGCACATAAGCACAATTTTGAGTACATGACTGAGTACGTATTAATTTTGGTTCATTACAATTACGATTACAATTATGGATTACAACTACCAATTAATTCATATTCACTTATTATTGTTTTAATTACAATTCCATTAAAGTATATTCTTACATTATAAATTAAATCATTACATTTAATTAGTTTCACTGAAGTACATTACAAGTTATTGTTCATTACAGTTTCATTAAAGTACATTACATCAATTACATTATATTAAAGGATTACATTTAATTACAATTTTAGCAAATTGTTAATTGACATATCTACTACTGAAATAATCTAAATAGGTGATACCATTGATAAATGAAGGGGAGTTAACCGTTGTTCTATAATTTAAAGGGGATTAACAACAATGTTATATATTTATAGTTAACAATAATTACGCCAAATTATGTTAAATAATATTAGAACCTGGTTGGTTATCAGAGTTTGAAAGTCTAATTAGCCAGCGATGAGGAAAGCGGAGGAAAATACGATATTTATGATAACGTAATACATAAGTAATACGGAATTTGAATGACAGTTAGGTAGAAATAGTAAGTACAAGTAATGAGAACGGGGATAACTATGTGACGTAAGCCGATAACGAACTAGTGGCCAGGCAGAGAAACAATACAGTATATTATAATAACATAACACATGATAATGTTATAAATTCGAATCAAAGCGAAAGGAGACCTTTTTTATCTTAGAAGCGTTCAAATTATGCTGTGATGAGTGGAATTTCTGATAATAACTTACTAACCATTGTCTAGAGTTCACCTCGGGAGGTCAAATAATTAAAAATAAAAATGAAAAAAATAATACGAGAACGTTTTCGAACGAAGGCAAAAGTTTTGCGTTTCATAGATTGACACGAGTAAAAATAGACTGATAAGTTGATAGGGCATAAGTAGACAATAGGTAGATGAATGAATAAGTAATAAAATTAATAAAGGATAGCGGTCAAGAAAGAACATGAATTAAGATGAATTAGGGAAATACAGTAATGAATAAAGAAGTATAAATCGAAATTCTATCCAAAAACTCGCTTAGGCGATTTGGTTTCCTATGTAAAAATGAACATTCAACATAAAACTATTGTTCATTGTTCACTTTTTACATTACTCTCCCCTTTTAAAAATGATATTTATACAATAATTTAATAGGGTACCATTAATACAATACAAATGAGAAAATAACATCGTAAGTAATGACGACATTCTTTACAATAGAAATTTTATACAGAATGAGTTCGGGTAGTTGAGTACAATGCAGAGTAATCAAATTTTTAAAATGACACTTGCTTACAAAATATTAAAAAAAATCAAAGATTAAAACGACTTTTATACAAACAGAATAAAAGGATTAGTACGTTAATTTAGACAAACAATTAAGTTAGACAAAGAATGATATGGTTAAAATTTTTTTTACAAAATTTTATTTTTTTCTTCTGTGGGATAAATTATATTCATAATGAATAGGTAAGAGGGAAAAATATAAATCATACAAGCTATAAGCTAATTTTGATTGACTAGTGTAGGTAAAAATAGAATTACGTAATGGATGATGTATAGACCTGTGGTCTAGGGTGTATTTTTGTGTGCTAGGTATAAAGTGTGTAGCTGATAATTTCGAGACAGATTGTTAAATTAACTGTATAAATGCATGAATGCAAAAATGCCTGAATGCAAAAAATGATTAAGACTAAATCGCATATT
Organism: Bathynomus jamesi; assembly: GCA_023014485.1. Lineage (NCBI taxonomy): Eukaryota > Metazoa > Arthropoda > Malacostraca > Isopoda > Cirolanidae > Bathynomus > Bathynomus jamesi. The sequence continues at coordinate 17,965 of JAJOZX010001840.1, read as the reverse complement.
TGGCACTTACGTAATGAAATAGTTTTATTGTGATATTCAATGATTTGAGTATGAGGTTTGTATATATAGTATATATAGTGTGCATGCATTTTTATTGACTGTTGTAGGTACAAATCGATTAACGCAGTGGATGATGTATAGACCTGTGGTCAAATGGGTATTTATGTTTATGGGGTACACAGTGTGTATCTGATAATTTCGAGGCACAGATTAAATTCGACTACGACAATTACTCAGTATTAATCGAATTAAAAAAAAAATATAAAAAATATAAAGTTTGAAAATAGAAATCAATGATAAACTATAATAAACTAAACATATAATATTCTTAAAAATAAAAAACACAACTTAACATAAACGGAGGTTATGTTCCATAGTACTAAAGAGGAATTAACCATGGTTGAACCATTTCTCCGGTTGTCACTGGGTTCAACTGGGGTTGGGGGTGTTAAAATAAAAATTAAAAAAAAAACAAAGGTTGGAGTACGACATTCGGGGGAATTGAGTGACTAAGCGGGGGATATAAGTTTGAAATTGACAATTACATCTTTTCGGGAGCGAACGGCATGTTCCTCATATACATTACAATAATTACCAAAATCGTTACAAACAATTGTAAAAACGGTTTTGTGGCAATTAATGAATTACATAACTATATATCTACATACGTAACCATGGCATGACAAGAAAAGACAGATAGGTCAATTTTCTTCTCACAAACACAAAAAAAGGTTGAATTAAATTCTTAAATTACATTTTCTTAAATTACAAAGGAAAAGTTGAATTCAGAATTCAATTGACTGCATTGAAAACTACTTGGGACTTGAAATAAAAATGACTTGGAATAAATCTCTCTGACTTCAAGTAAAACTCTGACTTGAAATAAACTCTGACTTCAGCTAAAACTGTCTGACTTGAGCTAAAACTGTCTGACTTCAGATATAACTCTCTGACTTCGAATCTAACTCTGACTTCGAATCTAACTCTGACTTCGAATCTAACTCTGACTTCGAATCTAACTCTGACTTCGAATATAACTGAAATCTCTGGGGCGGTTGTCCCTCTTAGATGCAACCTATTGACTTGAACTCTTATCAAGTATCTCTATAAATCTCTGGGGCGGTTGGCCGTTTTGGCGCAACCTTCTGACTTGACCTCTTATCAAGTATTCTGAACTGAAAATGAAACTAAAAATGGAAAATGACTGCACTTGATCTTTATCAAGTGGAGACGATTAACCTCTGGGGTTTGGTTGACCCTCTTGGTGCAACCTTCTGACTTCAAAACTGACTTCAAAAAAATGACTTAAAAAATGACTTAAAAAAAAAATGACTTCAAAATTACTTCAAGTATCTCTCTAAATCTATAAACTCTCTCTCTCTTAATTTGCAAGTCAATTCAATTCAGTAATTGAAAAAAATTTGCAAACAGAAATATAAAAAATGTAAACAATATTTCATTCTAATGTGCGCGACGGTACATAAAATAAAATTATTCTATACTTGAATATAACAGTGAAAATAACTGAAATTCTCTCTCTGAAATTAACTCGGTTACAATTAACTCTGTTACAATTAACTTTTGTGACTTTTAACTTTTGTGACTTTTACTGTTTCACTAAAAAAAAATGTATCACTGGTGTCTGAATGTTCACTGTGTTTTGTGTTAAATTCTGGCTCCATACTAAATATTAACTGTTAATAATACGGACTTTTCAAGTGTTTATAAATTACTTCAAAAAACAAAATGTACTTAACAAAAGTTTCTATGGGGAAAATCCTTGAGACGTGTCCTGAAGACGTGTCTTGCTGGCTAAAATCTTCTGGGTAAAAATCTTCTGGGTAAAAATCTTCTGGGTAAAAATCTTCTGGGTAAAAATCTTCTGGGTAAAAATCTTCTGGGTAAAAATCTTCTTGGGTAAAAATCTTCTTGGGTAAAATCTTCTTGGGTAAAATCTTCTTGGTTAAAAATCTTCTGGTTAAAATCTTCTTCTTATCCTGGTAAAGGGTCTGGAAGACTGGAAGAATCCTGGAGTCGTGAAGATCCTGGTTAAAGGGTCTAGTCTTGTTATCTTCCTTCTTCTATGTGTTTATCCTGGTATAGGGTCGCCAGTTTTTTAGAATCTTCTTATCTTCTTCTTCTTCTATGTGTTTATCCTGGTAGTAGGTCGCCAGTTGTTGTTTATCCTGGCTATAGGGTCGCAAGTTTTTTTAGAATTTTCTTATCTTCTTCTTATCCTGGCAGGGTCGCCAGTTGTTAACCCCCCCCTTTATGGCCCTGAGTCGGTTCGGATTCGAAGGGGGTTCTAGTTAGGAGGCTGCAACGGATGCTTCTTCTTTATACTTTTCTATAATTCTTTTCGGTCGCCTTAGGGGGTCGACACTCTGTTAATTCTTTTCTTTCTGCTTATTAATTCTTCTCTTTTTATAATTATCGACTTTTCTGACTAAGTTCTGAAGCGAGCACGGCTCGAAGGAAAAAGATAAAAACTTCTTAAAGTGTGGTTTACTTCTTAAAAATTACAGTTGGTACTCTGAATTACAAGGGGTAGAGGTTCGACCTCTTTCGACCATGGCTCAGGCCGGAATCTAAAAATACTTAAGTTAAGGAGGCAAGGGGCCTCTGCCCCCCCCCTAATGAGGTGCTAATATCAAGTACAAATGATGAAGTGCAACGATGAAGTGCTAATCTGAAGATCTAATCTGAAGAAGTCTAATGAGAAGATCTCTAATGAGAAGAGGGTCTAGAAGTGCCTTAAATGAAGATGGTACATGCATAATATAGTCTAATGTTTGGGTGAGACAATCGAAGGTTAAGTTTCCCCCCTTTTTAAACACATGATTTCAACTAAAAAGAATAAAAAATATAAAAATAAAAAAGAACAGTAGTATCGCTGATTCGACATTTATGGAGGCGATATTATTTCGTATTAGCACATAAGCACAATTTTGAGTACATGACTGAGTACGTATTAATTTTGGTTCATTACAATTACGATTACAATTATGGATTACAACTACCAATTAATTCATATTCACTTATTATTGTTTTAATTACAATTCCATTAAAGTATATTCTTACATTATAAATTAAATCATTACATTTAATTAGTTTCACTGAAGTACATTACAAGTTATTGTTCATTACAGTTTCATTAAAGTACATTACATCAATTACATTATATTAAAGGATTACATTTAATTACAATTTTAGCAAATTGTTAATTGACATATCTACTACTGAAATAATCTAAATAGGTGATACCATTGATAAATGAAGGGGAGTTAACCGTTGTTCTATAATTTAAAGGGGATTAACAACAATGTTATATATTTATAGTTAACAATAATTACGCCAAATTATGTTAAATAATATTAGAACCTGGTTGGTTATCAGAGTTTGAAAGTCTAATTAGCCAGCGATGAGGAAAGCGGAGGAAAATACGATATTTATGATAACGTAATACATAAGTAATACGGAATTTGAATGACAGTTAGGTAGAAATAGTAAGTACAAGTAATGAGAACGGGGATAACTATGTGACGTAAGCCGATAACGAACTAGTGGCCAGGCAGAGAAACAATACAGTATATTATAATAACATAACACATGATAATGTTATAAATTCGAATCAAAGCGAAAGGAGACCTTTTTTATCTTAGAAGCGTTCAAATTATGCTGTGATGAGTGGAATTTCTGATAATAACTTACTAACCATTGTCTAGAGTTCACCTCGGGAGGTCAAATAATTAAAAATAAAAATGAAAAAAATAATACGAGAACGTTTTCGAACGAAGGCAAAAGTTTTGCGTTTCATAGATTGACACGAGTAAAAATAGACTGATAAGTTGATAGGGCATAAGTAGACAATAGGTAGATGAATGAATAAGTAATAAAATTAATAAAGGATAGCGGTCAAGAAAGAACATGAATTAAGATGAATTAGGGAAATACAGTAATGAATAAAGAAGTATAAATCGAAATTCTATCCAAAAACTCGCTTAGGCGATTTTGGTTTCCTATGTAAAAATGAACATTCAACATAAAACTATTGTTCATTGTTCACTTTTTACATTACTCTCCCCTTTTAAAAATGATATTTATACAATAATTTAATAGGGTACCATTAATACAATACAAATGAGAAAATAACATCGTAAGTAATGACGACATTCTTTACAATAGAAATTTTATACAGAATGAGTTCGGGTAGTTGAGTACAATGCAGAGTAATCAAATTTTTAAAATGACACTTGCTTATTGAATGTGTATATTAAAAATAGAATACGTAAGGAGATGTATAGACTGTTCTAGGGATTGTATTTTTGTGTGACTACAATAAAGTGTGTAGCTGATAAATTTCGATATGGTTAAATTTTTTTTACAAAATTTTATTTTTTTCTTCTGTGGGATAAATTATATTCATAATGAATAGGTAAGAGGGAAAAATATAAATCATACAAGCTATAAGCTAATTTTGATTGACTAGTGTAGGTAAAAATAGAATTACGTAATGGATGATGTATAGACCTGTGGTCTAGGGTGTATTTTTGTGTGCTAGGTATAAAGTGTGTAGCTGATAATTTCGAGACAGATTGTTAAATTAACTGTATAAATGCATGAATGCAAAAATGCCTGAATGCAAAAAATGATTAAGACTAAATCGCATATTTGGCACTTACGTAATGAAATAGTTTTATTGTGATATTCAATGATTTGAGTATGAGGTTTGTATATATAGTATATATAGTGTGCATGCATTTTTATTGACTGTTGTAGGTACAAATCGATTAACGCAGTGGATGATGTATAGACCTGTGGTCAAATGGGTATTTATGTTTATGGGGTACACAGTGTGTATCTGATAATTTCGAGGCACAGATTAAATTCGACTACGACAATTACTCAGTATTAATCGAATTAAAAAAAAATATATAAAAAATATAAAGTTTGAAAATAGAAATCAATGATAAACTATAATAAACTAAACATATAATATTCTTAAAAATAAAAAACACAACTTAACATAAACGGAGGTTATGTTCCATAGTACTAAAGAGGAATTAACCATGGTTGAACCATTTCTCCGGTTGTCACTGGGTTCAACTGGGGTTGGGGGTGTTAAAATAAAAATTAAAAAAAAAACAAAGGTTGGAGTACGACATTCGGGGGAATTGAGTGACTAAGCGGGGGATATAAGTTTGAAATTGACAATTACATCTTTTCGGGAGCGAACGGCATGTTCCTCATATACATTACAATAATTACCAAAATCGTTACAAACAATTGTAAAAACGGTTTTGTGGCAATTAATGAATTACATAACTATATATCTACATACGTAACCATGGCATGACAAGAAAAGACAGATAGGTCAATTTTCTTCTCACAAACACAAAAAAGGTTGAATTAAATTCTTAAATTACATTTTCTTAAATTACAAAGGAAAAGTTGAATTCAGAATTCAATTGACTGCATTGAAAACTACTTGGGACTTGAAATAAAAATGACTTGGAATAAATCTCTCTGACTTCAAGTAAAACTCTGACTTGAAATAAACTCTGACTTCAGCTAAAACTGTCTGACTTGAGCTAAAACTGTCTGACTTCAGATATAACTCTCTGACTTCGAATCTAACTCTGACTTCGAATCTAACTCTGACTTCGAATCTAACTCTGACTTCGAATCTAACTCTGACTTCGAATATAACTGAAATCTCTGGGGCGGTTGTCCCTCTTAGATGCAACCTATTGACTTGAACTCTTATCAAGTATCTCTATAAATCTCTGGGGCGGTTGGCCGTTTTGGCGCAACCTTCTGACTTGACCTCTTATCAAGTATTCTGAACTGAAAATGAAACTAAAAATGGAAAATGACTGCACTTGATCTTTATCAAGTGGAGACGATTAACCTCTGGGGTTTGGTTGACCCTCTTGGTGCAACCTTCTGACTTCAAAACTGACTTCAAAAAAATGACTTAAAAAATGACTTAAAAAAAAATGACTTCAAAATTACTTCAAGTATCTCTCTAAATCTATAAACTCTCTCTCTCTTAATTTGCAAGTCAATTCAATTCAGTAATTGAAAAAAATTTGCAAACAGAAATATAAAAATGTAAACAATATTTCATTCTAATGTGCGCGACGGTACATAAAATAAAATTATTCTATACTTGAATATAACAGTGAAAATAACTGAAATTCTCTCTCTGAAATTAACTCGGTTACAATTAACTCTGTTACAATTAATTAACTTTTGTGACTTTTAACTTTTGTGACTTTTACTGTTTCACTAAAAAAAATGTATCACTGGTGTCTGAATGTTCACTGTGTTTTGTGTTAAATTCTGGCTCCATACTAAATATTAACTGTTAATAATACGGACTTTTCAAGTGTTTATAAATTACTTCAAAAAACAAAATGTACTTAACAAAAGTTTCTATGGGGAAAATCCTTGAGACGTGTCCTGAAGACGTGTCTTGCTGGCTAAAATCTTCTGGGTAAAAATCTTCTGGGTAAAAATCTTCTGGGTAAAAATCTTCTGGGTAAAAATCTTCTTGGGTAAAATCTTCTTGGGTAAAATCTTCTTGGGTAAAATCTTCTTGGTTAAAAATCTTCTGGTTAAAATCTTCTTCTTATCCTGGTAAAGGGTCTGGAAGACTGGAAGAATCCTGGAGTCGTGAAGATCCTGGTTAAAGGGTCTAGTCTTGTTATCTTCCTTCTTCTATGTGTTTATCCTGGTATAGGGTCGCCAGTTTTTTAGAATCTTCTTATCTTCTTCTTCTTCTATGTGTTTATCCTGGTAGTAGGTCGCCAGTTGTTGTTTATCCTGGCTATAGGGTCGCAAGTTTTTTTAGAATTTTCTTATCTTCTTCTTCTTATCCTGGCAGGGTCGCCAGTTGTTAACCCCCCCCTTTATGGCCCTGAGTCGGTTCGGATTCGAAGGGGGTTCTAGTTAGGAGGCTGCAACGGATGCTTCTTCTTTATACTTTTCTATAATTCTTTTCGGTCGCCTTAGGGGGTCGACACTCTGTTAATTCTTTTCTTTCTGCTTATTAATTCTTCTCTTTTTATAATTATCGACTTTTCTGACTAAGTTCTGAAGCGAGCACGGCTCGAAGGAAAAAGATAAAAACTTCTTAAAGTGTGGTTTACTTCTTAAAAATTACAGTTGGTACTCTGAATTACAAGGGGTAGAGGTTCGACCTCTTTCGACCATGGCTCAGGCCGGAATCTAAAAATACTTAAGTTAAGGAGGCAAGGGGCCTCTGCCCCCCCCTAATGAGGTGCTAATATCAAGTACAAATGATGAAGTGCAACGATGAAGTGCTAATCTGAAGATCTAATCTGAAGAAGTCTAATGAGAAGATCTCTAATGAGAAGAGGGTCTAGAAGTGCCTTAAATGAAGATGGTACATGCATAATATAGTCTAATGTTTGGGTGAGACAATCGAAGGTTAAGTTTCCCCCCTTTTTAAACACATGATTTCAACTAAAAAGAATAAAAAATATAAAAAAAAAAAGAACAGTAGTATCGCTGATTCGACATTTATGGAGGCGATATTATTTCGTATTAGCACATAAGCACAATTTTGAGTACATGACTGAGTACGTATTAATTTTGGTTCATTACAATTACGATTACAATTATGGATTACAACTACCAATTAATTCATATTCACTTATTATTGTTTTAATTACAATTCCATTAAAGTATATTCTTACATTATAAATTAAATCATTACATTTAATTAGTTTCACTGAAGTACATTACAAGTTATTGTTCATTACAGTTTCATTAAAGTACATTACATCAATTACATTATATTAAAGGATTACATTTAATTACAATTTTAGCAAATTGTTAATTGACATATCTACTACTGAAATAATCTAAATAGGTGATACCATTGATAAATGAAGGGGAGTTAACCGTTGTTCTATAATTTAAAGGGGATTAACAACAATGTTATATATTTATAGTTAACAATAATTACGCCAAATTATGTTAAATAATATTAGAACCTGGTTGGTTATCAGAGTTTGAAAGTCTAATTAGCCAGCGATGAGGAAAGCGGAGGAAAATACGATATTTATGATAACGTAATACATAAGTAATACGGAATTTGAATGACAGTTAGGTAGAAATAGTAAGTACAAGTAATGAGAACGGGGATAACTATGTGACGTAAGCCGATAACGAACTAGTGGCCAGGCAGAGAAACAATACAGTATATTATAATAACATAACACATGATAATGTTATAAATTCGAATCAAAGCGAAAGGAGACCTTTTTTATCTTAGAAGCGTTCAAATTATGCTGTGATGAGTGGAATTTCTGATAATAACTTACTAACCATTGTCTAGAGTTCACCTCGGGAGGTCAAATAATTAAAAATAAAATGAAAAAAATAATACGAGAACGTTTTCGAACGAAGGCAAAGTTTTGCGTTTCATAGATTGACACGAGTAAAAATAGACTGATAAGTTGATAGGGCATAAGTAGACAATAGGTAGATGAATGAATAAGTAATAAATTAATAAAGGATAGCGGTCAAGAAAGAACATGAATTAAGATGAATTAGGGAAATACAGTAATGAATAAAGAAGTATAAATCGAAATTCTATCCAAAAACTCGCTTAGGCGATTTTGGTTTCCTATGTAAAATGAACATTCAACATAAAACTATTGTTCATTGTTCACTTTTTACATTACTCTCCCTTTTAAAAATGATATTTATACAATAATTTAATAGGGTACCATTAATACAATACAAATGAGAAAATAACATCGTAAGTAATGACGACATTCTTTACAATAGAAATTTTATACAGAATGAGTTCGGGTAGTTGAGTACAATGCAGAGTAATCAAATTTTTAAAATGACACTTGCTTACAAAATATTAAAAAAATCAAAGATTAAAACGACTTTTATACAAACAGAATAAAAGGATTAGTACGTTAATTTAGACAAACAATTAAGTTAGACAAAGAATGATATGGTTAAAATTTTTTTACAAAATTTTATTTTTTTCTTCTGTGGGATAAATTATATTCATAATGAATAGGTAAGAGGGAAAATATAAATCATACAAGCTATAAGCTAATTTTGATTGACTAGTGTAGGTAAAAATAGAATTACGTAATGGATGATGTATAGACCTGTGGTCTAGGGTGTATTTTTGTGTGCTAGGTATAAAGTGTGTAGCTGATAATTTCGTGGTTAAAATTTTTTTTACAAAATTTTATTTTTTTCTTCTGTGGGATAAATTATATTCATAATGAATAGGTAAGAGGGAAAAATATAAATCATACAAGCTATAAGCTAATTTTGATTGACTAGTGTAGGTAAAAATAGAATTACGTAATGGATGATGTATAGACCTGTGGTCTAGGGTGTATTTTTGTGTGCTAGGTATAAAGTGTGTAGCTGATAATTTCGAGACAGATTGTTAAATTAACTGTATAAATGCATGAATGCAAAAATGCCTGAATGCAAAAAATGATTAAGACTAAATCGCATATTTGGCACTTACGTAATGAAATAGTTTTATTGTGATATTCAATGATTTGAGTATGAGGTTTGTATATATAGTATATATAGTGTGCATGCATTTTTATTGACTGTTGTAGGTACAAATCGATTAACGCAGTGGATGATGTATAGACCTGTGGTCAAATGGGTATTTATGTTTATGGGGTACACAGTGTGTATCTGATAATTTCGAGGCACAGATTAAATTCGACTACGACAATTACTCAGTATTAATCGAATTAAAAAAAAAATATATAAAAAATATAAAGTTTGAAAATAGAAATCAATGATAAACTATAATAAACTAAACATATAATATTCTTAAAAATAAAAAACACAACTTAACATAAACGGAGGTTATGTTCCATAGTACTAAAGAGGAATTAACCATGGTTGAACCATTTCTCCGGTTGTCACTGGGTTCAACTGGGGTTGGGGGTGTTAAAATAAAAATTAAAAAAAAAAACAAAGGTTGGAGTACGACATTCGGGGGAATTGAGTGACTAAGCGGGGGATATAAGTTTGAAATTGACAATTACATCTTTTCGGGAGCGAACGGCATGTTCCTCATATACATTACAATAATTACCAAAATCGTTACAAACAATTGTAAAAACGGTTTTGTGGCAATTAATGAATTACATAACTATATATCTACATACGTAACCATGGCATGACAAGAAAAGACAGATAGGTCAATTTTCTTCTCACAAACACAAAAAAAGGTTGAATTAAATTCTTAAATTACATTTTCTTAAATTACAAAGGAAAAGTTGAATTCAGAATTCAATTGACTGCATTGAAAACTACTTGGGACTTGAAATAAAAATGACTTGGAATAAATCTCTCTGACTTCAAGTAAAACTCTGACTTGAAATAAACTCTGACTTCAGCTAAAACTGTCTGACTTGAGCTAAAACTGTCTGACTTCAGATATAACTCTCTGACTTCGAATCTAACTCTGACTTCGAATCTAACTCTGACTTCGAATCTAACTCTGACTTCGAATCTAACTCTGACTTCGAATATAACTGAAATCTCTGGGGCGGTTGTCCCTCTTAGATGCAACCTATTGACTTGAACTCTTATCAAGTATCTCTATAAATCTCTGGGGCGGTTGGCCGTTTTGGCGCAACCTTCTGACTTGACCTCTTATCAAGTATTCTGAACTGAAAATGAAACTAAAAATGGAAAATGACTGCACTTGATCTTTATCAAGTGGAGACGATTAACCTCTGGGGTTTGGTTGACCCTCTTGGTGCAACCTTCTGACTTCAAAACTGACTTCAAAAAAATGACTTAAAAAATGACTTAAAAAAAAAATGACTTCAAAATTACTTCAAGTATCTCTCTAAATCTATAAACTCTCTCTCTCTTAATTTGCAAGTCAATTCAATTCAGTAATTGAAAAAAATTTGCAAACAGAAATATAAAAAATGTAAACAATATTTCATTCTAATGTGCGCGACGGTACATAAAATAAAATTATTCTATACTTGAATATAACAGTGAAAATAACTGAAATTCTCTCTCTGAAATTAACTCGGTTACAATTAACTCTGTTACAATTAACTTTTGTGACTTTTAACTTTTGTGACTTTTACTGTTTCACTAAAAAAAAATGTATCACTGGTGTCTGAATGTTCACTGTGTTTTGTGTTAAATTCTGGCTCCATACTAAATATTAACTGTTAATAATACGGACTTTTCAAGTGTTTATAAATTACTTCAAAAAACAAAATGTACTTAACAAAAGTTTCTATGGGGAAAATCCTTGAGACGTGTCCTGAAGACGTGTCTTGCTGGCTAAAATCTTCTGGGTAAAAATCTTCTGGGTAAAAATCTTCTGGGTAAAAATCTTCTGGGTAAAAATCTTCTGGGTAAAAATCTTCTGGGTAAAAATCTTCTGGGTAAAAATCTTCTTGGGTAAAAATCTTCTTGGGTAAAATCTTCTTGGGTAAAATCTTCTTGGTTAAAAATCTTCTGGTTAAAATCTTCTTCTTATCCTGGTAAAGGGTCTGGAAGACTGGAAGAATCCTGGAGTCGTGAAGATCCTGGTTAAAGGGTCTAGTCTTGTTATCTTCCTTCTTCTATGTGTTTATCCTGGTATAGGGTCGCCAGTTTTTTAGAATCTTCTTATCTTCTTCTTCTTCTATGTGTTTATCCTGGTAGTAGGTCGCCAGTTGTTGTTTATCCTGGCTATAGGGTCGCAAGTTTTTTTAGAATTTTCTTATCTTCTTCTTCTTATCCTGGCAGGGTCGCCAGTTGTTAACCCCCCCCTTTATGGCCCTGAGTCGGTTCGGATTCGAAGGGGGTTCTAGTTAGGAGGCTGCAACGGATGCTTCTTCTTTATACTTTTCTATAATTCTTTTCGGTCGCCTTAGGGGGTCGACACTCTGTTAATTCTTTTCTTTCTGCTTATTAATTCTTCTCTTTTTATAATTATCGACTTTTCTGACTAAGTTCTGAAGCGAGCACGGCTCGAAGGAAAAAGATAAAAACTTCTTAAAGTGTGGTTTACTTCTTAAAAATTACAGTTGGTACTCTGAATTACAAGGGGTAGAGGTTCGACCTCTTTCGACCATGGCTCAGGCCGGAATCTAAAAATACTTAAGTTAAGGAGGCAAGGGGCCTCTGCCCCCCCCCTAATGAGGTGCTAATATCAAGTACAAATGATGAAGTGCAACGATGAAGTGCTAATCTGAAGATCTAATCTGAAGAAGTCTAATGAGAAGATCTCTAATGAGAAGAGGGTCTAGAAGTGCCTTAAATGAAGATGGTACATGCATAATATAGTCTAATGTTTGGGTGAGACAATCGAAGGTTAAGTTTCCCCCCTTTTTAAACACATGATTTCAACTAAAAAGAATAAAAAATATAAAAATAAAAAAGAACAGTAGTATCGCTGATTCGACATTTATGGAGGCGATATTATTTCGTATTAGCACATAAGCACAATTTTGAGTACATGACTGAGTACGTATTAATTTTGGTTCATTACAATTACGATTACAATTATGGATTACAACTACCAATTAATTCATATTCACTTATTATTGTTTTAATTACAATTCCATTAAAGTATATTCTTACATTATAAATTAAATCATTACATTTAATTAGTTTCACTGAAGTACATTACAAGTTATTGTTCATTACAGTTTCATTAAAGTACATTACATCAATTACATTATATTAAAGGATTACATTTAATTACAATTTTAGCAAATTGTTAATTGACATATCTACTACTGAAATAATCTAAATAGGTGATACCATTGATAAATGAAGGGGAGTTAACCGTTGTTCTATAATTTAAAGGGGATTAACAACAATGTTATATATTTATAGTTAACAATAATTACGCCAAATTATGTTAAATAATATTAGAACCTGGTTGGTTATCAGAGTTTGAAAGTCTAATTAGCCAGCGATGAGGAAAGCGGAGGAAAATACGATATTTATGATAACGTAATACATAAGTAATACGGAATTTGAATGACAGTTAGGTAGAAATAGTAAGTACAAGTAATGAGAACGGGGATAACTATGTGACGTAAGCCGATAACGAACTAGTGGCCAGGCAGAGAAACAATACAGTATATTATAATAACATAACACATGATAATGTTATAAATTCGAATCAAAGCGAAAGGAGACCTTTTTTATCTTAGAAGCGTTCAAATTATGCTGTGATGAGTGGAATTTCTGATAATAACTTACTAACCATTGTCTAGAGTTCACCTCGGGAGGTCAAATAATTAAAAATAAAAATGAAAAAAATAATACGAGAACGTTTTCGAACGAAGGCAAAAGTTTTGCGTTTCATAGATTGACACGAGTAAAAATAGACTGATAAGTTGATAGGGCATAAGTAGACAATAGGTAGATGAATGAATAAGTAATAAAATTAATAAAGGATAGCGGTCAAGAAAGAACATGAATTAAGATGAATTAGGGAAATACAGTAATGAATAAAGAAGTATAAATCGAAATTCTATCCAAAAACTCGCTTAGGCGATTTTGGTTTCCTATGTAAAAATGAACATTCAACATAAAACTATTGTTCATTGTTCACTTTTTACATTACTCTCCCCTTTTAAAAATGATATTTATACAATAATTTAATAGGGTACCATTAATACAATACAAATGAGAAAATAACATCGTAAGTAATGACGACATTCTTTACAATAGAAATTTTATACAGAATGAGTTCGGGTAGTTGAGTACAATGCAGAGTAATCAAATTTTTAAAATGACACTTGCTTACAAAATATTAAAAAAAAATCAAAGATTAAAACGACTTTTATACAAACAGAATAAAAGGATTAGTACGTTAATTTAGACAAACAATTAAGTTAGACAAAGAATGATATGGTTAAAATTTTTTTTACAAAATTTTATTTTTTTCTTCTGTGGGATAAATTATATTCATAATGAATAGGTAAGAGGGAAAAATATAAATCATACAAGCTATAAGCTAATTTTGATTGACTAGTGTAGGTAAAAATAGAATTACGTAATGGATGATGTATAGACCTGTGGTCTAGGGTGTATTTTTGTGTGCTAGGTATAAAGTGTGTAGCTGATAATTTCGAGACAGATTGTTAAATTAACTGTATAAATGCATGAATGCAAAAATGCCTGAATGCAAAAAATGATTAAGACTAAATCGCATATTTGGCACTTACGTAATGAAATAGTTTTATTGTGATATTCAATGATTTGAGTATGAGGTTTGTATATATAGTATATATAGTGTGCATGCATTTTTATTGACTGTTGTAGGTACAAATCGATTAACGCAGTGGATGATGTATAGACCTGTGGTCAAATGGGTATTTATGTTTATGGGGTACACAGTGTGTATCTGATAATTTCGAGGCACAGATTAAATTCGACTACGACAATTACTCAGTATTAATCGAATTAAAAAAAAAATATATAAAAAATATAAAGTTTGAAAATAGAAATCAATGATAAACTATAATAAACTAAACATATAATATTCTTAAAAATAAAAAACACAACTTAACATAAACGGAGGTTATGTTCCATAGTACTAAAGAGGAATTAACCATGGTTGAACCATTTCTCCGGTTGTCACTGGGTTCAACTGGGGTTGGGGGTGTTAAAATAAAAATTAAAAAAAAAACAAAGGTTGGAGTACGACATTCGGGGGAATTGAGTGACTAAGCGGGGGATATAAGTTTGAAATTGACAATTACATCTTTTCGGGAGCGAACGGCATGTTCCTCATATACATTACAATAATTACCAAAATCGTTACAAACAATTGTAAAAACGGTTTTGTGGCAATTAATGAATTACATAACTATATATCTACATACGTAACCATGGCATGACAAGAAAAGACAGATAGGTCAATTTTCTTCTCACAAACACAAAAAAAGGTTGAATTAAATTCTTAAATTACATTTTCTTAAATTACAAAGGAAAAGTTGAATTCAGAATTCAATTGACTGCATTGAAAACTACTTGGGACTTGAAATAAAAATGACTTGGAATAAATCTCTCTGACTTCAAGTAAAACTCTGACTTGAAATAAACTCTGACTTCAGCTAAAACTGTCTGACTTGAGCTAAAACTGTCTGACTTCAGATATAACTCTCTGACTTCGAATCTAACTCTGACTTCGAATCTAACTCTGACTTCGAATCTAACTCTGACTTCGAATCTAACTCTGACTTCGAATATAACTGAAATCTCTGGGGCGGTTGTCCCTCTTAGATGCAACCTATTGACTTGAACTCTTATCAAGTATCTCTATAAATCTCTGGGGCGGTTGGCCGTTTTGGCGCAACCTTCTGACTTGACCTCTTATCAAGTATTCTGAACTGAAAATGAAACTAAAAATGGAAAATGACTGCACTTGATCTTTATCAAGTGGAGACGATTAACCTCTGGGGTTTGGTTGACCCTCTTGGTGCAACCTTCTGACTTCAAAACTGACTTCAAAAAAATGACTTAAAAAATGACTTAAAAAAAAAATGACTTCAAAATTACTTCAAGTATCTCTCTAAATCTATAAACTCTCTCTCTCTTAATTTGCAAGTCAATTCAATTCAGTAATTGAAAAAAATTTGCAAACAGAAATATAAAAAATGTAAACAATATTTCATTCTAATGTGCGCGACGGTACATAAAATAAAATTATTCTATACTTGAATATAACAGTGAAAATAACTGAAATTCTCTCTCTGAAATTAACTCGGTTACAATTAACTCTGTTACAATTAACTTTTGTGACTTTTAACTTTTGTGACTTTTACTGTTTCACTAAAAAAAAATGTATCACTGGTGTCTGAATGTTCACTGTGTTTTGTGTTAAATTCTGGCTCCATACTAAATATTAACTGTTAATAATACGGACTTTTCAAGTGTTTATAAATTACTTCAAAAAACAAAATGTACTTAACAAAAGTTTCTATGGGGAAAATCCTTGAGACGTGTCCTGAAGACGTGTCTTGCTGGCTAAAATCTTCTGGGTAAAAATCTTCTGGGTAAAAATCTTCTGGGTAAAAATCTTCTGGGTAAAAATCTTCTGGGTAAAAATCTTCTGGGTAAAAATCTTCTGGGTAAAAATCTTCTTGGGTAAAAATCTTCTTGGGTAAAATCTTCTTGGGTAAAATCTTCTTGGTTAAAAATCTTCTGGTTAAAATCTTCTTCTTATCCTGGTAAAGGGTCTGGAAGACTGGAAGAATCCTGGAGTCGTGAAGATCCTGGTTAAAGGGTCTAGTCTTGTTATCTTCCTTCTTCTATGTGTTTATCCTGGTATAGGGTCGCCAGTTTTTTAGAATCTTCTTATCTTCTTCTTCTTCTATGTGTTTATCCTGGTAGTAGGTCGCCAGTTGTTGTTTATCCTGGCTATAGGGTCGCAAGTTTTTTTAGAATTTTCTTATCTTCTTCTTCTTATCCTGGCAGGGTCGCCAGTTGTTAACCCCCCCCTTTATGGCCCTGAGTCGGTTCGGATTCGAAGGGGGTTCTAGTTAGGAGGCTGCAACGGATGCTTCTTCTTTATACTTTTCTATAATTCTTTTCGGTCGCCTTAGGGGGTCGACACTCTGTTAATTCTTTTCTTTCTGCTTATTAATTCTTCTCTTTTTATAATTATCGACTTTTCTGACTAAGTTCTGAAGCGAGCACGGCTCGAAGGAAAAAGATAAAAACTTCTTAAAGTGTGGTTTACTTCTTAAAAATTACAGTTGGTACTCTGAATTACAAGGGGTAGAGGTTCGACCTCTTTCGACCATGGCTCAGGCCGGAATCTAAAAATACTTAAGTTAAGGAGGCAAGGGGCCTCTGCCCCCCCCTAATGAGGTGCTAATATCAAGTACAAATGATGAAGTGCAACGATGAAGTGCTAATCTGAAGATCTAATCTGAAGAAGTCTAATGAGAAGATCTCTAATGAGAAGAGGGTCTAGAAGTGCCTTAAATGAAGATGGTACATGCATAATATAGTCTAATGTTTGGGTGAGACAATCGAAGGTTAAGTTTCCCCCCTTTTTAAACACATGATTTCAACTAAAAAGAATAAAAAATATAAAAAAAAAAGAACAGTAGTATCGCTGATTCGACATTTATGGAGGCGATATTATTTCGTATTAGCACATAAGCACAATTTTGAGTACATGACTGAGTACGTATTAATTTTGGTTCATTACAATTACGATTACAATTATGGATTACAACTACCAATTAATTCATATTCACTTATTATTGTTTTAATTACAATTCCATTAAAGTATATTCTTACATTATAAATTAAATCATTACATTTAATTAGTTTCACTGAAGTACATTACAAGTTATTGTTCATTACAGTTTCATTAAAGTACATTACATCAATTACATTATATTAAAGGATTACATTTAATTACAATTTTAGCAAATTGTTAATTGACATATCTACTACTGAAATAATCTAAATAGGTGATACCATTGATAAATGAAGGGGAGTTAACCGTTGTTCTATAATTTAAAGGGGATTAACAACAATGTTATATATTTATAGTTAACAATAATTACGCCAAATTATGTTAAATAATATTAGAACCTGGTTGGTTATCAGAGTTTGAAAGTCTAATTAGCCAGCGATGAGGAAAGCGGAGGAAAATACGATATTTATGATAACGTAATACATAAGTAATACGGAATTTGAATGACAGTTAGGTAGAAATAGTAAGTACAAGTAATGAGAACGGGGATAACTATGTGACGTAAGCCGATAACGAACTAGTGGCCAGGCAGAGAAACAATACAGTATATTATAATAACATAACACATGATAATGTTATAAATTCGAATCAAAGCGAAAGGAGACCTTTTTTATCTTAGAAGCGTTCAAATTATGCTGTGATGAGTGGAATTTCTGATAATAACTTACTAACCATTGTCTAGAG
>JAJOZX010001839.1:62500-115738 GCA_023014485.1 Bathynomus jamesi | reverse complement strand
ATAATAATAATAATAATAATAATAATAATAATTCATCTTATTATTATTCTCTTATGGAATTATACTTATCAAACAATTATTTATATTTAAGCAAGTTACAGTTACGGACAAAACCTCAAGACTATATGCTATTATTTGTGTTATGTCGGGTTTTGTTTTATATAGTCATGAAATCAAGCGAAAATTAAATCATACATTTCTAGTCAACCTATATATTTATCTATGTCAATCACGTTATCTGAAAATAATAATTTACTTAAAGAAATTATATATATATATATATATATATATATATATAATACGGTGAACCAAAAGTAGGTGGACAGTAGGTTGAATACGGTTTGTGTTATATTATATTATAACTATGGTGTTCATTATAACTATGGTGTTTGTGTTATATTATATTAAATATTATAACTAAATTTATTTAAATTTTATTTTGTATTATAGTATACAAAAAAATTAAATATGTATTCTCAAAATAAACGTTATCATTTACTGTCCACCTACATTTGGTTCACCCTATATATATATATATATATATATATTATATATATATACAGGCCCTCTCAGAGGTCCAGATAGGCCCGGGCCACTTCCAGCTTTTGAGGCCCATAGCTAAACCCAATTATTACCTTCACTGCAAAACATTATATTCAACCCTGAAAGTTTCTAAATTTGAGGCCCCCCTTAAGCTTGAGGCCCAGGCAAAATGGCCCTCCTAGCCCCCCACTCTGATAAGTCCTGTATATATATATATATATATATATAAGGAATTTCTTCAAATTTTCGAGTAATATGACTTACTTTTTTTTTGTTGTTGTTCAACTAATTAAAAGCATGGCACCCCTGTCAAGTACTTGCAGTCGCTGTGAAGGGAAATTTGCTGCTTACGCGTTTACAATGGCTAATAATAATGAACAGTTAGTTTGCAGGTGGTGCTCAAGCATGGAAGTGCTGAGGAACGAGTTAGAACGTGAGAGGGAGGCCAGGGTGAGACTTGAAGAAAGCATGATGCTCCTGACGGCAAAATTAGAATCCCTTGAGACTCCAGTTACGACCCCTCCTGCCTCAGTTTCTACCAATAATATAAATAGTACTAATAGCCCTCTCTCTTCCCCTAGTTCCCAACCCTTCGTTCGAGTGCGAAATGGAGCCCCATTGAGAAAAGCAAAGACCTGTCTACCAGTAATAACAAGCAATAAGTTTTCTGTTTTAGGTTTCAAAGATGCTGATGAACCGGAAATACGACTCGTTGGCGATTCCATTGTTCGAGGGCAGCTCGAGGAATTCTGTGGGAGAAACCCTCGTCGTAGGCACCGTTACTGCTACCCTGGTGCAAGGGTGGAGGATATAACTAATAGTGTTGACCATTTTACAGACGGTACCACCGAGGACACAACGTATGTTATTCATGTCGGTACTAATAACGTTTTAAATTCTAGATCGGAAGAACTGCTGGCTAGGTATAGGAACTTATTAGAGCGACTAAAGGAGAAAACTAATAAGATTGTTTTAACAGGTATACTTCCTCGAATTATCCAACGAAGCGATTTCTACAGCAAGGCGACCTATATTAACAATAACCTAAAGTCTCTTTGCCAACAGGAAGGAGTGCATTTTGCAAATTTTTGGAACAGTTTCTACGGCAGGAGGACTTGTTCCTCGAAGATGGACTTCATTTTAATGACGTTGGAGCTGCGCGTTTAGGAAGACTATTTCATAATACTGTCTCTTCTTTTCAGGCTGCCGCAACCAGAACGGTCCCAGCGTAAATTCCACAAATTTCCCCTGCGCTCGCGAAGGTGTCGTAATTACAAACAATTTGAAGGTTCTATCCTTAAATGCTCGTAGCCTACGAAATAAAATAAACGAATTTTTTTCTTTAATTGCTTGTAAAGACTATGATTTAATTGCGATAAATGAATCGTGGCTTAGCACTGAAACACGTGACTTTGTAGGAGAGTATCAATTTAAAGGTTATAGACTTTTTGTTAAAAACAGAATAGGTAGGCGAGGAGGCGGTGTTATGTTGTATATCAAAGATAATATTGCGAACGTTATAGAAGTAAAGCACTCAATTCCAGAACCGATAGATTCGACTATAGCAGAACTTAAATTGAACGATTTCAAACTTCTTGTTGCGGTTATATATAGGCCCCATAATCAAACAGGTGATACGGACGAAGCGTTATATCGTGAACTAAAGAGAATAATCGGTAGCGAGCAGGCTTTAGTTATGGGTGACTTTAATTGCGCCAACGTGAATTACGATACAATGCAGGGAGACGCGGAAGGTAATCGTTTAGTTAATTTTCTCGAGGATAGCTTTCTTATTCAAAAGGTTGGGGAACCTACGAGGTTGGACAGTATTTTAGATTTAGTAATAACTACGGATGATAGGCTAATCACTGATCTTCAAGTAATAGAACCGTTAAGCAATAGTGATCACAATATGGTAGAGTTTGTCCTCTCAGTAAGTCACTCGAAACCAACTAACTCGACTAAAATTCCTAACTTCCAGCACGCAGACTTTAGTAAATTTCGAAATAAATTTTCACACGTCAATTGGGATAACGTAATGGGGAACTCCAACGCAAAACTAATGTGGGAATCGTTCGAAACGGTATTTAGGACTATAAATGAGGAATGTGTACCGTACAAAATTAAGCGTGCGAAAGTAAACAACAAGCCCTTGTGGTTTACTTCTAGAGTAGGAGACATTATAAAGAGTAGAGATAGGGCTTATAGGCTATATAAGTGCGATAAAGATAATCTGTTGTTACGAAACAACTACATATCTCTAAGGCGTGAAGCGAAAAGTGTAATAAAAAAGTCCAAGCGCGAATTTGAAATCTCCATAGCTCGTGACGGTAAAGAAAACCCCAAGCGATTCTTTCAATACGTCAATAATAGAAATCCAGTAAAAAGTATCTTGGGGCCTTTGAAAAATGTAAACGGAGATCTAGTTTCTGAAAACAAGGAAATGGCTACCTTGCTAAACGAATTTTTTACGTCAGTTTTTACTATAGAAGATCTAACGAATATCCCTACGGTCATAGACATAATACCTTTTGATAATGGTAATATTTTGGATAATATCGTGGTTAGTGAAGCGGAGGTAATGCGCTATATTGATAAAATGAAAACGCGTAAATCACCGTGGCCGGATTCCATATATCCCATACAACTAAAAGAATTAAAAGATAGCATTGTTGTGCCGCTAACAAAGATTTTTAATGCGTCTATTTCTGAGGGGTGCGTACCAGATAATTTCAAGTTAGCAAACGTAACACCTATCTTTAAGAAAGGCGATAAAGGTGCGGCGGGAAATTATAGGCCAATCAGTTTAACGTCTGTTGTAGGTAAGCTACTGGAATCAATAATTAGGGATCGTATAGTCGAACACTTAGAAGTGCATAAGCTAGTTAGAAATACGTAGCACGGGTTTAGGCGAAACAAATCTTGCTTAACTAATCTTTTAGAATTTTTCCAAAGCATGGTTGACGTTTACGATAGACATCGGGCGGTTGATGTATTTAGATTTTCAAAAAGCGTTTGACACCGTGCCGCACAAAAGACTCATTGAAAAAACTAAGGCTCATGGAATCAGGGGTGTAGTAATAAATTGGCTAGAAGAGTGGTTGCGAGGCAGGAAACAGAGGGTGGTCGTTGATGGAGCGGAGTCGTGTTGGGCTAATGTAGTGAGTGGCGTTCTTCAGGGTTCTGTATTGGCCCCTTGCTTTTTCTTATATATATTAACGATTTAGATGTCGGCCTAGTCAATACAGTTTCAAAGTTTGCGGATGACACGAAGCTGGGTGGTAGGGCGATTAATGACGAAGATAGAGGTAAAATTCAGGAAGATCTGAATAAAATCGTTGATTGGTCAGTCACATGGCAAATGAGATTTAACGTTGATAAGTGCAAAATTTTGCATATAGGTTCGCGTAACGGTAATTTTGCGTATAGTATGTCAGGGAAAGATTTAACAAGCGTAGAGCAGGAAAAGATTTAGGAGTTATAGTCACTAGTGATTTAAAAGTAGCGAAACAAAGTACAGCAGCGGTCAATAAGGCGAACAAAGTGTTAGGTTTTATAGCTCGAAATTTTGAGTACAAATCGCGCGATATTATAGTTCCACTTTATAACTCATTAGTTAGACCCCATTTGGAGTACGCGGTCCAATTTTGGAATCCGCATATGCGCAAAGATATAGACAAAATCGAAAGAGTTCAAAGACGAGCAACTAAGATGATTCCGTCGCTTAGGTCAAAGTCGTACGAGGATAGGCTTAAGGAGTTAAAATTGACAACACTCGAGACTAGGAGGTTAAGGGGTGATCTAATCCAGGTTTTCAAAATTATGAATGGGTTCGATAACGTAGATAGAGATAGCTTTTTCGAAATATCTCAATATAATAGACTAGAAATAACGGGTGTAAGTTGACAAGTAGAAGGTTCGAGACAGCAGTTGCCAAAAACTTTTTTACGCACAGAATAGTAAATAGCTGGAATAGTTTGCCGGTAGAAGTAATTAGTAGCACGTCTATAAACATGTTTAAAAATCGATTAGACGCATATGTTGATAGAAAGGGTATAAGTTTAAGGTAGTAAAATTAAGGCTTTCTGGGGATAGATCCCACAGCTCAACACAAGTGTTGTGGGATATAAGGAGGCAGCGTCTTGGGTTAGGGGATACTCTCTGTCCTTACACACCCTATTTAAAGAGATTCCTCTGCCGAGCGGTGCCCCCCATAGTAGTGTGAGGTATTGAAAAACTCATGATCTTCACTTGCCCCACAAACGCCTTTAAATGGGAGACCCAAAATGGGTGCACACACATTTCTACATTACTGTACAGTCTTTACAGCCACACCTACACTTTTCCTCGTAAGTTTATATATTGTAATGTGTATGGTTGTAAATTTTGACTTGGTCCGCATTCGATATGGACCGTGACTTGATGGATACCGTAATGAAATTGACTGGATTCTTTGGATCTGATATAATTGCATGTCCGTTATAAATAGATATAGAGTGTAACATATTTGTGGATAGTAGTCTATTATGACTTGATCCTCTGGATCCAGAGATTCTATCTTTAGTTTTAAATCGATAATTAATTAGTTTTAAATTGATAATTATTTAGTTTCGTAAAAATTGGTCGTTGCCAATTTACCGGCAGTTTTTACATAAATTTCTTATGTTCTTGTGGTTCGGAACCCACGTAAAATTGTAGGTCCCCTCCGCCACCACGGAGGACATACACAATACACGATTACGAACACAGTTAGGTAGACCAGCCATGAGTGGATCCTAGGGTCTTTGTTGGTCTGAGACATTATAACATTATAACATTTGAAACTAATATACTCAAATTTCGACATTTTCATATAGGAAAGGTAAGCAAAACGCCACGTCAGAATTTCAGAATTTCAGAATTTCTGTAATATGAACTCGATTATTAAGCGAAGTAGATAAAATATAATTTTACTAAAGATAAATAAAGGTACAATTATGGTACACGTAACATCTATAAAATAACTACGATCCGTAACAATATCAAAGTACGCATTGTAAGAGTGTATATTTCAAACTCGTTGGGTTCTTCTGCTGAAGTTCTCTTGACGCTTTTTATCAACTGTACTCTATGTCCAAATAGGTTGGAATGCATTTATGAAGTGTAAAAATTAATGAGTACAGATTTGGCTTCCGAGCTCGGTGAAACTGAATTTAGGGAACATTCGTCAAACATGTTATATAGTTTGTCGGGATATTTTATTTGTATTATTAGCCTCAGGCTGTGTTCAGAGCGCTTTGTACGTATTTCATGACTTTATAAACGGGTTCTTGTCATTAATGAGCGCATTCGTAGAAATATCCTACGCCAGTACTATCCAAATGACGGGCCGCAGCAGGCCCGCGGAACAATTACCCGGCCCTCGGAGTTCGGTAGAAAAAGTAAATAAAGTGGTCAAAATTTTTTACGCAAAATGTTTATGGACAATGAAATGAATAATAATAATCATAACACTACATAATAGTAATAATATGTTAATATTTAATGATATAATACATAATAATAATATAATATTTAATAATAATAATAATAATAATAAAAATTTTTAAATTAATAAGAAAGTAGTTGCTTTCCAGCTGTATTTTTTTTTTTATTTATTATTATTATTATTATTATTATTATTATTATTATTTTTTGCACTCTTTAAGTTGGATGACACTGCTCTACCCTCATGAAGATGTAAATGGGTTGAGTGCGATTAATGAAGCTTCATAGAATTTTCATTATTTACACTTCTTTCCCTTTTCATATATATATATATATATATGTATATATATAACGTATCAATAAACAGACTGAAAGAAAACAGACACTACTGTGATATTTTTAGGATAGATTGGTTTCAGATGAACTTGAATAAAGGTTAGAAGAAATGGAGGATTACACCGAAAGAATTTAATATTGGTTCTTTATAAAATTAGTTCAGTCAATCGCAATCATAAAATTTGTACACGAAAAACCGTCAACCTCAAAATGAGCTGTTTTTCGAGTAAACTTAAAAATATGACGGTTTATTAAGTAGTATTTCTCCTAACCTTTGTGGGCATTCGCCCTTGGCTCCTCCTTCCCCCATAAAAAAAAAAAGTAATCACGGAATCGCGATATCAGCATCAAAGACGAGCCTTTCTTAATTTTTTAAAATTTCCTCGCGTACCCGAAGGGTAGGTATACCTTAGAATAGGAACAAGAGTTCAAACACTTCATCTTTGTGAATTTAATTTCAATTCTTTCCTTCAACTTTCATGGAATCGCTCTTTCTTTATTTTATTAATAATGAAGTATTACCTCTATTTATGTATACATTAACTGAATTTGAACATGCGATGACGATAATTAATAATAAGTGACATTACAGTTGTATGGCGTAGAACATTTTAATCGACAAGTGTTTATGTCGAGTCACTTCACTGAGGTTATTGTGCGGGTTCGTCATTTCGGTAAATTACAATAATTTTCCAAATGAACTTAAAAAAGTTTTTCTCCGCTAACGACATCTGGTCGACTTGGCATCATAAATCGGCAAATTATTGTTGGTTAGATTAAATTAGGTTAGGTTAGCACAGGTTAGGTTACGCTAGGTTAGGTTAAGTTAGTTTTTTAGAGTGTCGATGTTATCTCGTCGACCAAATAGGTATATGTCCGTTTTACATAGAGAGTAATATTGAGTATACACTATACAGTGACACATATCGTATACTAACACAAACTATAGTCTGAGATTTAGTTGGTTGATTTAGATGAAGGCAATATACCCTGGCTTTTTTTTGCAATCATCCTCTTATAGATGCACCTACGTACACTTTGTAAAATTTATAAATAAACTTGATAGACACAGAAGGTACTTATCACCAGATTTTTGCACCTGGCGCCATTGATTTATTTAAGCCATTGAATATAAATCTTATATAAATAAAAGTAATGGAATTAATTTTATATAAAACAGTTACTAGTTGTAATAGGTCTATTTATTATTATTATTACTAGTAGTAGTAGTATTAGTATTAGTATCATATTTATCTTCATCGTTATCATCAAAACTTGAAAGTGTTTTCACACACACACACACACACCACACTTATTTATATTATATATATATATATATATATATATATATATATATATATATATATATATGGGGGGGGTTTATACCTCATGGGGAATGGACGCTTTGTTTCTCTCTCTGTATTAATATAAAAATAACAAAGAAATAACATCCGAGAGATATATTTTATCTGCACCAGAGAGTATATAAAGTATCAGTGAATCCGTGGATATAAGTTATTAAGTGAGATTTAGTAAGTGTTAAGTGCAATATAGTTTATGCAAATATTCAACAAAATACTCGTAAAGTGATCTGAGAAAAGTTTTGAAAAGGAAATGAAAACGGTCCTAAACCAAACTCACTTGACTGACTCCCACTCAAACGAAAAAATAATCGTCGTGTTTTATTAAGAGATGACGGTTATAGATAACAGGGCAATGGGTTCGCATTCCTACTGAATTTGTAATTTAGGCAATTTAGGAATTATTGTAAACGCAGCGATCGGGTGTGATTTTTTCCAAAAATGGCATGATTTTAATTACTGTATTGTATATGAATTGGGACGATAGGAACATATCTCTCGTGTCGAACGCGAAACAAGTTACTGGTATCAGATTTATCTGCGACTAATGTACGGAGAGTGTAAACTGGTCCGCAGTATTTAAATCACTGGAAAATGCTAATGTGAGGGAGAAAGAAAAGATGACCAGAATGTCCCGAAGGAAAACGGAGTGGATGAGAGAAAAATAAAAGTAAAGACAACACGAGAAGGAGACATGACTGCAGCAAAAATAAAAGAAAAAAACAAACTGTGATGCGGTGAACTCACCAAATAAAAATAATGAGAAAAAGACGATAAAAACGAAAAAGGCAGAGGGTATATAATGCAAATATTATGCAAAAGGGCAGATTATGCAGATACAGGGACGGGCAATGTATATATATGCATATCCGACTTTATGCAACTCCCACTACAAAAATGGAAACAACTGCGAGTTCCACCATCTTAGTATCTGGAAAACTTATTCAAGACACGGAAGATGCAAGTGCGGCAAAAATACCATTAGCACCACCCTCAACGGAACACGATATTTAAGCAGCCAAAATCATCAGGAAACAATGTAACCAATTTTTTGACGTACCCAACACGATTAAATTACTAAATATCATTCAACAAATAGAAGGACAATTGACAAATACCAGAATCCGAGAGCCGAACAGAATAAATGCGGAAGGAAATTACATACAATACCGCGCTAAAGGGAAACTGCAATGCCGTTCAAAATATCCAAAGTAGCAGTTGAAAGAACTGTACAACGGATGCATGAAATGCCAGTTTGGCTACTCCTAGTATACAAGACTGGCCTAGAATAACTACACGACAATACCGCATTATTCAAAGACTTTCCGTAGTAAATCGCATTACGGCAGCTCCATGCCGGAATATGTAGAACCATTTAGGAAATCGTGAAATTGCTAACTTTATAAGCCCACCTACTATGAAAAGGTTTTAATAAGGTGGGATGCAAGGAAAGGTCGAATATTAGTGACGTGACTATAAGATAAAAAAGATCAAGTTTCCAAAGAGACCTCAAAACTGGATTAATGAATAGAAGAATGTTCTGTGCAGTGATGAGACCAAAACTGAACATGTTTTGGAAATAAAAGCCATTTTTTTTTTTTGCGAGACGACGTAACTATGAAAAGTTTCGATCTAAGAGTATCGGTAAAACTGTGAAACGTAGTGGGAATTCTATCATGATGTGGGGTTGCTTCAATTCAGCTGAAGTGGATGATCTCGTAAAAATCGATGGAGGTATGAATAAGACGCACTACTACAGAACTTTAGTTCAACCTGTCCTGACCATTGGATTTCGTTTAGTTGGGAAAAGATTCTTCTTTCAACAAGACAGCAACCCAAAACCTATTGCGGAACTCAACAAGGATTACATGGGGAGACAAAGAGCAGACTGGGAAGATCGAAGAGCTGAAGTTTCCATACAAAGTCCTAATTTCAACCTCACTGAGTATGTTTGGAAATCCTAAGTTATTATCTGAAAAATGAAGTCAACAAACCTACAGGACCTCTGGTATATTGTCCATTCAAAATAACGAGCAATTTCTACGGCAAGGCTACAAGCGCTGATTGATTTGATGCCTTCTAGATCTGAAGCCATCATCTGTGCTCGAGGAGGTCACGCTAAATACTGAATATTGACTTATCTTTGTAAATTATTTGTAATTTCCTATAATTGTATTGCCTCTCGTAGTCTATAATCTAATTTATGTATTAAACAAGAAATGCAGTAATTTATGTGATCTCTTTGCTTTTTGTTTATAATTGTAGGTCGATTCGCACTAATTATTAACCCTTTAATGCCGGAATATTTTGTAGATTAAATTATAAATGCGTGTATTAGAAACGGTACAAATTCGACCCAGTTATCCATAAGGGGTTAACACTATAGTTATGTGGTCTCTTTCCATGCATTCAATGTCATTCCCGTTTCATTCTTGGGTCAAGAGTGAAAAATCGGCGGATGATAATCTCAAAGTAGGGAATTCTCAAATCGACCTATTCCCATTCTCACGAAAGGATTTTTCACTCTAAGTTAGAATTTTCGTAGAAAATCCCCTCGAGACTGCAGCAACGTCCTCATCTCCATTTACCCTTTCCCAAATCTGGAAATCTTACTTGAGCATTCTCACTTGCGGACGGCGGATAAGGAATTGAATGACAGTGAGTAGAAAGTAATCTATTTATGCATGGATGAGCATACAGGGTGATTAGAAATAAACTGTGTAGTTAATTGCAATCCTACATTCGTTAAATTAACTAATTATGTTATAAATCACAATAATAAAAAAAATAAAAGTAGTTAAATAGAAAGGTGTGTGTGTGTGTGTGTGTGTGTGTGTGAGAGAGAGAGAGAGAGAGAGAGAATTTTTGAAAGTGTTTTTTTCCTCACACCCAAGCAGAACTGCACACGTTTATCCCGCTACATGTTACTGATGACACGAGAAATCTATTTTTAATTCATCTGAAGCGCATGGATTGTTCGTATACAAGGCGTTTATAAGCTTGTCCCAACCCCCAACTCCCATAGCCATCCTGGATATTTTCTATTGAAGTCATCTGCTGTTGAACGAAAGGTATTTCCAGGCCTTGCATACATGAAAATTAATTCAACTGGCTCGTGAACACTTAAACTCCGATTCATATTCCCCTCCATCTGCAAAAAAATTAGACCAATTAAAACATAAATGTTAATTTATTCCTCCTGTCTCCAGACATATGCCGCACCCTGTATAACAATTTTCTCTTAGTAAACATTAAGATGATGAGACCATTTTATTTAATTTTAGATGAATTTAAAATAACCTTTCAAATATTAAATCTCAGAGATTAAAAATACAATATGAAATGCTATTAAGTTAAGTTATTTGACAAATGGTTACCCCCAAATTTTCGACTGGTTAAAATCATCGACTCTCTCTTAACCTAATTCGAACTAGCCTAACCTAACCTAACTCGGAGGAGAGTGTCGATGGTTTCTGACCTCTCCATAATTTGGGTTAGTTCCCATTTTATAAGATACACTTATAAGTCCTGAATGAGGTTGTGCCTTTGGCGATAACTAGACTACATACTCTTGGAAAACATTAAAAATGTACAGTTGCGGAAAAAAGCACATAAAAAAATATAATTAAAAAAGTCCCCCAAATTACTATTTAGTATTTTTTAATAAATTTCATTATATTTACGAAAGAGAAAAAAATATTAAAAGGAAAAAGTAATCATTACTTATTTCGTTGGGATTTTAAAATTTTTTCGTCGAACTTTTTTCCGTAACTGCGCACTGTTGATGAGAGAAGAGAATTTTAATGAGCATTCTTTACAAACGCAAATTCGCTCAATGAAACTTAGTGAAGTAGCAAAATCGGGCAACCCACTTTGAACATCAAGATTGCATGACTTGCTCGTAGCAGAGTGATGATGCCTCTTTTGACGTCAGAGATTTTCAGCCAGTGGCTGCTCTCGTTGGTAAAGCAAAGGTACCACATAAACACAAATCCTAATGTTTGCCAAAGTTCTAGTATTTATGGTGCACAATTTTTAGCAAGGTTACAAAAATAAAATATTGTGTTTATCTATCACGAGAGAGAGTTCAGAGCCCAAGATTCTGTTATCTTTTGCTTTGTGAAGTGCATGATTCAGTTAGTCGCGTTTGTATACAGCGCAGTTCAAATATATACATGAGGTATAAATTGTGTCTTTATATTTACTTCATGTTTATTTAAGTTACACTCATAATAGTATTGCAGTTGGAATTTTTAATTTGTAGTGAAAATATATAATACTGTAATATGAATATAAACTGTTTTACCATATGCTGCTCGTATTAATAATACCTATCCATTTACGCCGCTGAAGTAGAAATAACGTTTATTAACACACACACACACACATATACACGCGCGCGCACATGTGTATATATATATATATATATATATATATATTATATATATATATATGTGTGTGTGTGTGTGGAAAAACATGTCCCAAAGATACAACAAAGAGGAAAGAGAAGCAGGTTTGAAAGACAAAAAAGGGCATTGTTTCGAAAGAGAAAGAGAGTGACTGCAAAATTAAGTAATTGTAAAGATAACAACATCAGAAAAATATTAAATGATAAACTGCAAAGTATCGATGTCGTCATACGGGAACTAATCGAGAAGCATACAGAAAAAGAAGAAGACGACGCTATAGAAGCGATAAAGGCTAACTCAAAGGACTTCTATAAATTTGCAAAAAGAAAGTCGAAAAACCATGCGACTATCGGACCTTTAAAAAAATGAGAACAGTGCTTTATCTGATGATCTAACAGAAGTATATGAAATATTAAGAGCTCAGTACGAATCATCTTTCAGTATCCCAAAAACTGACAAATTGATATGCGATAGAAACGCGTTCTTTGAAGAAGAACCACAAGGGGAAAGTATAACGGATTTCGACTTTACGACGGATGATATGACACAAGCCATAGGGAAACTAAAAACACACTCAGCGGCAGGACCGGATAAATGGAATGCCACACTGATCAAAAACTGCAAGAATGCAATCGCTGAGCCCCTATACTGGATATGGAGACGATCATTAGACACGGGAGAAATACCGGGCATCCTGAAGAGCGCGAACATAGTCCCAATATATAAAGGAGGAGATCGATCCGAGGCCAAAAACTATAGGCCAGTGTCGCTTACATCTCATCTCACTAAAATATTTGAAAGAATAGTTAGACAGAAAATCTATGACTTTTTGGAAACTCAGAAAAAATTCAATGATAACCAACACGGGTTTCGGTCAGGCAGATCATGCCTATCACAACTAATGGAATACTACAACAACATTATTGATTCACTTGAAAGTAATGAAAACTATGATGTACTATACACAGACTTTGCTAAAGCGTTCGACAAGTGTGACCACGGAATCATAATACATAAACTGAAATATATGGGAATAACAGGAAAAGTAGGGAAATGGATATATAATTTCCTTAGTGAGCGGCGGCAAGTCGCTACAGTACAAGGAGTATCTTCATCAAAATCAGAGGTCCTCAGCTCAGTACCACAAGGAACAGTATTAGCTCCACTACTCTTCATAATCATGCTAACTGACATAGATGAGGACGTTACCAGAGACAGCACAGTAGCATCCTTTGCGGATGACACAAAGATCAGTAGAAAAATAAGAAACCCAGAAGACATAGGATCTCTACAAACAGACATGAACAGAATCTACAAGTGGACGGAAGACAACAATATGAAGTTTAACACCGAGAAATTTCAATTATTACTGTATGGAAAAAGAGAAGACCTAAAATCCATGGAATATTATACCCTAAATGGACAGGAAATTCAGAGAAATTCCAGAGCAAAAGATATAGGGGTTGTAATGACCGATGATGGGAAATTTGAAACACAAAATAAGATAGCAGTAAACAGAGCAAAGAGAATAACGGGACAGATATTGAGAACCTTTAAACGAAGGGACAGGAATGTAATGATTCCTCTACTGAAAACCCTGATCATACCCAAATTGGAATACTGCTTGGTCCTAACATCCCCATATAAAAAAGAAGACATTAGACAGCTGGAAGGGATCCAGAGAAGCTTCACAGCCAAGATCAGTGGGTGCAAAGAACTAAATTACTGGGAAAGGTTACGCGAACTAGACCTATATTCACTGGAAAGGAGAAGAGAGAGATACACCATTATTTACACTTGGAAAACAATGGAGAAACCGGTCCCTAATCTTACTCTGAACCCTATAACTCCCCAAACAACAGTGGAAAGTAGAAACGGTAGACTGTGTCGTATTCCCAAATTGAAGGCGAGACAGGGAACATCCTTAACCCTGAAAGAAAATAGTTTTGTAGTGAGAGGACCAAAACTGTTTAATCAGTTGCCCAAAGACCTAAGAAACACGAAGAGTTGCAGTGGACATCTTCAAAAGAAGACTAGACGCCTGGTTCAGAACAATCCCCGATGAGCCGGGCGTACCTGGCTATATGAGGTGGAGAACGCAAGAATCCAACTCACTACTTCACCAGGCCAACTCGAGAGGAGGGGCGACAAGCTTGACCTTCGCGGAGTGAGAAATCATCGCGCGAAATCTTTGTAAGGTTGTAAGGTATATATATATATATATATATATATATATATAGTATACACCCCTTATGATACCTTGTGATGGTTTCGAACAACGGTTCAGGATCAGCCTGCAGTCGTTCCTTCTGCAGCATCCCGCTTCATTTGCGGGATTTAGTGTCGGAAAGAATTCGTTTCAGCTCTTCTCCTGCCCTCAGAGATTTTGGACAAGAACCTGTTCAGCTGGGTCTTGAAATTATTTAGGTTGGTGTGCCGGAGCTTTCTCAATTCTTTTGTCAGCACATTAAAAAGTTTTGGGACTCATATTCTGAGGGCATTTTCCATCCTCGTTTCCATGGCCCTTTGTCCTACCGCAGCTGGAACAGTACAGAATCTGTCTCTTCGCTCATTCCCGTGTATTTCTATTTCATTTCTAGGATTAGGGACACATCCCTCGAGTATTTTCCATCCATATATTATTGCGTACCACTCGTGCCTTCTTTCCAGGAATTAGAGTTTCAGGGATTGTAGTCGAGACCAGTAGTCATCATCTTTCGTTTCCTCCATCTTAGACGTAAAAGTCCTTTGTATGGCTTCCATGTTTGCAATGTCTCGTTTTCTGTATGGGCTTGTGAGTACTGAGCAGTACTCAATTTTTAGTAGGATTAAACTATTCTATAATTTTAGCGTGTTGTTTTCTTTTCTGCTGTGGAAGCTCCTCCAAATAAGTCCCATTATTTTTCTAACTGTTTTGATTGATTTGAATGTTATAGTGCTCTCTGAATTCTGCATCCGATGACATTATTAGTCCAAGATTCCTGACTTGTGGGTTTGGTGTTATCTCTTTGTCTTGCAGTGTTTTGTATCCTTTATTTTGTAGCACCTTGTTGTTACCGTGTCCTATAAATTGGAATTTTCCTTCGTTGAGCTCCCTGTTGTCGTCTTCCACCCACTAGAAAAATATTTCAATGTTATTTGTAATTTTTTTATTTTACCTTCTTTTGATAGTTCCTTGCATACTTTTGTGTCATCCGTGAGGCGAAACGTGATACCATACTGTCACTAATATCTGCAATATCAGTCTACAATCATTATTATGAGCAGCAAGAAAGCTGACAAAGCTGACGACTTCCGAGACTTCAGATTTGACTCCATTTACTACCACTTTTTGTGTTCTTTTGGTCATAAAATTAAATATCCAGTGTCCTATAGCTTTCCAGTAATTTTTGTATTCTTAAGTTTGTATGCTATAATTCCACGGTTGCATTTATCGAAGGCTTTAACAAAATCAGTATACACTGTATATTACATCTATGTTTTGATCTCGACACAATGTTCCCAGTATTTTCTCTTGGTGATCTAATAACTGTGATAGGCATGACCTTCCAGCCCTGAAGCCATGTTGTTTCGGAGTGAATAAATTCTTTTCTTGTAGGTAGTAAGCAATTTTGCCTCTAATTACACATTCAAAGCACTTTATAAGGTGGGAGGTAAGAGCTACTGGCTGATAGTTCTTAGGCATTGCTGTTATCTCCTTTGAATAAAGGGGCAATGTTCGTGTTCTTTAATGGGAGTAGAATTTATCCTGTCAAGTGGTTTTCTCCATAGTAAGCATAGAAACTTGACAATACTCTCTTTACACTTCTTCAGAAACGTGGCACTTCATATGCCGGGCCCTGATGTTGAACTTTCTTTTATTTGTGATAGAGCCTTAATCACGTCTCCTTTCAAGAACTCTAAATCCCTCAACAGATTCGTGTCCGACCTTGTTTTTGGCTGATTTGTATCTATACCAAAGAATTTATTTGGATTTTCTACTTTCTTCTCGGACTTAGGGATGCTACGCTAATTTTTTCTGGGTCATTTGTGCATTAGGTCGCCCCATGTTTTAACGGACCAATATTCTTTTTACATTACATTTTTCTTTTCACAAACGTATAAAAGTACTTTTGGGTTATTTTTTATGCTTCTCGTTTGCCTTATGGATGAATAATTTGTTTTAGGTCCATTTCTATTTCGTATAGTTTTTTCTCTAGTTAGAGTCTTCTTGCTTCAGTTCTGCATTGTGAAGATTTTTTACGTTTTATTTCCGTTATCTAAATAATGTTCTGATTTTTCTTTCGAGCTTGCTACGTTTTCTTTTTATCTCTTCGGAGCATGTTTCAGCAATATGGGTTTTGTTTCATTTTCTATTGTAGATAGGTTTTCCTCTGGAGTCTTCCCGTGAAGTAGCAATTCCCAATTTACTTTCATTAAATCTTCATTTATACTTTCCCAGTCTACTTTCTCTGAATTTATATTTATTCA
This sequence comes from Bathynomus jamesi, assembly GCA_023014485.1. Classification (NCBI taxonomy): domain Eukaryota; kingdom Metazoa; phylum Arthropoda; class Malacostraca; order Isopoda; family Cirolanidae; genus Bathynomus; species Bathynomus jamesi. The sequence goes on along the minus strand of JAJOZX010001839.1, from coordinate 99,153 downwards.
TAAACCTTCAAATATTCCTTCTGACTCCCTGGGATGCGTTTTTGGTTAACTAGTTCCTAACATTATTTGAATATCGATTGGGTTATGGTCAGAGAAATTTGCGTATTACCTTTTTATTTATTATTGTGTCATTGTTTATATATATATATATATATATATATATATATATATATATATATATATATATATATATATGTGTGTGTGTGTGTGTGTGTGTGTGTGTGTGTGTGTGTATTTCAGTCTGACTTCTGAGAAAAACAGGCAAACTTAGAACCAATAATAATACATACGATCACTTTCAGTTGTTTTGCCGTTGTAGTAAAACTTCCACTAAAGGTTTTATGGTTGCCACAATTTCCCCGTATCATGTAATTGGTGATCGTCCTTTGAATCAATTAACTTTTAACTTCCTACTTTATGCCTCTAAAACTAAATTATTTGATTAATGGGGAGGAATTACTGTTTACTTGTCCTCCATGACCTGCTGGTTGATTCATCCGCTTCAGTGTTGGGACCACGATAAGGAACCCTGAATTTGGATAAGGATATGACCGAGTCTTTTACTCTCAGTACCTTATTAATTAATTAATCTATTAAGTAATCTATTAAAAATAAACCAACTAATAAACAATGCTTGTACGTTTCGACGAAATGTTACCATCTTGTATATTACGGTTGACGTTAGATTACCTCGGTTGAATCAGACATTGACTTCCCACTTAGTGCCATCCTCATTTCCCTTCGCGATCCAAGAATGGGAATGCTTGAAGTGGGAATTCCAAATCTGAAAAAAAGTTTCCTGATTTTGGAAAGTGTACAAAGAGAGTTGTAAAGAAAATACAGGTTCGAGGAGTATTATTTTTTAAAAATAAAACCTAAAGTGGGAAATCCTACAATGGGAATGAGAGTGGATCGATATAAGAATTGCCTCCTTTGAGATTTCCAACTCCGGATTTCTCATTCTGGGATGAAGAATGAAATAGGAATGGGTGAGAATGGGAAGAAACCAAATTAAACATTTCAAATCTTAGTTGGAGAAATAAATCTTAAAAAGATAATTTAAGAGTAAATTTAAGATTAATTCTTCTGTTTGCGGACTTCATACATCAATCAGTGATTGTTTGAAATGGCGATGGATGTTAATGGAGATGATTCAGCGTAAGTTTTAAAGGGATTATCAACAGGCTTCGTAACTCTTAAATTTGACTTCCTCGTGTGTTAAAATCTTTATTTCCAGCATTTTAAAATGTTTCTTGCTTGAAAAACTTTCCACAAAGGCATTTAAAATGCAGGGGAAAAAAACCACTAAAAACAGTTAATTAATACCGAGTACTTTTTCACGAGCCCCATGAAGGGTTAGGACACCTCTTAGAAAAGAAGCGGTGAGCGTTTGCATGATGGAATTATTAAGATCATACCGAAGTTCAGTTACAGTTTCCTTAGGAGCTGCCACAGATGTGGGAAGAGGTCTTCGTTTCTGTAACTGAATATATAAATGGTCTCGAATGTGATCAGTAAGATTCATATCAGGAGTTCTAGGCGCTCAGAGACTAACCTACAGCCTTTATCGATTTCTGCATAAAACCCGGGCTGGTTCGTAGGAACCCTTTTGTAGTAATTGTGTATTTAACTGCAAAATATTTTCTTGTAACAATAAGAAATGATTGATTCTCCACAATGAATATACAGGGTGGTGTAGAAAAACGTTTCAGGTTTTAAGAAGCTGTATTTTGTATAACACAAGTCACACCATAATGAATAATACATGGTTTGAAAAAAGAAATGTGTAAATTTTTTATAAAGCTAATCACGTTCATTTCAGTGTATGTTTAGTAGTTAACCATATGTTCAATCTACCGGCCACGACAAGCAAGCACATATGTATTCAGATACATAGACTCATTCATACACTCATACAGTATTGCTTCTTTCTCTGTTTGTCTGCATCTCTTGCCTTATTTATGTCTTCAGCTTGTCGAGATCATGTGGCACAGAGTCTCCGTAGATTAACTCCTCTATTAATACGCCAAGAAAACGCAGTCAAAGGAACTCAGATCAGGGATATGTGACGGCCATGGGTATTTACTTGTTTACGGTGAATTACTAGCCAGTATTTTGTCTGGAACCTTCTTAAGTACAGCTCTGCAGTGACAATCGTAGCGCGACTGTTCTCATCTTCAAAGAAACTCGGGGCCATTGATGCATCCATAGCCTACTGTATATGATTTCAGAAGTTCAGAGTGTTTTAGGCCTAGAACTTCTTCCTTTATATTCATGTTTTGCACTATTCCATGTTCACGAAACTTTATAACAGTCTTTAGTATTGTTACATGGTATAGGGAATTTTAACATTATCAGTCACTTGCACTCTCTCTGCGTAAATGTTACTGAACCATGTCGTAAATACAGTTCAACAATGCTGGCCTTCTGCTGGTCTGTCCACTGAGGCATGGTGATGTATTTTACGGAGACAAATATTTCACATTTTTATCTTCAACTTGACACTGCAGACAAAGAAAACTATAAATTAGTTTATCTTCAACAGATTTTTAAAACCTTAAATTTTTCTACACCATTATTTGGACGTCCAGGCCAGTCTTTATATCGTTCCATATCGCTAACAGTATCATTGCGCTAAAACCACCTTGTTGAACTCTAGGCTACGAAGAGAATATTTGAAGTTTGATCAGTCATTCTTCCTTCAGTACAAATTGGCTCAGGTGAGACTTAAGCCTTTAAAAGGTCATAGGTCTATTACTTTGACCCAAGTTAATCTTCACTGTATAACGACTGCTGTAAAATCTTTGACCGACCTTATTCTTCACTGTACAATGGCTACTGTAAACACTTTGACTCACGTCAATCTTCACTGTACAATGACTGCTGTAAACTCTTTCTTTGGATACACTTGACGTTATTTGTAGTGTCTACAAACCTTATACTTGGAGTAGATCTACCTCAGCTTGCGAACAAGGGCTTTTTGTATTCGTTCCGTAGCAATGATGGCCGTCCTATTCGATGGTTGTTTCTTTGTTCTTTTGTCGAAAATCTGCGATGATGTTGTAAGTTATTCATTTCGCAGACTATAGATTTCGAAATATATTTCTCTCTCTGACCACAGTCCACATTCAAAATGTTATACATTACGAGTAGCATTGCATGAAGCATCTTTTCACGATATACAAACATTTTCCACGCACGACACGTTCTGTTTGTAACCCCAAACATGCCTTGTACGTAAAAGTGACTGTTCAATAATTTTCAGGGTGCTCATTTTATTCTGACAGGCCTCTCTGTATTTATGTATTGATTGTAAGAATGTGTAGTTTTTTCTGTGGTAAAATTATATCTCTCTATTCGTCTCTAATGATGTTAATCTCCTCAAAGTGTCCTTCGTTTGTTTGAGAATTCTTCCTGTCTGTTTCCTCTTTGACAATGAACCGCCCCTTATCATTCACATGACGTTTCCTTCCCCTTTCCAATTCAGCATAACTCTTTCTCCTCTTTTGTAAGCTATTTTTAGAAGTCATTCTGTTCTATTTCGAGACGAGAGAGGTCTTCAAAAGTTGTTAAGTATCTAGAAGAAAGTTGGCTTAATGATGGTATGCGATGTTGTGGCTGCTGGGGGTAGAATAAAGTTTTAGATTAGAGACTACGTACGATTTGTGCGTATGTGTATACCGAATACACACGAGAAATAATTAGGATACATTAAACAAAAGCTCGCTTTGTTTACCTTTGTGAACATAAATATGTAGACTTTGCTTCTTATTATTTTATCGCTCTACCTGCGAAGGTAAATTGCTGGCCATAAATCATTCTCTTCTCCGTGTTTTGTTTTTCTTTATGTAATTATTTTTAAAATTCGTAATAATATAAAGGAATAAAGTTCAAGTTTGGTCACTTTTCATACTTTAAAACGACTTCTTCAAAACCTGAATACGTTTGCATTAAATAAAGAAAAATATGAAGTACGAACAATTGACTTAAAAACTCGTAAACATTTTCAAAGTGAGTTTTACAAGTTAATGAATATAATTTAGAGCGCGTTTACGACTGTATTACAATATTAAGGCCTCATTTGAAGAAGGTACAGAAAATTATTTTAAAAACCTGCAGGAATAAAATAATAATAATAATAATAATAATAATAATAATAATAATAATAATAATAATAATAACAATAATGAACGTAAATAACTACTAACAATATCCCTATTTACAGTTACGACAATCGTCGCAATGTGTATTCTACTAATTTAAATATACGATACTAAACTGTAGAATTCAGAGAAATGATAAAATAAGAATAGTAATTAATGATTAATGATAATGTAATTTTGGGTAAAATTATTCATTACTGTTACTATCAATAATAAAACCAACACGATGACATTTCGGGACAGCAGAGAGACCCAGATTCCGAAAGAGTTAGAATTCGAATGAATTAGTATTTGTCTTCAAATTGAGTGACGATAATAATTCCTTCGGAGGAACCATTGACCGGAGAATTCTTGCCAGCAGAGATCAAACACCTTTCGAGTATTTCCACCTAAATTCCTTCCGAATTGATTAGTGTTTTCTGTCCCTCCTGAAGGTGCTCTTCTACACTTGACCTCAGAATAAAACGTAAACTCTGAAGACAAGCAGAGAACACGTTTGGTTTTACGTTTTTAGAGTTCTTGATTCGGTTTCGTTTACCTTTTTTGCGAGTTTGTTCGCTTCCCCTTTTCAGTGTATTCTGCTATCTCTCTCTCTCTCTCTCTCTCTCTCTCTCTCTCTCTCTCTCTCTCTCTCTATATATATATATATATATATATATATATATATATCTTGTATATTAACCTATATAAACTGTATAAAAATGCCTTACTATAATCACAAGTCCGTAACACGATATAAAGATCTAAATTGTCTCGTGCAACATATAAATAAATTGAGAAGACAAAAAATACTTTTCACTGCTGTTTTTCCCTCTTCTCTTTTGTGTCGTTCTCGTTCCTGAACCTTTCTGAGATCGAAAATAGTTACTTTTATTCAGTAAATTAACGCCCATAATCTCCAAGTTTAAATTAGTTTCCCTTCAACCGTATCGAAATGATTCGTTTTCTTTACTAATTTCTTTATTATCTTCTTCTTTTTTTGTAGTTTAGTTTGTTTCTTACTTTTGGCATCGCTTATTGCGGGCTGACGTTGCTAACAGACGGACGATGACGTCATCATTGTGGTGTTTGGGTCACGTGAGGAGTAAGACCTCCATTTAATGCAAAAATTAGGCGCTTTAATAATAATAATGAAAGCAACGATAATCACTTTTATTAAGAATATGAAATTTAAAGACTTTCCTCATGTCTCTTTACTCTCCTTTTCTAAATTCATTTCCTGTCTCTCTTTTGTTATCTTCTTCTTCTTCCTCCTTCCTTCGCTTCTTCATTTCCTTACTTCTCTCTCTCTCACTTTATTCTTTATCTACTTTACAAAATATATTTCCGATTTTAATATCTCTTTTCATTTTACAAAATTTTAAAACATTCCTAAAGACAAGTTTTATATTTCGAAAGCTTATATTTTATACAGTTTAACTTTGATGGTTAATGATAATAATTAAGTAAAAACCGCCAAATTTAGATATCATGATTAGAAATTAAGAGCAAAATACAACGAATGATGGCTAGAGAACTCTCTTTTTTTGGTATTAAGATTGCACTAAATTTCTTAAGGGACTTGTAGCTGTACTTTTATTGCTATCTGTCTATCTAAGTTTTTATATATTTTCTTACCTGTTAATATATATATATATATATATTTTATTTTTTTAATAATATAAATGCTTGTCGTACGTTTTAATTTTAGTTTATATTGTTCGTGTTTTTCATATTAATTAATATTGTAATGGAAACATTTTGAAACGAACATCCCACTTTTCCCATAAATAAAACCCACACTTTATCGTCGATCGTTTTTTGACCAGTCGAGAATTCTCTTCTTGTATTTTCTTTTTTAACACAATTAAAATTTATGAGATAGGAAATATTTCAGATGAAAAATGTGACAAAGTGGAGCATTTGCGCAGACGAATAATTTACGAAGGTATCACAAAGAAGATATATTAGATTTTGGTTAAGATATGTTTACGGTTCATGGCAGTCATTTCTCTTACATCATTTACCGATGAATCTCTCTCTCTCTCTCTCTCTCTCTCTCTCTCTCTCTCTCTCTCTCTCTCTCTCTCTCTCTATCTATCTATTATCGTTTCATTCTTAATACTAGACGAACTGCCATAATACTTAAAGCATTCATTTGTTTTCAGGGGAATTGCACATGGATGAGTGTGACTGGGAGGGTTTCGACCCTAGAACCGACGTCTTTACTTCAGTTATCCGAACTGGAAAGGCTTTCTCTTCAGAGGATATCACAAGCCAAGTTACAAGGTCTAAATTTGGGATGTCAAATCAAAATACCAAAAGGCGAGTTTTGGCAATATTTTTGCTTCTCATTTTTTAATTTTTTTTTTATTTTAATTCATCCATTTGTGACGTTGGTCTGAAAGACTTTTTGGGACGAAGTCTTTAATATCACAATTCTCATATTTTATCGGGGCATAAGAATAAAATACATAAATTAAATTTTTTTTATACTTTAAGTGTTTTTAATATGAATAATATTTTAAAAATCTATTTCGATCAGAATAACTATAAAAAGATCAGTAATTAATTGTAAATGTAAATTAATTATAAACATAAAGCTCAGCCTCTGAAAAAAGTGTTGTTGACTATTTGAAAAAAGTGTTGTTGACTATTTGAAAAAGTGTGGTTCGTCACTCCACAAAACATTATATATGAAAAAGTAAAAAAAATGTTTCTTACGAGTATCACCGCTATTTGTTATAATGTTATAATGTTTCAGACCAACAAAGACCCTAGGATCCACTCATGGCTGGTCTACCTAACTGTGTTCGTGTATTGTGTATGTCCTCCGTGGTGGCAGAGGGGACCTACAATTTTACGTGGGTTCCGAACCACAAGAACATAAGAAACTTATTTAAAAACTGCCTGTAAATTGGCAACGACCAATTTTTACGAAACTAAATAATTATCAATTTAAAAATAATTAATTATCGGTTTAAAACTAAAGATAGAATCTCTCGGTCCAGAGGAGCAAGTCATAATAGACTACTATCCACAAATATGTTACATTCTATATCTATTTATAACGGACATGCAAATATATCAGATCCAAAGAATCCAGTCAATTTCATTACGGTATCCATCAAGTCACGGTCCATATCGATTGCGGACCAAGTCAAAATTTACAACCATATACATTATCAATTTAAAAATAATTAATTATCGATTTAAAACTAAAGATAGAATCTCTCGATCCAGAGGATCAAGTCATAATAGACTACTATCCACAAATATGTTACACTCTATATCTATTTATAACGGACATGCAAATATATCAGATCCAAAGAATCCAGTCAATTTCATTACGGTATCCATCAAGTCACGGTTCATATCGATTGCGGACCAAGTCAAATTTACAACCATATACATTACAATATATACACTTACGAGGAAAAGTGTAGGTGTGGCTGTAAAGACTGTACAGTAATGTAGAAATGCTGTTACTTTCGTAATAATGACAATAGCTATAGCATAATGTATTAATATTTATTTAAAATAGAAATTTAATTTAGATATTAATTTATTCTGCCGTTTCACCCCACTAACTCGATAAGACTTCAGTTTTATATGAAAATATTAAATATTGTACGAAAGTAAAATGATGAATTTTCCTATTTTAAATTTTACTGAAATTTTTCAATTATTTTTTTTTTCTAAAAATGTCTAAATTCAGACTTTTTCCCAAAATGTTGAAAATGCAGTCTAAAATATAATCATTTTGTTAATTATATTAACGTAACTTTTTACGCCAAGATCAGATATAATTAAGGCGTAAGTCCGTGGTAATTAAGTCCATTCGTTAAAAACTGACGTATCACAGCTAATAATTTTATTTTTTTAATGTTATCCCTTAAATGTATAATTGTTGAAGTACAAAATATTTTAAAAATCAAACAAACAAAACTATTCGTTGTTGGGATTCAGAGTTCAAAATTTCGAAAGTAGAAAATCTCCATTTTTGAGCTTCAAATTTAGATGAATTGCGCGTATTGTTTCACTAGGTGAAGTCACAGAATGGAATCTTCTCACGATCATACAGAATACTTTTTGCTGCTAAGACTCTCTCACGTCTTAAAAACGAAACTTTGTGCGTTCTCTTTTCAGACACGAGCAGTTCAACGCCAAATAAAAAGAGAAGACCGTATTTGCTCAAGCGAAAAGCGCTTTCAACGGGGTTTTTCGAAACTAAAAAAAAGAAAATAGAGGTAAAAAACATAACAATGAAAGATAGCAGGTTTGATTCTAGTTTTGTTACTCTTACCGTTTACATCTTTCCATCGTTTATTGACGTAGAAGAAACATAAAGTCAAACATGACTAATGGTTCTTAATTACAATCTCAAATCCCGACTGAAAATGACAAGTTTTCATTCCATAAAGGCAATTATATTTGCTCTTTATTAGTGTCATTTATGCGAAATTACTCACTGAATGCGATAAACAATTCTTGAATAAAAACACTTTTGAAATTAAAATCTAAATACTTAATTTAGTTCCTCCAAAAACTTTTCTCGGTATGTAGGAATAATTAAAGGGACGAAAGTTATAATTTGAATCGTGCTTCTCTTTGTTTCCCCTCTGATTAGGAACCAGCGGAGGGTTGGTATTTGGGTTGTCTCTTAATAAGTGTCTCGAAAATGAGCGTCTTCGAGTAAGAGAAGCGGCTGAAAGGGAAGCGCTGGCACTGGCAGCAGCTGTCACTCCATCAGAAGAAGGAGAGGGAAGCTTAAGCAGAAAGTCCTCCCAAGCGGGTTCTCACGCCTCCTCCTTCACCTCTCTCTTAGAAGGAGCGAAACAAGTAAGTCAAAACTACGTATCTCAAAAACAATAATAATAATGATTTTTGGAGGGTTGTGTAAACTGCTTCTCAACGGCAAAAGTAATGTAACAACAGTAAGGACCTACAACTTTACCTTGGATCCGAACCACGAGTCAATACATCATCTGAAAGTAGAGGATGGTGACTTATCCAATTAGTAAACAGACCTAACGTCCGCCCCTTTATGGAGTATGTTTCTCATGTGTTGGGTGGCTCAACCCACACAGCTCTATTTGACCGGGTGCAATCAAAGGCTTTCGTCTCATCAGTTCCCCGCCTCTTACTGACTGCCTTCCTTCCATCCTTTCTCTTCACCGTAATGTTTCCTTATTCTCTCCTTACTATGGCTATTATAACTGACACTGCTCTTCTGAACACTCTAACTGCATGCCCCCTTCTTTAAAGAGAGCTTTAGTACCCAGGGGCGTACCCAGAAATTTGCCAAGGGGGGGAGCGAACTTGGAACTAATCGTATAAGTATAATTGAAATAGAGATAAATAATTTTTATGTACGTTCATGATGAGCTTATCGTTCAGTTAGAGATGATTAACTAGCTACTGCTAAGACACATTATGAATAAAAATATAAAAATTATATTATAAAAAATATAAAAATTATGATAAAAATCTGATTAGTAACATAGTATTCAATGCAAACAGCAATTAGGATGCTCAGATTTGTATTAACATAAGAATAAAAAAGTGCTAATTTCAAGATTAAGCATTTCCTTGGACTGTTACCTTTATAAAATAAAATTATTCTCAGGGCTGGATTAAGCGTTTTCGGGATCCTAAACCATTTTAAATTTTTAGTAGTAGGGGAGGCAAGAGCTAGCGCAGAAGGCGCGAGTTTCTAGGAGGTCCGGAGACATCGTTTGCTAGAAAATTTGAAGTTTTAGGATGAGACTACATTTTCTGCCTTTTAAAATAGACTGCAGTAGAGCATCTCTTTTTAGCATGAAGATATCAAATTTATACTGAAAATTGCTCGATATAACGTACATCAACGTTTTATTAATGCATAATAAGATCTTAGAATTATTCTAATAATATTATTCTAACAATAAATTCAGGCGCCTCGCTTTTTTCCTGGCAAAGTTAATGAGAATAAGAGGGCATCATCTAAGGTGAGTCTACTCCTATTCATAGCCATTATCGCCAAACCTGACAGACGCTCTTCTCCCATGGTAGATCGTAACCAGGTTTTTAACCTTCGTAAGTTTGAAAATGATCACTCAGGGGTAGCTTTCCAATGATGAGTTATAAACTAAGTTTGTAGATGTAGTACTTGTTCCTGATGAAATTTTTTCACTTTCATTCTCATCCTGTTGTAACCTAGCAATTTTACTGGGATTAATAGTACTTTAATCATCATGCTCTGTAGAACCACTGTCAGTTTGGACATTTTTTCTTTTGAAAAATTTATAAAGGTCCATTATCTTTAGTCCTGTGACACCTGCAAATAGTACTCTACAAAGTTACAAATAGAAATAGGAATTATTACTAACCATAACATTAAAGTCCATTATAATGAAATAAAAAATCCAAACAAAATCTACACAAAATTTTGTGTGTAATACACTGTGAAAAATTGTAAATTAAATGAAAACTTTGAAACTAAATTTTAAAATGTGTGAAAAACTGAAGACCAAATTTTAAAAATAACATGCTTAAAGTTTCATTTAATTTATTAGTTACATGTTTGAGACCAAGCGGCCTTCACACATGATCACATACACACACACATTCATACACACAAAGTTTTAATCAATACTTAAAATTATCAAAATTTAGAAAGTTCACAAACTAAATATTTAAATGACTGTAAACAAAAATCGATAAACTGCGGTTGCCAGGTGCCATGAAAAATGACGCAATACTCATGAAACACAAAATCGCTAGAAAGCTAGCTAACATTTTTCGATTGGCGCATGAAATTAAATATGTAAAATATTTAATTGAATATGTAAATTAAATACGTAAAAATAATCAAAATAATTTATTAGCTCAAGGTAGGGGGCGATCGCCCCTGTCGCCCTCCCCTTCGGTACGCATCTGGGTCACTAGTACCAGACTTTTGACATATTCTCATCCCTTTTCTGTTCAACTTTCTAACGTGAGGATTAATCAGTATTCTCAGTCTTTCATCTACTCAACCGGTGGACTCTGGAACAATCTTCCTCAATCCATCTTTCCCACTGTCTATGACCTCAGTCTTTCAAACGCAGTGTCCAGGCATATCGAAAACTTTGAACCTTGATTTCGGCTCTCTCCTTCTCCTTCTATGGGGCCTTTGGGACATTTTTGCGGGGGTTCACCTTTGGCCCCTCCTTCCTGAATAAAAATTATAATTTATGGCAAAAATGATCGTCTCGTTCTTTGCATGATCAATTTCTTTTGAACAATGAAGGAACTGTCCAATCTTTTAAGCAATTCGCTGATTAATCTGCAACAAACTGACTAATCTTCTTTCCTGATGTTTGATAACACACACACACACACACACACACACACACACATATATATATATATATTGTGTGTGTGTGTGTGTGTGTGTGTGTGTGTGTATGTGCGCGCGTATATATGCAAGAAAAGATGTTAACATAAATTATATTTCAAAATTTACTTTAAGTTCAGTGTTTGCCGTTTTAAATAAGTAACTGTAGTTTGTTTAAGAAAATTATTTCCCATTAAATTCCAGTCGACAACCGGTTCTCTGGAAAGTCTAAATTTAGAGAGGAAACGCCCCAGTCTAGGGGGAGGAGAAGTTATTGTAGGAGGAAGTCCTACTTCTCTCGATCTCCTGATGGTTGACCCTCAATCCCAAGTGCCAGCGCTCGTCAGTACTTGTTGCAGGTTTCTGGAAGGTCACGGCCTCCATACCCTTGGCATTTTTAGGGTATCCTCTTCCAAAAAGAGAGTGAGACAGGTAAGAATTTCGATTTTATAGAATATAAATTTCGAAAAACATTATTATTATTATTATTATTATTTTATTATTATTGTGATGAATCTCTAGTTCAATAACGATAAAACGACCAATTCTCAAAAATGAATCAGATTCTTGAAAACAACAAAAACAAAAATGGAATTAACATGTTAATTGAATGTTTATCTAAAAGAATTAACATTTAATTTTAAAGCATTAACGCAGTAATTATCTAAAACATTAATAAAAAATTGTCTTAAAATTACCTTTAAAGCTCCACTAATTCGAAGGTTATAAAACCAACAGTTAAGAGAAGAATTCGACTCTGGGAAGGACGTTGTCCTGACGGAGGACCACTGTCCACACGACATTGCGACCCTTCTAAAGGAGTTTTTGAGAGACCTTCCAGAACCTCTTCTTACCAGAGAACTTTACGAGCCACTTCTTTCTACTCAAAGTAATAAAACCTTTAACATTACTGTCGTTTATATTTTCTCAGGAATGCAATTTTAGGAGATTTTAGGCAACTACAAGGTGATTCACTCGCTGGTAGCCCCAGAGTATCGTATTAGCGATACTCTGGGGCTACCAGCGAGTGAATCACCCTGTATAATTTTTTGGAAATAAATCCTTAGGTTATTATTCGTTTTTTGACCCAGTCACACCCAGCTATAACAGCAATATATATTGAATAACCAATCAAAACTGAATAAGAAAATATATATATTATCTTGTGCAAATTTGTATAAAATGTGTTTTTTATTAAATATATTTCCTATTTTTGGTGTTTTTTCAAAATATATATATTGAGTATTTGGTGAATATTTCTTATATTTGGTGATTCTGGCTACTTCGTAATTCAATTTGTCCTGTTTTACAAGTAAATCATTTTTAGCAATTTTTCGTCTGTTCAGTTTGGTTTTTTTGTGACTAGAAGTATGACGTGTCAGTTATGCATATTTGATTTTTAAGACGTGATCCGCCATATTGCCCTCGATGAAGACAAGAGTTTAGACCTTTTTTTCAATCACAGAATAATTAAGACATCCGTGACCTGCCCTAAATGCAACAGTGCTTGTATTTTAATAAAAGACCAGAAGGTCTTTAGGTGCCGTAAAAAAATCTTAAAAATAACCGTGTGTCATTTCAGTTTAAGGGCACGCGAAATTTAGCGGACTACCCATGCAAGGTTGGCACATGTTATTACATTATCATTTGTATAATTTAGGTCTCGGGGGTACGGGGGCAGAGCCCCCGTAAAGATCACGCATCACAAATTGATTGATCCTAATGTTTTGTGGACAGTTCAGTACGTTACACCAGTTAGGTCAACTGTACGCCCTTGATGATTGGTTAGGTTAAGTCATGATATTTTTGTTTAAATTCATCAGTTTAAAAGAAAATGACGAGTGCAAACTTTTCTGATTAATTTTGAGGTGTTTTGTACGAAACTGCCATCCGTTTCCTGTGCAAATGCGTAGTTTTCAAGATGACGATATCTCGAAAACTACGCATTTGCACAGGAAACGGATGACAGATTCGTGCAGAACACCTCAAAATTGACCAGAAACGTTTGCTCTCATTATAAAAAGAGACTGGGTCAAAAAACGAATAATTACCAATCCTTAAATTAATTACAGTACGAATAACTTTAAGAGATAGAAGAAATAGATCAAATTAAATTTAACCTTTCTCTGTAGTTCCTCAAGACTTGATATGAGATACTCGTTAAACTGACAATGTATATTTTGTCGTAACCCAAAGTGAGAAACAGAACTGTCAAAAGTTCAGACTCTATTTCATCTCGTAGTCATTACTGTTTGCTATCATTCCCTCATATGTTTTGTGTTTACTGTTCATCTTCATTACCATTTCCTTCGTCACCAGAAATAAGAAACCGAAGACTGCAGTTTGAGGCCCTTCAGTACCTCGTTCAATTACTACCGACGGCGAACAGAGACACGCTTTATTCGCTCCTCAACTTTCTCACGACAGTCGCCGAGCATGCTTCCGACACAGAAAGTAAGAATGATTTTAGGTGTCAATAGGGTCTTTATTGGTTCAGTGGAACACCAAAATAAACTAAATGAAACTAAGTAATTAATAGGCAAAGGGTCCAATATTTAAGCCATCCACTAGTGAATTCATTTAAATATTTGTCTATGCTACCGATAGATAGATGGCCTTTATAGGCTTATACTTTATGGGAATAAAATGGCACAGTTTGTATGAAAAGTGTTTGTGTTTTGTGAAGACCTGCTGACGTTAAATTTAATAGTAGACATGTAAAATATGTAAACGTAAATCTAATTTGCTCTCGTCGAAAATACGAAAAAAATCTGTATGTCTAAAATTTTAACCAACACATAACTTTGTACGGTACAGGCACTTCAACTGGTTAAGGTACAAGTTGAACTAAGGGGTTGATAGGTTGATGTTTTCAGTAAACAGGAGCGCTATTTCACTTATATGAATGAGCGACCAGAAAACACTGTCAGATAGGTTATGAAACTAATAAAAATGTGTTTTGTTCACATCGTCCACGCACGTGTTATTCTTGTGTTCTTTTTAAGGTTTATTATTATGCACACAAAAAATTTTTTTCCTTTCTACAGGACGCATTTTTCAGATTGGTATATCCCGTAATGATATTACAAAGATTTTAAAGTAATAATTAGACGAAATATTCCAGGTGAATCAGCACCTCAGGGGAACAAAATGGATAGCAATAATCTCGCTACTCTCTTCGCACCGAACATTTTACATCAAGTTAAACCTGGTTCTGATTCCCTTTCCACCTCTGAAATGGCAGCGCAAGCGGAGGAAAGAATAGACGTGATCAATGTCGTCAGGTCTATGATCGATCACAATAAAGAACTCTTCGAGGTAACCCTCTAAAAAATTAAAAATGTACAAATTTCACTAACATGTGAGAGGCAGGAGAAAGACATGAAGTAACTGATATTATATACTCGTATATTGTATTTATATTACATACTTTTACGTAATCAAAGAGTTATCTAGTGAGTTTCAGTTCATTTTCTCTGAATGCTAAATTGAGCGTAGAACAGCTCGTAGGGAATCTGTTCACAAAGTGATAACTACAGTCTAAATCATTTTCATAGTGTAAAATTAAATGTTACGTAGCCAAATGATTTAAAAGCTTTTTCCACTAATGATCTGTCTAAATAATGAAGTTAGTTTTAATAAAGATAATTTGAGAAACTTTAATTTTAATTTTCTAAAAGTGTTTCGTAAATATTTCACGCAGATAACACCGGAGTTAGTTGACGAAACGTATCAACACTTGATGGATACTCATCCCGAAGCCTTAGATATTCTATTAAGACGAAGATGCACAGGACCCGATGAGTAAGTTGTACTAATGTCAGAGTTCAAGTACACCTTTAAAAATAATTTAATTTAATTTAATTTTAAAAGTTAGATATAATAAATTTGTTTTTCGTTGTAGAAAAAATTTTCCATTGCATGTTTCTAATTGAAATAATCACTAACTTTTAAAATTTTCGCAATTTTATCACACATATCGTAACACAAAAACTATAAGGAGCTGTGAAATTGCCTTTGATTTTGGTTTATACACAAATTCGAATTGTAATGTTTATAATACAATTGAACATTTTATCAAGAGTGAAATTTATCTAAAATGAATAGAATATAGGAGGTTTTGTTGTACGTCATGAAGACGATACAATTTCACGCACTTCACTGTCTCTCCAAAATGATATTTGAGCATAAATTTTTCTTTATAATCACTGAATTTACTTTTTATTTATAGAATATTCGCCGTTTCTCTACGTTTCGCGCGTGTTAATATCACTTTAATACTAAGTAATATATGTATGATATTGTACGCACGTGGGATATACCATTTCGCACCTTTCTTGGAAGAGAAACGACTTTTAATAAGCTTTGAGGCCACGCAGTTTAAATATATCTTTATGTGATATAAAGTAAGTAGTACGCATAATTATCGATTAGTTTTATTGGCGTACTTGAAGAAAGTAACTTTCTGAGCATTTCCATCTTTAATTATATGGAATTAAAGAGAACTTTTGAACAAATTCATTATTTAAATTATGTATTTTAAGAATCAAACTTTTGTTTAAGTCATGGAAAGAGTTTTTGGTTTGTTTGTTTGTTTCATCACGCTTTGTTTCATCAAATTTGCTTGGAAAAATATTTCAAGAGACTAAATAATGCGGTTGTGCGACATTCCGTGAACAAAAACATTTTACCGACAAAGAAAGTAGGAATGATTTTAAAGGTCAACAAGGTCGTCTTAACATAACTTGCGGGTCAGGTTAAGTTAGATTAGGTCAAATTATGATACTATGGATATGGATAAAATGCTCCGGAAACGAAATGTGGATAGGTTTTAAATAATGTACAGGATTTCATCATTATGAGGATAAAATTGTTATTTCATGCTGATCATTTAATCAGTAACCAAAACTTACAAATGTGTCCTCGTTACTTTATGTGGATTTTCTGAACATCTTTGAGTCGACTTCAAAGTGACGTTTAACGGCGAAAATAACGACAATGAATCAAAACAGTTTACCAATTACTGATTACTTTTTAACCGATTTTGAGTATTGAAAAAGTATTGGTCTTCGTAATACAAGAAAAGTTTTGAGAAGTCTACCCTGATTTCTTCTATACACTCGCGCTGGAGGCCTACATTTATTAAAACTTATTTGAAGAACATTTTATAAAGCAATCGAGTGGTTATTAAAGTCATGAAATAATAGTTTCTGTGTATGATTTCCACCCACAAATATTATTCGCAAAGCCATCCTATGAACTCTTGCATTTCTGTTCCTTTGAATCGAATCAGTGTGAATATCTTTTTCTTTTTAATAAGAAATGGGAAAAAGGCAATTTCATGGATATTAGAAACTGTAAAGTTGATTCAAGACATCTCCGACTTCTTATATAGCCATAATTAAAATCTAAACTGTTTATAGCATTATTAGAAGTTATAAATAAATTCTTTAATATATTTTTATTAAATCATTTCTCCCGTATATCCTAGTTCTAACTTAAATAATGAATCAGGTATGACGTTCTAATGAATTAATATTAAAAAGTGAACTTACAATAAAGATTAGGACACCTCATTTACTTTTGTACTTTTCGGATTTACTGTAATGTTAATTTAGGAACATTTCTTTAGGTTAATCATTTTGAAAAATATATCATTAAAAAGCCCACAAAATTTCCTTTCCAGTGATATATAGTTAAAAATGATTAATCTAAAGAAATGTTCCTAAATTAATATTATAAGTCCGAAAAGTACAAAAATAAATGAGGTCTCCTACTCTTTTTGTACAGCATTGTACGTTCTCGTAACAGTAATTTTGTAACAAACCTAAAATTATGCCTGATTCATTTTATATAAAAAAAAAATTTAATTTTTTTAGTTTTATTTTTCACTTCTCTTTTTCGCTTATGCTCATTTTTAATTAACTTCAAAAGCTTTGTTAGTTATAATTGCTTTTTATCCTTCACTGCCGTTGATCTCTGGTTGCCTTCCTATCGCCGCTGATGTTTGTTCCGTACGTACGGTAATGTTCCAATAATGTACGCAAATGTCAGACGGAGCCAACAACACGTGCAACAATTGTTGTCCACTCTTCTGGAGCCGAGTGGAATGAGGTGCATAACTTCTCCCACATACTCCTCCCCTCCACTCTCGCCCTCCATTGGTCAATGTCAAGGGTGAGTATGCGCATCCACAAACGTAATCCGAAAATATTTTTCGTAGGACTACAAACTTTACTGAGTAATCGAAAGTTTATATTGCCTCGATTTTAAAAGATAAAAAAAGGATTTCGTCCATTATTGGAAACAGATATGTGACGGCCATAAATTCCTTCTTCTCCTAAACTTACCAATCATCAAAAATACTTTGGTTGGAACAATCCTTTGGTCGTATTGAGTCAGAAACAGATGAGTTGGGTTTTCTTAACTCAATCCTTCTTTGTTTCCTTCTGCTTCCCTTTTCTATGTTCTCCTCCTCTGTTTAATCTCTACCACCTTCCACACTTATTTACTTTTTTTTCTCTATAGTTTCACAGGATAAAACTTGGTGAAAATTGTGAAGTTACGTTAATCGCATAATCACCCTTTTTTAACTAATTGAACACGCAGACTGATAACTCGGTAAAAATAACATTAAATCATGAACTCAATGTGTATTATTTATAAGGCAATATTATTTTTAATCATGTGAACTTACAATGATTAATATAAATATATCACAAAACAGAATATCATCATAAAATTTACGGGGAAGATACACTAAACATGCTAGTAAGAAAACGTAATCACAGAAAGAAATCATGTATCCTTTCCAAATAATCACTAACTGTCAACTTATTACACATTCAGACTTAATTAAAATTTTTTAGGAAACTATTATGATATGATTTAAGTTTAAGTGTTTTTTGGTGTTGTTTTATTCTTAGGCTTGATTTAGAGGTTGATACTAGCAGCAGTGTATTCGAAGGCAGCGACGCATCTTCTCCTTTGCCGCGATCACCCACGGATCATCACGACTTCGAAAAGTAAGGATTAAGACGTCAGTTTGTAATTAACGAGCATTATTACTCTACACATAAATCAAATTTTACTTCCAATTCTTGAGGTATATGAAAGGAAACCCGGAAATTTGTACGTCAAACATTTGTACGACGGAAATTTATACGCCAACATTTGTACGCCAGAACATTTGTACGACTGGAAATTTTACGCCAAGCATTTGTACGACGGTAATTTATACGTTACGCAAGAAATTCATGATCAGTTAATAAAATTGAATTTGAAACTAGGTAAGTTAAGATACAAATTATCACAAATTATGAAATTACATATTACAATAATTAATTAAATGCATAATTGAAACTAGATTTCAGCTTATCAATTTAAGAGAAAATGTAACTGGCGATATACAGAACGAATGTCATTTAAAAATCGGAGAACAAATCTTGCGAGTTTTTTCTCATTAATCTCCAGACCTAACCTAACCTAACCACCTGTACCTATTCAATGACCATTTACCTACCCGTTAATCTTTTAATGCGCTGTGATACATGATAAAATTTAAAATTCTTCAAATTGAAATTATTTTCAAAATATTTAAATAATGTTTACTTTTATTTATTTATTTATTTTTTTGCACCTGTGCTTATATTTATATAAAAAAATGAAGTCACGGTTATTATCATGGGTAGATCGCATACTTAAGTCAAAAAAGTCCGGTAGAGCGCATACTTAAATTACCGTCGTACAAATGTCAGTCGTATAAATTTCCAGTCGTATAAATGTTCTGGCGTACAAATGTGGCGTATAAATTTCCGTCGTACAAATGTTGACGTACAAATTTCCGCACACGATATGAAAGCATATTTTAAAAGGTAATTTTTCAGATTGCGTGCTGGAATTGTGATGGAAGATTCAGAAGGACTGAAGAGGGAAACTCCCTCGGTACAAGATATTCCCATTGAAAGAACAAGAAGAAGGTAGAACGGTAACTGAAAGGTTTTGCGTGACGTCATAGTGACTGTACATTAGGCCTTTTAGCCTAAACCTTTATACAGATTATTAATGAAAAACGAGGCTCGATAAAAACTGGAATTTCCATCAGATAAAGTTCTTTTCTTATTACGAATGTTTCAAAGTAATGTGTGATAGTCATTTTTTTTTAAATATTAAAATGGAGGAAGAAAGTGTTGTATGGTAATATTTATGTATGAAAGCTGCTCAAAATACTGGAGTTTATCCCGTAATTTAACCGATTTATTATAAAATGTAGTTATGGTTCTCTGTTGAGTGTGACAATTTATATGACTATTATGGCGTATAACAAAAGCGTATTTTAAGATTTTCCTTCATCGTATCATTTGCATAGTTTGTGTATTGCATAAAAAGCTTAGCTTAATATTTTCATTATGACGTCAGAGCTAAACCTTCTTTATTTGTTAAAAATTTCTTTATTTATTTACTTATTCATTTCTAGACAGCTTATCCTAATTCATCCTAATTATCATCGTTACAGCATGGCAGTTTTTGTACAATGAGCTTTACTATATTTCAAATTTTACAATTCATATATGCTTATACATTTTCAATAATAAATCTGCAGTGGTAAGGACTAAAATTAATGCTTATATTAGGATAAGGCGTCTAGAACGAAGACGCCAACTTTAATATCCGTTTATTAATTGCATAAGACGCAGACACGAAGAAGAAGAAACGAAAAGACATTACCTAGAAAAACGATCTTCTGGCGATGGTAACATGATTGAAGAAAGAGGCTGGTTCAGAAGAAGGGAGAAAAGTGGCTCCAGGGAGCTAGAAAGAGGGCTCGAACAAGCTCCTGAAAGGACGCGATGGTTTCGGCGGAGAGACAAGACTTCCCCAAAGGCACCAGAGGACAAAGTATTGTCGAGACAAGGGTCGGACAAGCTCAAAGATAAGACAGCGTTGAAGCAAGAAACGACAAAAAATAGGGAGCGAATCAGTTCCCAAGGTTCAATTGATAGTCAAAGCGACCGCCGAGGTAGAATTCTAAGTGAACAGGAGAAACTTAAGGTACCTGAGCCAACTGTAAGGCGGTTATCTTCACCCGAAATAGACACGTTTGGAGTGATAACGGCCTCATTGAAAATACCCGTACCCCTCCAGCAACAACCGTCCTCTCTTGCATTCACGCAAGAAACAGATATTCCTTATATCGAGGACAATAATTTATCAGAAGAAGCAAAGTTACGATTGAAGGAAGGGGTAACAGTTTCCTCTTCCAGACAACGTACAGGTAGCAATGATTCATTCCTTGGTCAGCCAATCACTGGAAGTATGAGTTTTCAACCCCTGTCTAAAAAAGATGGAGAAAAGCAAGCAATGACTCTGTTTTATCGTCTTCATCAATGGGAATCTACACTATGTCTCCATCAGAGAGAAACACTCCAAGCTCAGATTTTCACTACGCTTCAGAGACATCCTCTCCTATGAGCGGCGCTTTCTCGCCTCCTATGTGGTTAAGTCCAGATTCTGGAACCCCTGGTTTATCTCCCCCTAATTCCCCACCTCCGCAGCGACACAGAGGTCGAAGAAAAGAAGAATCATCGGTAAAGCCAACACCCCTGTCTCACTCTGCAACTCACACCTTCGGTTCAAAACCTTCAGCCCCCCCACGAACCAAAGAAAAACCCCGCACTCAAGCAGCGCCAATTGGTCGATCTCGTACTACAGATGCACTAAAACTTGAGGAAACCGGAGAGGTAGCACGAGGTTCGAGCGATACCAGAACGAGGGATGACGGAACTAAAACACGTGCGAGCGGGGTTGTGAGCAGTGGTGTAGATAAAGATGCTAATAAAAAATATACCAAGAGAAAATATACCGCCGAAAGACATCATACTGGTCACTTACCAGATATATCTTCAAATCCGGCGAGATCGTCAGCCACAGAAAGTTCCACACAGCTGTGGAAAAGATGGGAAATAATTGCATCGGATCCTACGGAACCTGAGACATTTGTATGAAACCAGATGTGGGTTTAATTCACACGTAAACTGTTCCAATAATTTTGATTCTCTCAGGAATTCAACGTCAAAAGTAAAATTAAATCAAAGGATATAAATTGATAGAGGGGCCAGTCATAAATTTAAAATAATTACAGCTTCTGGCTGTAAAGAAAGTCCTGCATATGTATATTTATTTTTAAATAGTGTTAAACATGATGCAAGGTGCCTACTAAATAGTGACTAAAGAAATATTAATATTTTTTTTTTAATAAATACTTAAATATGAAATTAAAGTAAATTTTAAAGAAAGCAAATGTTGGGCTTTTTAAATTTTAAGTCATTATTCAGTTCCAAATCCTATCTAGTCAAAAGTTTTTATGTGTAATGAATGTTTCTAAGCTTTATGTAATGCATTTTATGTATATTTTATCGATCATGTATAGCAGGGTTTGTCTATTTGGTAAATATGTCCCTTTTATATGAATGTATACTGTATCGAAAAAGAAAATTGTCTAACAAAAACTTCTTTCATTAACCTTTAAATTAATAATTCGCCAAGATATACTTTTACATTTTAATATTTTGGATCAACAGTTAACAAAGAAAAGAAAATATTTTATGTTTTACAGTCTGTTACCATGCTTACCAACTGTCACAGAATGGTACAAGTACAATCATTAACTATAAAAGCAGAGAACACCCCAATTGGATTAAAAAAAAAAATCTGACACTTTCAGAGAACTTTCAAAACCCCCCATTCTTAATGTAGTTTAGGGTGGGCTAGGCTAAGTTTGGTTAATTTACACTACATTTGGTTAGGTCAGGTTAGTTTAAGTTAGATTAAAGTTAACGTAAAAATAAGTAAATTACGTTGTCCATCTTCGTAAGTTACTTTATGTTACTTTATGCGAGTGCGAACGACGGTTCAGGATCGACCTGCGGTCGACCCCTCTGCAGCATCCCGCCTCATTTGTGGGATTTGGTGAAAGAAGGAATTGCTGTCTGATTTCCTCCTGCCCTCGTAGCCAGCCACGCATGGCTAGTCAGGGACTTTGCGCAGGAATCTGTCCAGCTGGTTCTTGAAGTTATTCATGTCGGTGTGCTGGAGATTCCTCACTTTTTTTGGGGAGGGCATTGAAAATCTTTGGGCCCCGTATTCTGAGGCTATTTTCCATTCTCGTGTTGATATTTTTTTCGGCAAAATAGGCATAACTCCATTAAAAAGATGAATGTTTTGGTTTGGGTATGGTTTGGTTTGGGTATGGGAGTTGAGAAGCCCACAACTTTTATAAGCTCAAGTTTTGAATGAGTGCAGCCGAGTATCCCAACCGGATTAATTAATTAATTAACCGGATTAAGTAATTAAATGTATTAAGTTTAATTTAACCCTTTACTGCCCAAATATTTTGTATGGTTAAGTTATGAATGTGTATATTTGAAAGGTTAGAAATTTATCCTTTTGGGCAGTAAAGGGTTAATAAAATTTAATTTTATTCTGAAACCTCTTCTAGACGTTTTGTTCAGTTTAATCGTATCGTAGACTAAATACGGAGTGTTGACAAAAGTAAATAGACACGACGATGATTGTCGTTAAAAAACATGACAAAGTTCATTAATGGAATGCCAGAGTGTGTGTGTGTGTGTGTGTGTGTGTGTGTCTGTGTCAGTTTTACATAATGGAAAAGTGAAAGCAAAACGATTCTAAATATATTTATCCAATAAACGTGTTATTATTCAGTGTCTTTTATTATCAAATAAAAAACTACGGAAAAACTAAAGATCTCTATTTACTTTTGTCAACCCTCTGTAAATAATCTATTCATCTAACGCATATGATGATATTTAATGTTAGTACAGCTACACTTTAAAAGATGAATATGAAAATTGATAAAGACGCGTTCACCAACCGATTGCAGTACATGACAATTAAACCCATATCATACAGTCGTTTTGTGGCCATTTTTCACCGCTGAATCGTCCCCACTTAAAACCGATTAGAACTGTTTACTCATTAATCGGTAATAGTCGGGGCTTGAAAGGCAACAGTCGGAGCTTCAGAATGTAACGAATCACTATTCAGTGACAAGATTTTAATTACGGTATTATAGTAAAACTTGTAGAAAACACAATATAAAATCTGACCTCTAAATTTAAACGTGAGGCGACATGAATACGTTTTTGCTCTCTACGTAACCGATTTGTATGAAAATTTCAGCGTTTATGCGTCGCCTTTCGTCATGTTTCCCAAATTTGTCTAGAATTGGAGGAAAACTGTTTATGTTATGGGTTTTCGAGTTTTTTTTTAATTTCATAGCACGCTTCTACCCCACCGTTGAAAGTTCGAACTTGAAACTTGGTCCTTACTTTCTTGGGATGCTACGTTACAAACCCATTTTAGCATTTACCTCAATTTGTGATTATGTTTTGATATATATTACTTTGAACTTCAACCCAAAATTACTAATTAGTCATTTTTGTGGACTTTGAAATTTCACTTTTTCGGGAAACTTTTACCCTTAACTATATTTTTAACTGTGAACTCTTAAACTTTATTTTAATCAACAAATCTTCATATATATGTTATCGAAGATATAATTTTTAAAAAATGCAGTTAAACATAAGTGAATCGAAATATATTTGAAAATTTCAAAGGGAAGATGCTGTGGAGCGGGGTTGGAGTAATTGTAATTGTAATTAAAGCCGAGTGTAATTAATTACCAACTTTTTGTAATGACATTGTAATTGTAATTATCGAAAATGTCACGAGGAGTTGTAATTTGTAATTATAACTGCCAATTTGCCGGGTCTTCATTTTTGTAAGTTGGTGATCTGGTAACAGTGGCAATTTTTCTGTGGCGTGTCATTCACACTCCATCCCCTCACTTCTCATTAACCCATCAGTGCCCCATTTTTAATGGCTCCTTTTTCTCATTTTCTTCTAAAACAGAGTGCCACGAAACAAAAGTCGGGTCTTTTCGGTTTGGCGGACTGCTGCACATTTTCACGAAACTTAGCAAATCAATTATTTACAAATTTTATCCTAAGGAAATGTAAGTTAGGTTAGGTTAGGTAAGTTAGGTTAGGTTAGGTTAGGTTTAGTTAAGTTACGTTAGGAATTAGACATTTCCTTAGGATAAAATTTGTAAATAATTGATTTGCTAATTTGCTAAGTTTCGTAAAAATCTGTAGCAGTCCGCCGAACCGAAAAGATCCCAAAAGTCGAACTGCTATATATACTATGTAGGGCGTTGATGGATTTCACTCATTAGTCATTACTCAACCAGTCAGTTGTTAGGTACCAATACGCGAAGGCGAGAGAAAATATTTGTGTTTAACTTTTAAACTCGTAGAAGACGGTGTCACTCTCAAGTGTCAAACGTCAACATTCAGTGTAATTTTATTTATAATTATAAATAAATGCCTTGTGAATATGAAAACTTGTTACTTCTTCATTGATGAGACAAGAGGTGTAATTGGAATATGTAATTGCTTCAACCATGCTGTGGAGACATCTGATACAAAACCGAGCCAAGAGTTATCCCAAGAAATGGGAAGGGTGTACGATGTACTGTACATTAACGAGTCCTCTGTAAGTGATGTATTTGGCTCGAACCGTTCTCCTTTCAAAAGGAGACTTATTTTTCCGGTTAGTGACGTTACCACTTTAGTTTTGGACGAGGGACGTTAAACGGATCAACCAACCTACCAGACACGATAGAAATTGCAATGTTGGTATAATATTACTGACATTGTAACAGTAATGTATATTCGAAATAGGATAAACTAAAATTTCCCAAAGAGTAGGCCTATTCCTTAGATAAAAATAGACCTGCCTATGTAACAGAGACCGAAAAAGGTGTTAACAGGTTTAACTGCATCGCATTCAAAAAGAAAATAAGCAACAAAAGTTAAAACATAGAAAACGTACATAAACAACACAGTTTACCTGTATAACCTTTATAAAAATGTTTTTTTACAACATGAAAGTTTAATATTCATTTACAACTTCAGAATAAAAATTTAACATTTAATTACACAATTTTAAAATGTCCTACATGGAGTTTGCATTAAAATATGGCGAAAGGAAAGCCTATATAATAATCTATATAATATAATAAGAGAGCTGTCCGTCTGTCTCTGTCCGTCCGTCACACTTTCAGAAATTGTGAGAAAAAATTGAGAAAAAAAATTCAGAAATTGTAAAAAAAATTCAGAAATTGTATTACGGGCGGCAATGTGAAGCTCAAGATTTTCACGACTGTGTTCTTTTCTGTAGTTTAGCAATGGGGGAAGGGTGGGGGGTGGGGGTAATGGGGGATGGGTGGGGTAATGGGGAGGGGTGGGGGTAATGGGGGAGGGGGTTAGCCCCCAAGTTGTATGAATGGGGGTGAGGAGGTTTTGGGAGATACCAGATTCAGAAATGTTGACACAATGTGAAGCTCAAAATTTTCACGGCTGGGTTCTTTTTTTGTAGTTTAGCCTGTCTAACCGTCAGCGAAGCGGCGGGAACTGTAATAATAATAATAATAATAATAATAATAATAATAATAGAGTATGGAAGGGGGCTCTCATTACCCCAAGGACGTGCCACTCCTCCCCAATCAGGCGAACTCTACCCCTGGGAGATCGAGGAAGATGGTTGGATGATTGTCAACAGACGCAGTTCAAGAAGGACGCCACAGCCCGTACTCAGTGCAAGGCCACCTATGAGGAACCTTACCCTCTTTTTTTCGCAAATTCACCTCTCGTACGAGGAATGTGACAATCGCCACATAGTGGAAGAAGTTTGTGGTGAATACGATGACTTATTAATCACTAAACTAAACAACAAATCTCCTCATTATAAATCATTTAAGGTAATAATTAAAGGTGTAAACTCGCAGTTTAACCCTTATAACATGACTCAGTCAGTGGCCAAACGGTATTATAGGAAAAAAATATATTCACTTTATTAGGAGACTTGGTAATAATAATAATAAAATAATAATAACAACACTAGGGAACAACATTTTTGTTTCTTGAAAACTATTTGGTGTTTCTTATAGAACTTTTGATGCTGATTCCAAATATGGTTTCAGAATTTTTCTATCACCCATAGTTTTCGAGAGAATAATATTTCCATTTACTCAGAGTTTTCCCAAAATATTAGTTAAAATTAGGTGTACTAATTTAATTTTACTTTCTTTTTTTTCCAGGTTAACTATATTTAATAGTATTTTTTGCATTAAAAAAATATAGCTATTTAAACAAACAGATTTTTAATAAAAAGAAAGAAATTTTTTTCAAGTTCTGCTCAAATTTTAAAATTTTTCATAGTAGAAAAAATTGGTTTTTCATTCCAAAAAGTTTTCCGTGATTTCAATAATTTTCCGCCAGCATGAATCGAAACTGTATTAATCCCAGAGATACATTTTGCTACGTATGTGGAGAACTGACCATAATGGCACAGAGGAAGACGATGACCCCACTCGTGAAGAAGGCTTACGAACTTTATTTTGGATGTAAGGTAGGCGACCAAGACAAATCCTGGGCACCTCATATCTCATGCATTTCCTGTGCCGTCACTCTTAGGGGTTGGATTAAAGGTACCCGCAAATCTATGCCATTTGCCATACCAATGATTTGGAAAGAGCCCAAGAATCACCTAACGGATTGCTATTTTTGTATGACTAACGTTTCAGGATTCTCTGCCAAAAATAAATATAAAATTCAATACTCAAATCTTGCATCTGCCATGAGACCAGTATTACATGATGATGATAACCCAATTCCAACTCCCCCAAAGTCATGGACACTGGATGAAGAGTGTGAAGTTGAACCAATGGAAATTGATGACACTAAAGATACAGACTTTCAGCAACCTGAATCAAATAAACCACGTATGATAACCAGGTTATGCTGAATGATCTCGTGAGAGATTTGGACCTTCCGAAAAAGAAAGCGGAATTATTGGGCTCCAGGTTACGTGAATGGAATTTGCTGGCAAAAGATACAAGCATATCGGCGTTCCGCACTCGCCAAAAAGATCTGATGCAGTATTTCTCCTCGTCAGGTGGTTTATGCTACTGTAATAATGTAAATGGACTGCTGTTAGCTCTCGGTCATGAGCATAAATCTGAAGATTGGCGTTTATTTATTGACTCTTCGAAGCTAAGCCTGAAGGTTGTACTACTTCACAATGGAAATAAATACCGTTCCATTCCTGTAGGGCACGCTGTCCACATGAAGGAATCTTACGAAAATATGAAACTCATCCTTCAGCAGATTAATTATGACCAGTTTCGTTGGTATATATGTGGGGATTTAAAAGTCGTCGCGCTTCTTCTGGGAATGCAGCTCGGTTATACGAAGTTCTGCTGCTTCCTTTGTGAATGGGACAGCAGAGCCAGAGATTCGCATTATTTTGTAAAGGATTGGCCACTTCGTCAAAAATGTATCCCAGGACTGAAGAATGTGTCTCATGAACCCTTAGTTGACCCCAAGAAAATATACTTACCGCCACTTCACATCAAACTTGGCATCATGAAAAATTTTGTCAAAGCAATGAACAAGGAAGATGAGGCATTCAAATATTTGGAGAAAAAGTTTTCACGACTTAGCGATGCAAAGATAAAAGAAGGGATCTTTGTTGGTCCCCAAATCAGAGAGCTCATGAAAGATCAAAAGTTTGATGATGCCTTGAGAGGAAAAGAAAAAGTGGCATGGGAGGCCATGAAGAATGTTGTCACAAATTTTCTAGGGAACATCAAAGCCTCTAACTATGAAAAAATAGTGCAGGACATGATTAAAGCATATAGGTTATTGGGATGTAATATGTCACTAAAAATCCATTTCTTGCACTCCCATTTAGATTTCTTCCCTGAAAACCTCGGCGACGTAAGCGATGAGCATGGAGAAAGGTTCACCAAGATATAGCTACTATGGAGAAACGCTACCAAGGGAGGTAGGATCCGGCAATGTTAGCTGATTACTGCTGGACATTGATGCGAGAAGCTCCTGATGAAAACTACAAGAGAAAATCAGTGACAAAGAAGTTTTAAGAAGAATATTTTAAATGCCAATCTGCCACTAATATAATTTTTATGAAGTATTTTTACTAACTTCTATACACTTTTTGAATAAATATTAAAATACAAATTTCTCAGTAACCTTGGGTGATAGAGAAATTCTACGGCTATATTCGGAATCAGCGGAAAACATCCTATAAGACCGACCTGTTCACGTCCAAGAAACAAAAAAAAGTCAGATTGAATACATCAAAGAAAAAGGACATGTTATGTGCCTTGAAAAGTTGAGGTTTAAGTTTTGGTTTTTGGCTAAAAATATAATAGTTACCCCTTTTTCTTTGATATATTCAATCTGACGTGAAGGCAGCGAGTCTTTTGCTTATATTGAGGTTCTAAATGTAGCAGGGCTAGGCTGCTTTAAACCCTAGATCCATGTCCCAAAGTTGGATCTTGTCTGCTTTGCAGGTAGCTGGTGAGGAAAGCTATATTTGTGGGACCTCTTTGCGAGTGACCCGTTGCCCACGTCGGGCTAGCATCATGAAAAAGAAAAACTATGGTATTTGTCATTTACCATTACTTATTCGGACTATAGTGGATTTAATTATCCCAGAAGAGTTCCTTGTTCCATGCACAGTCTGTGTGTATCATAAAAAACTCAGGGGACCATTCTGAGTTCATTCCCATATATGTATATTATATTATATATTATATATATATATTATATTATATATTATATAATATATATATATATATATTATATATATATATATATATATATATATATATATATATATATATATATAACACTTTATTAAAAACTAATAGCTAATTTTTGGGTTATTAATTAATATCGGTTGGAGCGTAAGGGAAAAGTCAATGTCAATTTAGTTTGACATCTAATCGTCCTAATCGAGTTCTACATGTTATTAGCAACGTTCTGCTTCCGACCCTTAACGCCATATGCAGCCGATATGAAAATAAATAATGACGATGATAAATGATTGCCCAATCTTTAGTTTCGTAAAGGGCGATTGGCGAATGAAAAATGGAGACCCTACTCCACCTACGAGATCCCAACTCCCCTTCCCCCTGTCTGCTAATCATCGTCATCGCCTGCTTATAAAACCTGGATCGCTTTTAACTCACAGCATATCGCCTTTGACCACACCACACCGTTACTTCTTCGGTGAACCACTAAAACTGACTCTTTCATTTACTACTCTCAGATAATGTCTGGCCACCGGATTTTCCTCGCTTTTGCCATCGTTTTGGTCATCTGCATTCCAAGGATGGAGTCCAGATACCTTCCCACCAGAGGAGACAACACCAAAGCAGACGAAATCAAAAGCATCATCACTGAACTCTTGAACAGGGTTTCCACGCACGACTACCCCGTCAGACAATTCAACTACGACAAGAGATTTGCTTCCATGCCTTCCTTCAGCGGAAGATTTCAAGAAGATTACGCCACACGCCAATAATTTCTCTCTCCATTATATAATTATATAATTTGCTGACAACTTTCTGAGAATGGGAATTTTCACATAATTAAGAAATAGAATAAAAAGATAATTTTCAAATTATTAATTGCGAATTAAAGAATAGAAACTCATAT
This sequence comes from Bathynomus jamesi, assembly GCA_023014485.1. NCBI lineage: Eukaryota > Metazoa > Arthropoda > Malacostraca > Isopoda > Cirolanidae > Bathynomus > Bathynomus jamesi. The sequence continues at coordinate 69,043 of JAJOZX010001839.1, read as the reverse complement.
GGCAGACGATTTTATTCAGTCCCAGGAAAGACCACTTGACCTAATTAGAGCTACGGTTAATTACCGTTTCTTGCGATGAAATAAAAACCTTACTGCTTTGTTCTGGTGTACGGATAACAATTTTATTTGATTACTGGAAAGAATCATGTATGAAAAAGGATTAATTATAACCTTTGGACTCAGTTCTCGTGATTGCCAACAACGTTTAAAAGTTTGATATCTAAAAGAAGCATGATTTGGTCTTTACGAGGCATTGCTTAAATCTTAAAGTATTAAAAAACTGTTTAAAATTCTTTTATAACTATTCCTCATTTCCTTTTCACAAAATAAAGAGATGAAGACAGATATTGGAGTACAAGCAGTAAATGCATTTACATTCATACCGAAACTTTCATTAACACAAAAATTTACATTTATTTAAAGTAACTAAAGTCAGTTGCCAAACTTACTTTTAAATATATTTATGCTTTCATTTTTTATCGATTTAAAGTTTAATATTTCTAGTACGATTTCTCGATTCTGTAAAGTAAAATTTACAAATTTTTTCTCTGTATGTGGATTCATTAGATATTTTGTAGGATTATTTCAGAAACAGGCGTTTCTTTTTAGAAGATATGGAATGTTTTGAACGTGATAACTTACACCTCGCGAAGCATTTTAAAAACTTGGCTCGTTTGTGCTGAAAAATGGCCTCATTTCTTACTATCTCCATGTCAAACATTGTATTTTGAAACAGAACGAGAATACATAGACTGAACATGTTAAAGACATTTCGGAAATGCTGACTGCAAACAAATATCAGTAAATTATCCATCTAATGTAATATATATATATATATATATATATATTATGACTTAAAACGAGGATGGAAAATACCCTCAGAATGCGAGGCCGAAAGCTTTTTAATGCCGTACCAAAAGTGAAGAACCTCCAGCACACCGACCTGAATAACTTCAAGAGCCATCTGGACAGATTCCTGTGCAAAGTCCCTGACCTGACCTGCCGTCTTCCGACAGCAATAAATTCTGATTAAATGCAGCACCAGCACTGAAATCGCAATTGTGAACATACATTTCGTCGTGAACGAATCATTTGGTTAATTAATTATTAATTAACGAGTTTCCATTATAACTCCCATAATTCAAAGTTAATTATTATTACTTACCATACAGTACAGTATATCAATCGACTCCTTTCCTATTGCTCTTTTTGCGGTATCAATCTCAAACCAATCTACTTACTTTATTATCCTTTACAAATTTTGTCAAAATCACTTCTCTAAATCATAGAATTGTACCCATCCAATAGTCTCTATAAATATGGAATTTCCCGACATTCAGGCGCCTCCTTATCCGATTATTCTCCAAAGCTATTCGAAATTTACAACGGTCGTTTACAACATTTGAAAATACTCGTCTTAATTCTATGCCAATCATGGGCTCCAATTCAATAATTCACATTCATGACTGACGAAATGCATACTAACAGGCACAGAAACCTAAAGAACCGCCCATAAAGCGCAGGAGCGACTTTTCACACCGTTCTTTGCTGCTTGATTTTATTGAATTCTGAGTGGTTCTGTGTCATTGCTTTCCCTTTCAAATGAATAACTTCTAAATAATAAAACTAGCAAATACATATAATTTAAACTCTAGCCAAATTAAGTTATATCCAGTGATTATTGTTGTGTTAACATTCATTGCATTTTTTATTGGAATATTAGATAAAATTCACTTCTACCTTCAAACTATAAACGAAAAATCAAATTCAAAGTCAATCCGATAATTTAAATAACAGACAGTCATTACATTATAAATAAATATAAAATATATAATTAATCCTGATTAAAGTCAAGAATTAAATGTTATTTTAGCATTTTTAAAATTCTGAACGCCGTTTAAATTCAGAATTAATTAAACGAGACTACAAGTAATTTGCTGTGTTTCTTTTTACCATTCTGACTTGGTTTATTTGAGGTCAAGTACTTTATAGCATCTTCTGAATGAGGGTAATTACGAGAATAAGAAGTAGTGTACTGCATTCCATCGGTCGATATGGCATCTCTAAATTCTTCGAACTTTTCGGGATACAATTGCCCTCAGTCGAAAATGGATTCAATAATCACAAAGTGAACATCGGGAAACCTGCGGAACTGGTGCACATGACACACACATACACACACACACCCAAACATACATGTGTGTATATATATATATATATGTGTGTGTGTGTGTGTGTTTGTATATATATATATACCCCGTGATGATGCTTTTGATTTCGTCTGCTTTGGTGTTGTCTCCTCTGGTGGGAAGGTATCTGGACTCCATCCTTGGAATGCAGATGACCAAAACGATGGCAAAAGCCAGGAAAATCCGGTGGCCAGACATTATCTGAGAGTAGTAAATGAAAGAGTCAGTTTTAGTGGTTCACCGAAGAAGTAACGGTGTGTGGTGTGGTCAAAGGCGATATGCTGCGAGTTGAAAGCGATCCAGGTTTTATAAGCAGGCGATGACGATGATTAGCAGACAGGGGGAAGGGGAGTTGGGATCTCGTTAAATAAAGGTTTCCAATTTTATTGTGATGTCTGTTATTTCTATGAATTCATGACAAAAGTAATTTTAGCCATTTCACGAAATGACCAAGGTGGAATTTCAGCCATTTCGCGTAATGGCTGAAGATTTTAGTCATTTCGGGAAATGACCAAGTGAAACAGCCATTTCTCGAAATTATTAAAAGTTTCAGCCATTACCCGAAATGGCTGGTTACACACTTTGACTGTAACATATATATATATATATATATATATATATATATATATATAGTTACAGTCAAAGTGTGTAACCAGCCATTTCGGGTAATGGCTGAAACTTTTAATAATTTCGAGAAATGGCTGTTTCACTTGGTCATTTCCCGAAATGACTAAAATCTTCAGCCATTACGCGAAATGGCTGAAATTCCACCTTGGTCATTTCGTGAAATGGCTAAAATTACTTTTGTCATGAATTCATAGAAATAACAGACATCACAATAAAATTGGAAACCTTTATTTAACTAACTAAATCTGCTAAAACATACATACATCCACAGGTCTGTTCAAATAAGTGAGAAACACTCTTCAAATACACATTTGAACACATTTGAACATTTGAACACATTTGAATTTGAATTTTCAATATAGAGGTTTTCAAATACTAACTGGGCCTTCAATGTTATTCGGATGTCCGAAATTGAAGGCCCGGTTAGGTCAACTGTATGCCCTTGACAATTGGTTAGGTTAAGTCGTCTTATTTTCGTTAAAACGAACGAAAATAACACAACTCACAAGATCATTTGCCCGGTTAGATCAACAGTATGCCGGTTAGGTCAACTGTATGCCCTGGACAATTTGTTAGATTAAGTCGTGTTATTTTTGTTAAAACAAACGAAAATAACACAACATAACCTAATCAATTGTCAAGGGCATACAGTTCACCTAACCGGGCATACAGTTGACCTAATCGGGCAAATGATCTTGTACGAAATGACCAAGGTGAAATTTCAGCCATTTCGCGTAATGGCTGAAGATTTTAGTCATTTCGCGAAATGACCAAGTGAAACAGCCATTTTGCGAAATAGCTAGTTCCACACTTAGACTGTAAGATGTGTATATATATATATATATATATATATATATATATATAAGCTTTGTTGGCATGAGATAAATCCCATAACATATTTTATTTATATATATATATATATATATATATATATATATATAGACACTATTATTAAAAACTAATAGCTAATTTTTGGATTACTAATTAATATCGGTTGGAGCGTAAGGGAAAAGTCAATGTCAATTTAGTTTGACATCTAATCGTCTTAATCGAGTTCTACCATGTTATTAGCAACGTTCTGCTTCCGACCCTTAACGCCATATGCAGCCAATATGAAAATAAATAATGACGATGATAAATGATTGCCCAATCTTTAGTTTCGTAAAGGGCGATTGGCGAATAAAAAATGGAGACCCTACTCCACCTACGAGATCCCAACTCCCCTTCCCCCTGTCTGCTAATCATCGTCATCGCCTGCTTATAAAACCTGGATCGCTTTCAACTCGCAGCATATCGCCTTTGACCACACCACACACCGTTACTTCTTCGGTGAACCACTAAAACTGACTCTTTCATTTACTACTCTCAGATAATGTCTGGCCACCGGATTTTCCTGGCTTTTGCCATCGTTTTGGTCATCTGCATTCCAAGGATGGAGTCCAGATACCTTCCCACCAGAGGAGACAACACCAAAGCAGACGAAATCAAAAGCATCATCACTGAACTCTTGAACAGGGTTTCCACACACGACTACCCCGTCAGACAATTCAACTACGACAAGAGATTTGCTTCCATGCCTTCCTTCAGCGGAAGATTTCAAGACGATTACACCACACGCCAATAATTTCTTTCATTTACCTTTCCCAAATACACTCATATTCATTAAATATATTTAGTAATGTATAATATTTAATGTATATTGTAAAAGCTAATTTGAAGTTGTACTAATCGAAAAGTTATGCACAAAGAGAGTTAACTTTCGTTAACAAATAATTAATAGGAATCTCGGTTTTCATCAATATAAAAGATAAATGTTCAAATTTAATTTCATTCTACCTTCTCAACCTGACTAAATTAAGAAAAGACATTCATACATTAAATCGGAATTATACTGTACTGTTGGTCGCTTAAAAAGGGATTAGGTGTGACACCTACTGTAGCTGCGGCATGATGTTTAATGATGACAATTTAGGTCTTCTCTTAATTATGACACTCGGGCCAGCATTTTGCTGAAAAAATAGTGAACTCAGCAAAATACTATACATCTTTTAACAACTTATTACCAACCTTTCAACCTTTCAAATGTTCCGTGCAATGATTCCTCATTTCACGAAGCTCAAGCTTCTCGCCCCTCCTCTCCATTATATAATTATATAATTTGCTGAAAACTTTCTGAGAATGGGAATTTTCACATAATTAAGAAATAGAATGAAAAGATAATTTTCAAATTATTAATTACGAATTAAAGAATAGAAACTCATATAGCAGACGATTTTATTCAGTCCCAGGAAAGACCACTTGAACTAATTAGAGCTACGGTTAATTACCGTAACTCGGGATTGAATCAAAACCTTACTGCTTTGTTCTGGTGTACGGATAACAATTTTATTTGATTACTGGAAAGAATCATGTATGAAAAAGGATTAATTATAACCTTTGGACTCAGTTCTCGTGATTGCCAACAACGTTTAAAATTTTGATATCTAAAAGAAGCATGATTTGGTCTTTACGAGGCATTGCTTAAATCTTAAAGTATTAAAAAACTGTTTAAAATTCTTTTATAACTATTCCTCATTTCCTTTTCACAAAATAAAGAGATGAAGACAGATATTGGAGTACAAGCAGTAAATGCATTTACATTCATACCGAAACTTTCATTAACACAAAAATTTACATTTATTTAAAGTAACTAAAGTCAGTTGCCATACTTACTTTTAAATATATTTATGCTTTTATTTTTTATCGATTTAAAGTTTAATATTTCTAGTACGATTTCTCGATTCTGTAAAGTAAAATTTACAAATTTTTTCTCTGTATGTGGATTCATTAGATATTTTGTAGGATTATTTCAGAAACAGGCGTTTCTTTTTAGAAGATATGGAATGTTTTGAACGTGATAACTTACACCTCGCGAAGCATTTTAAAAACTTGGCTCGTTTGTGCTGAAAAATGGCCTCATTTCTTACTATATCCATATGAAACATTGTATTTTGAAACAGAACGAGAATACATAGACTGAACATGTTAAAGACATTTCGGAAATGCTGACTGCAAACAAATATATCAGTAAATTATCCATCTAATGTAATATATATATATATATATATATATATATATATATATATTATGACTTAAAACGAGGATGGAAAATACCCTCAGAATGCGAGGCCCAAAGCTTTTTAATTCCATACCAAAAGTGAAGAACCTCCTGCCCACCGACCTGAATAACTTCAAGAGCCATCAGGAAGATTCCTGTGCAAAGTCCCTGACCTGACCTGCCGTCTTCCGACAGCAATAAATTCTGATTAAATGCAGCGCCAGCACTGAAATCGCAATTGTGAACATACATTTCGTCGTGAACGAATCATTTGGTTAATTATTAATTAACGAGTTTCCCTTATAACTCCCATAATTCAAAGTTAATTATTATTACTTACCATATATCAATCGACTCCTTTCCTATTGCTCTTTTTGCGGTATCAATCTCAACTCAATCTACCTACTTTATTATCCTTTACAAATTTTGTCAAAATCACTTCTCTAAATCATAGAATTGTACCCATCCAATAGTTTCTATAAATATGGAATTTCCCGACATTCGGGCGCCTCCTTATCCGATTATTCTCCAAAGCTATTCGAAATTTACAACGGTCGTTTACAACATTTGAAAATACTCGTCTTAATTCTATGCCAATCATGGGCTCCAACTCAAATAATTTCACATTCA